>JAGIQG010000012.1:5610094-6180094 GCA_024679065.1 Sphyrna mokarran | reverse complement strand
CCCAGGGTGGAAGTGTCAATGACAAGGGGGCACAGGTTCAAAGTGAGAGGGGAGAAAGTTGAAGGGAGATGCGCTGCCAGAGGAGGTGATGGAAGCAGGAACATTAGCAACATTTAAGAGGCATCTGGATGGGTACATGAATAGGAAGGGAATAGAGAGACACAGACCAAGTATGGACAGAGGTATTTGTTTAGTTTAGTTAGTGCTTCACGATCGACGCAGGTTTGGAGGGCCGAGGGCCTCTTTCTCTGCTGTAATTTGCTTTGTTCTTTGTTATTTGTCCAGCTGCCCGGGTCCCAAGTTCTGGAATGCCGTCCCTAAACTTCTCCACCTCTCTTTCTTCCTTTAAGATGCACATTAAAGCCCTGACTTTGACGAAGCTTTTGACCAACTGTCCTAACTATCTCTTTGGTTCGGAGTCCAGCCGATGTCTAATTACGTGAGAGATTCCACGTCAGTGCAAGTTGCTGCTGAAAAGTTACAAACCTCAGCATGAGGGGACAGCAGACTTTCCGGCTTTGTGAAAAGCACTTTGCAATCGCTGCATGTGGAATCACAAACACTCCTGTAGGTTATCATCGCTGGTAAAATATTTACAAAGTTGATGTTTGCAAAGCTACGTTAATAGGATGCATGCAATGCAAAAGAAATGTGTAACATGTACAAGAAAATGTGCGTCACTAAATGATCATTACTTCCAGGTCTGCAAGGGAGGCTGTAATTTATCGATAATTACTGCTACCTGCAGTGCCACAGTTGAATGTTACACTGCTATTGTACTGAAAGTGGAAGATCCTTTAAGAGCATTTCAAGGTGGCTACATTGCAAGTATAGCAGCACAGTGAACAGCACTGCTGCCTCACAGTGCCAGGACTGGGACTTTTTTCCCCGGAACATGGGAGGCTGAGGGGTGATTATAGAATCATAGAACCCTACAGTGCAGAAAGAGGCCCTTTGACCCATCGAGTTTGCACCGAACACAATCCCAGCCAGGCCCTACCCCATATCCCTACATATTATATCTACACATCCCTGGACACTAAGGGGCAATTTCTTAGCATGGCCAATCAACCTACCCCCTGCACGTCTTCGGACTGTGGGAGAAAACTGGAGTACCAGGAGGAAACCCACACAGATACGAGGAGAATGCACAAACTCCATGCAGACAGTGACCCAAGCCAGAAATCGAACCCAGGACCCTGGAGCTGTGGAAGCAGCAGTGCTAACCCACTGTGCTCCTGTGTCGCCCGTAATCTTATAGAGGTCTATAAAATAGTGAAGGGCGTAGATCAGCTAGATAGTTAACATCTTTCCCCAAAGGTAGGGGAGTCTAAAACTAGAGGGCATAGGTTTAAGGTGAGAGGGAAGAGATCCAAAAGGGTCCAGAGGTGCAATTTTTTCACACAGAGGTTGGTGAGTGTCTGGAACGAATGCCAGAGGTAATAGTACAGGTGGGCACAATTTTGTCTTTTTAAAAGCATTTAGACAGTTACATGGGTAAGTTGAGTATAGAGGGATATGGATCAAATGCAGGCAATTGAGACTAGCAACTACTCTTAACGTAGTAAAAGAAAGGCCACAGGAGCATCATCAGAAACAAATTGGATGCTGAATTACACATTGAGATATCAGGGCAACAAAGGCTGGATCAAAGAGGTAGGAGCATATTAAAGGAGGTGAGAGAGCTGTCACAGGGTAGGGAGAGAACTCCAGAGCTTAGAGCCTTGGCAGCTGAAGGTGCGGGCACTAAGGAAGAAGTGATTAAAACTGGAGAGGCTCAAGTTTTAAGTTTATTTATTAGAACAGAGAACAGTACAGCAAGGAACAGACCCTTCAGTCCTTCAAGTCTGCACCAATCACAATGCCTGTCTTACTAAAACCGTATGCACTTACAGAGTCTGTATCAATCCATTCCCATCCTATTCATGTATTAGTCTAAATGCCCCTTAAATCCCGCTCTCATACCTGCTCCCACCCCCTCCCCAGGCAGCTCATTCCAGACATTCACCACCCTCTGTGTAAAAAAACTTGCCTCGCACATTTCCTCTAAACTTTTCCCCAACACACCTTAAACCCATGCCCCTTAGTATTTAAAGAGGTTATTATTGTCACAAACAGGCTTACATTAACACTGCAATGAAGTTACTGCAAAAATCTCCCTAGTCGGACACTCCAATGCCTGTTCGGGTACACCGAGGGAGAATTTAGCATGGCCAATGCACCCTAACCAGCACGTCTGAGCACACAGGGAGAACATGCAGACACAGACAGTGACCCAAGCCAGGAATCGAACCTGCGACCCTGGCGCAGTGACTAAGCAGTGCGCTCCCAAGAGGCCAGAGTCACAGGAGATCTCAGAGGATTATCTGGAAGACAGGGAGAGATCAGTATGCAAAAGCTGTGAATTTTTGAGCGAGGCATTCAGGCTTTCTCAGGCTGAAGCTGTCTTCCTCATACAGCTCGGAGCTGCACTCACAGGGGGTGCATTGTACAGAAAGCCATGCATGAACAACCCATGATTTCCTGTCCATTAAAGCTGATGGACAGAGAAATCACAACCTCTGCCTGTGCAATTTTCTGTAAAGCATCCCCTCCTCCTCGCGTGAACGTAATTTCCCATTGCGAGCCAGCTTCTTAATGTCAGATCCTTACCGAGGAGAGAGAGAGAGAGAAAGTGTGGCACATTCTGAACCCAAGTCCCATTATTGACAGAACAGCCTTTATCCACCTACTTTCACCCTTCAATAATCCGATAATATAATTTGCTTAATAAAAGAAACATTTCTCCCGGTAATGACAGACAGACAAAGGCAATTTAAGATAAACTGCTGATTTCATTTTTGCAATGGCTTGAACTTTGCATGTTGTTGGTTCTATTTCATTGCTCCTATTTAACGGCATTATTAGCATTTGGTTCTCCTGCTCTTTGCTGGAAGACTATACACACGACATGTACATCAAACTGGCATAGCATTATTCACATTCGTTATTATTGTTAGCATTGTTAATATTAACATTATTAATATTATTATTATTAGCATTCATTGTTAGCATTCTGTTCTGCCCTTTGCTGGATGACTGTACACACATCATGTATGGCAAACATCATTGACATAGCAACATGTCCATTGTGCAACTTTAGACCGACAAATTTAATATACTTACATATGCTTACATTGGCTCTTATACATCCTAAGACACAGTGGGTGGCACAGTATTTAGCACTACTGCCTCACTGTGCCAGGGACCCGGATTCAGTTCCAGCCTTGGGCGCTCTCTGTGTGGAGTTTGCACATTCTCTGTGTGGGTTTCCTCCCATATGAATACATGCCTCTCTTGTCTCCTACCCCAGGATTCGCAAGAACAGAAAGAAGCTTTCGCCCATTACAGGTGGCACAGTGCACAGTGGTTAGCAGTGTTGTCTCACAGCACCAAGTGCCTGGGTTCAGTTCCAGCCTTGGGTCACTGTCTTTAAAGTATTACTCTAGAAGTAAGGCTTACAATAATGCTGCAATGAAGGTACTGTGAAATTTCCTTCGTCACTACACTCAGGCATCTGTTCGGGTCAATGCACACTAACCAGCACGTCTTTCAGATTGTGGGAGGAAATCAGGGAACCTGGAGGAAATTCATGCAGAGGAGAATGTGCAAACTCCACACAGAAAGGGGAATCGAACCCAGATCCCTGGCACTGTGAGGCAGAGTGCTAACCCACTGTGCTCCATTATGGGATGTGAGAATCATTCTATGATGAGAGGCAGCATAACTCTTTGCAGTTAGAGGATGAGAGGTGATTTCAGTGAGAAGATTTAGAATGGGCTGGATAGAGTGGACACTGAGCAGTTTTTTTCCCCTGGTTGGGGATCTACACCGTGTTGTGAAGTCTCAGGATAAGGGGCTAATCACTTAGGACTAAGATGAGGAGACATTTCTCCATTCAGATGTTTGTGAATCATTGAGATTAAGATTCTGGTTGGTCCATCATTGAACTTAGTCAAGACTGAGATGGATTCCCGATCACCCGTGGCTTCATGGGATGAAGTGGTAGATCAGCCATGAATGTATGCCAATGGCAGAGGAGGCTGGATGGGCTGAGTGGTCTACTCCTCTCCTATTTCGTCTCTTCCTATAGAAACAACTGTAAGCAGTTGAATGTAGTCATTTATGCCATATTCCTGAATAATAAGAAGTCTCACAACACCAGGTTAAAGTCCAACAGGTTTATTTGGTAGCACAAGCTTTCGGAGTGTTGCTCCTTCATCAGGCGAGTGGACCTGGACAGAACATACAGACTCTGCACAGACAGTCACCTGATGAAAGAGCAGTGCTCCAAAAGCTCGTGCTACCAAATAAACCCATTGGACTTTAACCTGGTGTTGTGAGACTTCTTACTGTGTTTACCCCAGTCCAGTGCCGGCATTTCCACATCATGTTCCTGAATGGAATCCACATGATCTCCCAACAGAATTATAGTGGGAGACCAGAAGAATCTCTGTGAGAGGAAATTATTGTGCCAGTTCATTACTCTGAAGGAAAAATTGCCTCCTTTTCTTAAAAAAAGCTAATTGATTCTACTTTCTCCACATTTTTTTTACTCATCAATCTGTAACTCCCTGTCCTTTAAACTTCTGTCATGACAACGTTGAGCGGTTTAGTACAGTTGAACAAACAATTAGGTCAGAATATGTTATCCTCTCTGTGTGCTCTCTCAACGAGTACCCAAGTAGCAGAAGGGCATTGTCCCCTGAGATCTTACAACTAGCCAAACAAGTCAATGCCAATGCATATCTCCTTGAGATACTAGCCATCTATGAAAAGTGATTAAATATAGTCGACCATGTACAGCTTACACAGCGAACATGGTTTTGCCTCTGGCGCCTCTCCTTCCAGCTTCTACCCACCATCTGTTGTTAGTGCCCTCTGACAACTCAATCGTGATCTTCACGCTGGGCTGGCATCTTGTCTGGAAATCAGATGATGAAGACCTTCCCAGGGATGTACATGGATCAATGGCCTGTACAAAACAGAAAAAACTCGGGTGAAAGGACACGTAGGCTCGAAACGTTAACTCCGTTTCTCTCGCCACAGTGCTGCTGGGTTTATCCAGCAGTTTCTGGGTTTTTTTTTACCTTGTTTTGATTTTTTTGTGCATTAGATACTACTTCCAACACTTCCTAAAATGTGACTAAGATGACTTGGTGTGACATTGACTAATAGCATCTCAGAGATTGTGTCCAATGTTGTATATTTGATATTTCTCAGAGATGACACCACTTTCTAAGTGTAACAGGCTAATTTACAGGAGGTTTAAAATATCCTTGCCATTGTGCCGATTTTTTTCAGACACGATCTAATGCTACTTGCTGCTCCAAAAGAAGCAAAACTAGAACTCTGCCACCATACCCGCCACAGAATCAGAGCGGGCGAGGGTTCGATAACGGATATCTCCATTGACCTCACTTGAGCAATGTCATAAAATCCCATCCAAATTGTGATTCACACCAGCAGAGAGAGTGGTTGGAGGCTATTCTGCCGGAAAGCCAGCTACCGATACTAGAGAATGCTATTGCACATGTGCATGTCTTTCAGTGTTCTGTTAAACAAAAGAGAAAGATTTGTCAGACCCCTTTCCACCTCCGCCCACCCCCCCAAGATATCAACCCGCTACCCCCCAACCCAGATTTTGCCCCGTACCCCACCACCACCACCAGCTAATTGCTGCCCCAATACCCATTCCAGCTAATTGCCCTCCCCCAGCCCAGCCCCAGTTCTGGCCGATCACTCCCCGCCCCTCAGCCAGGTCAATCACCAGCCTGGCCAATCCCTGATTGCAGAGTACTCCCTACCACCTCCCCTTAGGTCCTACACCATCATGACCCTGCCCTCTCCACTTAGATACTGCCTCCATTTGGCCCCTCCCTCCCTGTCCCTTCATGCCCCAGTCCTTGGCACTGCCCAGTGCCTGGTGGGCAGTGCACCCTAGCAGTGCCGGGGTCCCAGGCTGGCAGTGCTACACTGGCACTTCCCAAAGTACACAACTCTCCTCTCACCCCAACTATCTGGGATGCCTCAATGTCCTCTAGTCCCACTAGCAAGGCTATTATGACGTGTTACTCTTGCTGTGGACTATACGTTATCCTTGTTAGTGAGGACCTTCACTGGTGAGTCTATTAAGGCAAGAGATCCTGGATGATTCCGTCTAGGACTCACTAATTCTATGGAAATGATTAAATATTTAAATCAGCCTCATGTCCTCCTGGGGCAACAGGTGTGAAGAGTGGTGAGATCCACCCCTTTGGTTTTTGTCTCCTGGTTACGTTTTGCCTTTATGATTACCAATCATGAGACACAAAACTTCCAGCAGACTCACCTCGGACGTTGTCTCCTCCACCTTCTCCTGTCAGGAGAAAGATACAAAAGTCTGAGGTCACGTACCAATCGACACGAGAACAGCTTCTTCATTGCATTAAGTTGATCTACCTTGCGTTAAGTTGATCTTTCTGTACACCCTAGCTGTGACTGTTACACTACATTCTGCACTCTTTCCTGTCCTTCTCCCCTATGTACTCTATGAACAGTATGCTTCTCTCTATAGTGTGCAAGAAACAATACTTTTCACTGTATACCAACACTTCCTTTTTTTCAATTCATTGACTGCCTACAGTGCAGAAGGAGACCTAATTGAATCTGCCCTGACCTCAAACCCACCCAGGCCCTATCCCCAAACCACATGTATCTACCCTAACCAGTCCCCCTTGCTCTAAGGGGCAACTTAGCATGGCCAATTCATATAACCCGCACATCTTGCAGTGTGGAAGGAAACCGGAGCACCCAGAGGAAACCCACGCAGAATGTGCAAACTCCACACAGGCAGTAACCCAAGCCAGGAATTGAATCGGGTCCCTGGTACTGTGCCAACCACTGAATTCTTGTATGGGACATGGGTGTTGCTGGCTGTGCCTGCAATTGTTGCCCATCCATAACTGCCCTTGAACTGAGTGACTTGCTGGGCCATTTCAGAGGGCAGTTAAGAGTCAACCACATTGCTGTGAGTCTGGAGTCACACGTAGGCCAGACTGGGTAAATGCTGCCGATTTCCTTCCCTAAAGGATATTCGTGAACCAGACGGGTTTTTCTAACAATCGATAATGGTTTCACAGCCATCCTTAATTCCAGATTTTTGATTGAATTCAAATGACACCATCTGCTGTGGTGAGATCCAAACCTGGGTCCCCAGAGCAGAACCCAGGGTTACTAGTCCAGCGACAATACTACAATGCTACAACCTCCCCATGTGACAATAATAAATCAAATCAAATCAACCAAAATTAATTTTATCCAATAACCTTCAGCCAGAAGGAAACAAAAATACATCACCACTCGCTCATCTCAGTGTGTAAGCATAAGACCTCGGAGCAGGAATAGGCCATCTGGCCCCTCAAGCCTGCTCCGTCATGCAATAAGGTAATGGCTGATCTTTTTGTGAATCCAGCTCCACTTACCCACCCGCTCACCATAACCCTTAATTTACTGTTCAAAAATATATCTATCCTTGCCTTAAAAACATTCAATGAGGTAATCACAATTGGGCAGGAAATTCTACAGATTCACAACCCTTTGGGTGGAGAAGTTCCTCCTCAACTCAGTCCTAAATCTGCTCCCCCTTATTTTAAGACCATGCTCCTGAGTTCTGATAGAGGTGTATAAGATGTTGAGAGATATAGATAGGGTGGATTCTCAGAGGCTTTTTCCAAGGGTTGGAATGGTGCTACGAAAGGACACAGGTTCAAGGTCGTGGGGAGCAGGTACAGAGGAGATGTCGGGGTAAATTTTCACTCAGAGGGCGGTGGGTGAGTGGAATCGGCTGCTGTTGGTGGTGGTGGAGGCAAATTCGATGGGGTCTTTCATGAGACTTCTGGATGAGTGCATGGACTTAATAGGATTGAGGGTTATAGATAAGCCTAGTAGGTATGATATCAACAGTGCAATTTGTGGGCCAAAGGGCCTGTTTGTGCTGTAGTTTTTCTATGTTCTATATTCTAGTTTCACCTGCCAGTAGAAACAATCTCCCTGCTTCTATCTTATCTATGATGTAAAGATGCCGGCGTTGGATTGGGGTGGTAAGAACTCAGTAAGAATTTAGCAACACCAATTATTAATCCAACCGATTTATTTGATAGTAAAAAAGCAAGCTTTCAACACTCTTGTGTCTTCCTCAGGCAAGTGCAGTGCACTGCACTTGCCTGAGGAAGACACAAGAGTGTTGAAAGCTCGCTTTTTTACTATCAAATAAATCAGTTGGATTAATAATTGGTGTTGCTAAATTCTTACTGAGTTCTATCTTATCTATTCCATTCATAATCTTATATTTTTCTATAAGATCTCTCCTCATTCTTCTGAATTCCAATGAGTGTAATCCCAGTCTACTCAGTCTCTCCTCACAAGCCAACCCTCTCAACTTCAAAATCAACCTAGTGAATCTCTTCCGCACCCCCTCCAGTGCCGGTCTATCCTTTCTCAAATAAGGCTTTGCAACTCTCTGTGGTATTATCTCTGGCACATCTTGCTTTCTGTTTAAAATATTTGCTTGTCGTTTGGCAACAGTGGGGACCACCCAGCCCCCAACAGTTTACTCAGAAATTTCCATTTCTACAGAAGCCCATCCAGTTCTTCATTCCATCCCCAAGCAAGCCTAAAAATAAAATATCGTTTTAGATACTCACAACAAAAACGCTCAGCAAACAGGCTCCAAATATCTTTCCCTCTCCTGGTGGGGTCTGCAAGAGGCAAGTCTTATCCTGTAGCCCCCTGCCTCCTAGGAACAACGTGGCAGGGGATGAAGCAATATCAGTCGGTGCTTTTGTTGTATAATTACATGTACTTACTTGAAAACCCTCTTTAAAGATAATTGGTGTGCTCTGCTGTTGCCAAGATGTTCTCAAGTGTTGCTGGTTGTTAATCAAATTGTAGGTTTAATCTGCATTAGTCAAGTGATAGCAGAGTGCAATTGTTTCTTTGATGCCTTCATTAAGACTAAAGTTAAATGGTGTAGATGCCAACTTCCCAGGTAATATTACGTCTGATTTAGTGTAATATTGATCAGCACTGTGCAGATATAATGTTAAAGCTGGTGCAGTTTTGAAAACCAGTGACTGTTCATCAGTGAATGAGTACAAAGCTCATCTCAGAGCCTTTTTTTCTGCTATTTAACCCCTGCAAGGCCTGTGCTTGAGCAGGATGAGGTTACTTGCTCAGAGCACCAGTGCTATCCCTCTTAATATGGATATATCTGTATATCTGCCATGCTAAATGTCACCAACTCTCACCAACTTCTACAGATGCAACATAGAAAGTATTCATTCTGGTTATATCACAACTTGGTACGGCTCCTGCTCTGTCTAAGACTGCAAGGAACTACAAAGCATCATGAACGTAGCCCAATCCATCACACAAACCAGCCTCCCATCCATAGACTCTGTCTACACTTCCCGCTGCCTTGGCAAAGTAGCCAGCATAATCAAAGACCCCACGCACTCCGGACATTCTCTCTTCCACCTTCTTCCATCTGGAAAAAGATACAAAAGTCTGAGATCATGTACCAACCGGCTCAAGAACAGCTTCTTCCCTGCTGGCATTAGACTCTTGAATGGACTTACCTCACATTAAATTGATTTTTCTTTACACCGTAGCTATGACTGTAACACTACATTCTGCACTCTCTCCTTTCCTTCTCTGTGCTTAATATGCTTTGTCTATATAACACGAAAGAAACAATACTTTTCACTGTATCCGAATGCATGTGACAATAATAAATCAAATCAAATAACTCAGTCACCACATCTTCCAGCATTACTGATAACATACATTCACTCAAAACCAGAAACGAGGGTTTGAGTGGTGAAATCAGCCATCGTGTCTGGGTTGTGATAACAATAAATCAAATCAAAAATAAAATAAATTGTCCCTCAATGACAGGGGGATTAGTGGGGTAAGTATTAGTGGTTGTGGGGATAAGATCTGGGTGGGATTGTTGTCGGTGCAGACTCAATGGGCCGAATGGCAATTCAGGGATTCTACGATTCTATATTTATGATTCCCAAGTTTATTAAATGGCAAACCATGTCCAAATTCCCAAAAGGAGCCAAAAGATTATCTTGGAATCACCAATTCTTAATTTCCTTTTCACCACCAGCTTTCCTGACTACCTGGGAAATCTGTGGAGTATTAGTGAATCAGGTTTCACTCTTGTACTGCAGGACCCAATGTTTTGTTATAAAAGCTCCTTGAGGTACCTCAGGAATCTTTTATTGTGTTCAAAATGCTGTACAAATGTAAGTTCTCGAGGGCAAAATCTCTAGATTTCCACAGCCCATATTTCAACCAAATATAAGCAGTGTTCAGCTAATAAGTTTATGACAAGGCAGGTACCTATATATATAAATATATATTATATATGTCTATAACCGAGAGCTTTGGGACTCAGGAAGGGAAGAACTCATGACTATCTTGCCCCAAGGGCAGCACAGTGACACAGTGGGTTAGCACTGCTGCCTCACAGCACCAGGAACCTGGGTTCAATTCCCAACTTGGGTCACTGTCTGTGCAGAGTCTGCATGTTCTTCCTATGTCTGTGTGGGTTTCCTCTGGATACTCCAGTTTCATGGAACCGTTTTACATTGAAGAAGGAGGGCGTTTGGCCCATCGAGTCTGCACAGACCACAATCCTACTCAGACCCTATCCTCGTAACCCCATGCATTTACCCTGACTTGTCCCCCTGACACTAAGGGGCAATGTAGCATGGCCAATCCACCTAACCCATACGTCTTTAGACTGGAAGGAAACAGGAACACCCGGAGGGATTCCATGCAGGCGCAGCGGAGAACGTGCAGACTGTGACCCAAGCGCTGGGAATCGAACCCGGGTCCCTGGCGCTGTGATGCAGCAGTGCTAACCACTATACCACCATGCTGTCCGCATATCCAAAAGATAGTTAGTTATATTTGCCCCGCTAAATTCTCCCCCAGTGTGTCCCTGTGGATATGCCTGGAAGCTAGGAGATTCCTTCAGGTCCTGCTCTCTTGAGTACAGATTGGCTTCCCACTAAGTCTGTGAATTCAACACTCTTCCATGATGTGGTGCATTGATGGTTCTCCCTCACTGGTACAAAGAGGGGTTGCCATCAAAGCCCTACCTGTGGAGGTTGGCCAAGCAGGAGCTATGGCCAATCCTGAAGCTGCTGAGGACAGACCCCTCTTTCCTTCCCATTCCAGTTAATCTTCTCTCCACAATCTGCAAGACATCCACAACCTCCCTAAAGTGCAGTGCCGCCAATGGCACGGTTTGGTGACACAGTGGTTAGCACTGCTGCGTCACAGCACCAGGGGTGCAGGTTCAATTCCAGCTTCAGGTCACTGTCTGTGCAGACTCTGCACATTCTCTCCATGTCTGTGTGGGTTTCCTCTCACACTCCAAAGACGTGTGGGTTAAGTTGATGCTAAATTGCTCCTTAGTATCAGGGAGATCAGCAGGATAAGTATGTGGGGTTACGGGAATAGGGCCTGGGTGGAATGGTGATCAGTGCAGACAAAAAAAGAAAAAAAATCCAAGATAGTGCCAGAGCAAGGTGACTTCTTGTAAGCTGTACCCAGCGAACCTTCAAATTTTATCTTTTATTCTTGTTCTATACTTCTAATATTTCATTCTAACTCGTTTATACTCTCTAACAGTGCTTTAATGTAACTTCTTACCTCTCATTAAGTTGATCTTTCTCTACACCCTAGCTGTGACTGTAACACTACATTCTGCACCCTCTCCTTTCCTTCTCTATGAACGGTATGTTTTGTCGTGGAAGAAACAATACTTTACACTGTACACTAATATACGTGACAATAATAGATCAAATCAAATCAAAAAAATCAAAGGCTCGATGGGCCGAATGGCCTCCTTCTGCAGTGTAGGGATTCCATGAGTCAGACGCGATACTCCAGCTGAGGGCAAACACGTGGGTTTGGAAAGGTTTAGCACAACATCTTTGCGGTCAATGCCTGGGGGGGAGAAAGATAATTGTCTCCAGTGTTTAATCTCTGCCGTCGCTGACAGAATAACCTTAACTTTAATGGCAATTGTCGATCTTCACAGCAGCCATTATGTGCACATTTCCAACCGATTTGTGTTAAATGGAGCGGCTGAATTAACTCGCTGCTAAGTGTTCCAAAAACAATTGGTGAGGCGCTCCGATAATTAATTTCTAATGTTTAAATCCAAATGGCTGTTCTTTTCAGACACCATAACCTTTCACTTTGCTGTTTGAAAGGAGGGCTCCGTCTTTACAGATAGAGGCCAGTGCACAGTATCCGACGTTGTTTCCATGGTGATGGTGGTAGAGAGGGGATGCTCAGGTGAAGGGAGGTATCTCTAACCCATTCATATAGGCTTAATTTCTAATAATCCACAGAGCTGTTTGTCAGATCTTCCAAGCTATGGAATGGATGTCCTGAAATACAAGGGCTCTGTGCCTGTACTTCAGGCACAAAGGGATAACTAAACATTACATATGGTGAGACCATTGAATAGCTGCCAATGTCACAGCCATGTTCTGGGACTGACGTTCCTTGCATTCACTTCCCTTCTAGACTCTTCCCAGTGGAGACCACGATATTCCCAGGAAAGCTTTCTATCCCATCACATAGAACACTACAGCACAAACAGGCCCTTCGGCCCACAAGTTGCGCCGATCATATCCATACCTACCAAGCCATAGACCTAACCCCCAATCCCATTAGATTCCATATACTCATCCAGAAGTCTTTTAAAAGACCCCAGCGAGTTCGCCTCTACCGCCATCGCCGGCAGCCGATTCCATTCACTCACCACCCTCTGAGTGAAAAACTTACCCCTAACATCCCCTCTGTATTTGCTTCCCTGCACCTTAAATCTGTGTCCTCTCATAGCGACCATTTCAGCCCGGGGAAATAGCCTCTGAAAATCCACCCTCTCTATTCCTCTCAACATTTTATAAACTTCTATCAGGTCGCCTCTCAACCTTCGTCTCTTCAGGGAGAAGAGTCCCAGCTCCCTCAACCTATCTTCATAAGGCCTGCCTCCCAATCCAGGCAACATCCTTGTAAATCTCCTCCGCACCCTTTCAATAGCTTCCACATCCTTCCTATAGTGAGGTGACCAGAACTGCGCACAGTACTCCAAGTAGCTTCACGTGTAGCTTTCTTTGTTCTTTCACCAGATGTGGGTGTTGCTGGTAACACAAAAGCTGGCGCACCCGAAGGAAACCCAGGCAGACATGGGGAGAACATGCAGACTCCACACAGACAGTGACCCAAGCTGTTATCAAAGCTAAAAGGCATAAAAAATGGGAGACATTCATACTGCAGGGGGAAGGGAACGAAAGATGAGTCGAAGCCACAGAAACCAGGGGAAAAGATTGCCAATAGCTATCCACAGAGAGAATAAACGGTGTGAACGGCCAAACAGCAGAGAAGCCGCAATGAAGTTGTTGGGGAAGAGGGGTGGGAGGGGAAGGAAAATGAATGGGACAGAGGGATGATTTAGAAAAGGAAAAACAAAGGGGGAGAAAAGGTAAGGGAAGGGCCTAAAGTGTGGGGGAAAGAATGAGGGGGAAAAATGAAGAAAGACAATAAAAGGTAGAGAACAGTAAAAAAATTAAATGAAATAGAATGAAAACAAAGTGGGTGGAGGTGGGGCAGAGCAAAGCATCTGAAGCTGTTGAACTCGATGTTGAAGGCTGGCTGGAAGATGCAATGCTGTTCCCCCAGTTTGTGTTAAACTTCACTGGAACATTGCAGCAGGACAAGGACAGACTTGTGAGCACGGGAGCAGCATTGTGTGTCTGCTGTTTCTGCGCGCAGCCACCTTGTGTTGTTATTGCTGGAGAGAGGCAACTTGCTTCCATCAGTCCCCACCTGCCCAATCCTGCACTGGAAACAGTTAACTGAGAAACGCATCAAGAGTAATTTTTGCGCTTTCCCCGCCTGAGAGGTTCTCCTATTTTCCCAGCGTGGGGGAGGAGGCCTCATTTTCTCAGTTGGTTTCCCCTTCATTTTGAGGTAATAATGAAGGGAGCTCACTCCTGCTGCAGAAAATCCTTTTAGTTTCAGCTTTCCAGGAGACAAACATCTGCCGCTGAGCCGATTGCCTAATCGGCTAAAGTCGAGAGGGATCCCTGCTCTCATTCCAGTGTAATAGCTCAGTGTTACGTGCAGTGAATCTCAGGAGCAAGCCTGGCGTTGTAATAGAGACACGTAACAGGCCTTCACATTGTCATGGCATATGTAGTGAAGCAATCTGCACCAGCACATTACCTGGGACCAGTGGAACACAATCAACATACACAGCTTGTTAATTATGCTGTCAAACATTTACTATTGGGATCCAATGTCGTTCTATGAGAAAAGCCCCACTCATTTTATCTCCCAGCTCAATCACCTCAGGAAATGCACCCTAGATTGTTTAATTTTCCAACACTTTGGCAGATAATTCATCAACACGATAACATACCCCAAGGCTCTTAGAAGCCCAATGAGGGATATCTTCACTGGTTACTTCAGTTTCCTCCCACGGTTTAAAGATGTGCAGAGTTAGGTGGATTGGCCATGCTAAATTGCCCCTTACTGTCCGGGAGACTAGCTAGGGTAAATACATAGGAGTTGGCGGATAGGGGTTGTGTGGTATCGAGGTTGGTACAGACTTGGTGGGCTGAATGGTATCCTTCTGCACTGTAGAGATTCTATGATTCTGCCTTCTTGTGTGCGGTTGTGATGGTTAATCTTTCCTTTACAGAGGTTACAAATTCAATAAAATGTACATTAGAAGGAGCAGACATCCTTTCAATGCACAATGTGCTGATCTTCCTGAATTAATGAGTGTTAGTGTTTGTGTTAGGTTTGTGTAATGCACCCATCCATCAGCACATACCAGTTTATAATCCTAATCTTTTAATGGGAGGTATTCTACATTCCACATTTTTCTGATGTTAGCATCTCTTATTAAGGAACAATCCAAGGCAAATACAGAGATTTGTTGATTCTTGCTTTCATAGAATCCTTACAGTGCCAAAGGAGGCCATTTGGCCCATTGAGTTTGTACCAACCACAATCCCACCCAAGCCCTATTCAAGTGATTCCACACATTTAACCTTTTAATCCCCTTGACACTCTGGGGTAATGTAGCGTTGCCATTCCACCTAACCCGCACTTCTCTGGGCTGTGGAAGGAAACCAGAGCACCTGAGGAAACCCATGAAGACACAGGGAGAACATGCAAACTCCGCACAGACAGCGATCCAAGCAGGGAATCGAACCTGCGTCCC
This sequence comes from Sphyrna mokarran, assembly GCA_024679065.1. NCBI lineage: Eukaryota > Metazoa > Chordata > Chondrichthyes > Carcharhiniformes > Carcharhinidae > Sphyrna > Sphyrna mokarran. Next base: position 6,164,751 of record JAGIQG010000012.1, on the reverse strand, counting down.
TAGCACTGTGAGAATCATAGAATTAAAGAACCCCTACAGTGCAGAAGGAGGTCATTTGGCCCATCAAGTCTACACCGACAACAACACCATCTAGTCCCTAGCCCCGCAACCCCACATATTTACCCTTCTAAATCCCTTGACACGAAAGGGCAATTTATCATGGCCAATCCACCTGCACAACTTTGGACTTTGGAAGGAAACCAGAGCACCCAGAGGAAACTCACACGCTCACCGGGAAAAAGTGCAGACTCCGCATCAGCAGCAATCCAAACCAGGATTGAACTCAGGTCCCCTGGCGCTGTGAGGCAGCAGTGCTAACCAGTGCATCCACTGCGCTATCCAATAATCTTCCCTCAGATGGAGAATCTTAGTGATGGAGAAAGGTTGGATGGTCTGGGCTTGTTTATATCAGGACAGAGGAGGCTGGGGGTAAGTTAATAGAGGGGTCCTAAATTAGGAGGGAGTTGGAGAGAGTAGATTGGAAGTACTTATTACTCTTGTTCCATAATACCAGGTAACATAGAGTTAGGGTCAGAGGATAAGAGTTTTAGAGAGGGTTTAGAGACGAGAGAGGTAGTCATTTTCACCCAGAGGATAGGGGGATCTGGAAATTGCTGCCTGAAAGGGTGCTGGACACAGAACTGTCAGTAATAAGAAAGTACTAAAGTATGCAGTTGAAGTGCTATAATCTACTTGGGCAACAGACCAAGACCGGAGCAAATTTCTCAATCAGAGAGCCAGTACAGGCATGATGGACTGAATGACCTTCTTCTGCACTATATGAATGCGTGAATCTGGATTTTTGGAAATCAGAACATTGAACTTTAAGAGCTTTTAATTTTTGTAAGGCAAAAGCATTCATCCCTCCACATCTTCACTTGCAGTTCATTTGGTATGTCTGCTACAACTCTCATCAATTTCTACAAATACACCATAGAAAGCATTCTTTCTGGCTGTATCACAGCTTGGTATGGGTTCCTGCTCTGTCCAAGACCACAAGAAATTACAAGGGTTGTGAATGTAGCCCAATCCATCACGCAAACCAGCTCCCAGCCATTGACTCTATCTACACTTCCCACTGCCTCGGGAAAGCAGCGAGCATAATCAAAGACCCCACGCACCCCGGACATTCTGTCTTCCACCTTCTTCTGTCAGGAAAAGGATACAAAAATCTGAGATTATGTACCAATCGACTCAAGAACAGCTTCTTCTCTGCTGGCATCAGACTTTAGAATGGACCTACCTCACATTAAGTTGAGCTTTCTCTAAACCCTGGCTGTGACTGTAACACTCCTTTCCTTCCCTGTGTAGGGTATGCTTTGTCTGTATAGCTCTTAAGAAACACTGTAAAACAACACAGTGACACAGCAGTTAGCACTGCTGCCTCACAGTGCCAGGGAGCAGGATTCAACTCCCGGTTTGGGTCACTGCCTGTGCAGAGTCTGCACATTCTCCACGTGTCTGTGTGGGTTTCCTCCGGGTGCTCCGGTTTCCTCCCATCGTCCAAAAGACATGCTGGTTAGGTACATTGGCTGTGCCAAATTCTCTCTCTGTGTACCTGAACAGGCACTGGAATGTGGGATTTTCATGATGACTTAATTGCAGTGGTACTGTGAGCCTCCTTGTGACTAATAAACTGTACTTTACTATTACTTAGCACATGAGAAAATGATAAATCAAATCGAATCAAAAATCTGATGCAGACCCAGTCTTTAATGCTGTTGAAATCTTAGAATGGTGGAGGGAACACACAGTATTTCACATCAGCTCCGATCTGACTATTTCAGCTGTCCATTCAATTTGAAACAACAATATTTCGATATGATATCTGTGCTCTAACTTCATCAGATGCCTCAGAATAAGCTGAGATTCAATTTAGCCCAGGTTCCATCTGATTTTGATTCTGAAAGCCTTGCCAACAATCAGTCACAGAGAAGAACCTCTTGTGTTTGCTGGTCAGTAGTTAAATCTCCAATATCGAATATTGGCTCTGAATAGAATCTCTCTATCATCAGGTTCACAGCTGAATATCACTTTAACCAGCGCTACACTGAATCCCAGTCTGGCTAATACAGTGCTCTGCTGGGATGCCATCAAAACATCAGGACAATATTCCTCTTGATTTACGAGCAACATTGTTCATCCAGAATTATTCCCCCAGAGTTGATAAAGGGCGAGAGTTTGATGTGCAAAGACCAAGCATGGGAGCTAAGTGAAACACGCAGCATTTAGGGTTGATTGGCTGGATTTCTGTACACTTTAGAAAGATTTAAAAATAAACCTTGGTTATGTTGCAGTGTGCTCTCGGCGGACACAGTTCCTCCAGCTATTGAACCACGCTGGGATGTTACAGTAGCTTTCGCCCAAGTAAGAGAAACTACTCCTGTTCAGGCTGTAAACAGCCAAATGCCACCCTATGATTCCACTTGGAGTGAAGTCTTTAGGCCATCTTCATAACTTCAGAGCTATTACCAAGTGTTAGCTTCCAACCTATGTGTAATCAGGATTTTTTTTTTAATGTTCGCTCTTTAATTGTTTCTATTTCAATGATGACACAAAGCCCCAAATGCTTTTCCCAAATGGGACTTTGTCCAGGAAATGAATTTTGTTCCACACGAGAGGCTCCTCACTTTTCAGAAGAAGTAGCTCACGAGGTTATTTATTTTTCCATGTTGTCTTTATTTTAATTCGTTTATGGAATGTGAAATGGCAAACATCTATAATTGGCTTGAGAAGGTGGGATGCCGTTTGAGATACAGGCACAGTGGCACAGTTACCACTGCTGCCTCACAGTACCAGGGACCCAGGTTCAATTCCAGCCTTGGGTCACTGTCTGCATAGAGTTTTCACATTCTTCCTGTGTCTGCATGGGTTTTTTCCAGATGCTCCAGTTTCCTCTCACAGTCCAAAGATGTGTGGGTTAGATGGATTGGCCATGCTAAATTGCCCCTTGATGTCCAAAGATGTATAGATTGGGTGGATTGGCCATGCTAAATTACCCCTTGGTGTCCAAAGATATGTAGAGGGGAGAGATACAAAAGTGTTCAGAGGGGCAATTTTTTCAGAGGGTGGTGAGTGTCTGGAACAAGCTGCCAGAGGTAGTAGCAGTGACGGGTACAATTTAGATAGTTGCATGGATACAATGGGTATAGAGGGGTATGGACCAAATGCAAGCAATTGGGATTAGCTTAGGGGTTTAAAAAAATGGGCGGCATGGACAAGTTGGGCCAAAGGGCCTGTTTCCATGCTGTAAACCTCTATGGATCTGACCATGAGCCAGATGAGTTTTTCTGACATCAGTAGATTCTTAATTCCAGATATTTTTTTCAAATTTTACCATCTGCTGTGGTGGGATTCGAACCTGGGTCCCCAGAACATTAGTTGAGTCTTTGGATTAATATCTAGTGGGAATGGCACTAGACATCACCTCCCAAAGAGATAGGCTTTAATAGATATCAAAAAGGAGAGAGAGAGATATAGTGAGGGAATTCCAAAGTGCGGGGCATAGATAGCTGAAAGCAGAGTGACAATGGTGGATTGATTGAAATCAGGGACGTGTGAAAGGCCAGAATTGAAGGAGTACCGAGGTCCTGGAGAGTTGTAGGGCAAACCAATTTGTCTCTGAATAAATACCCTTGCTGCTGTTGAGTGAAAGAAAGTGTTTCTCGATTAAGAGACTACATTTGAATGTTTCTTCAACCTTTGTCCTTAAATATCTCATTAGCTCAGGATTGCTCACTGAACTGGGACGTATATTTTCATGATGTGAAGCAGTATTTCAACTCCCTTGCGTCTGTCAGAGACACTATCTATATTTATTACTCAAATATCGTAAATCATTCTCACCCCCTACCCCCAAGCATTTTCATTGCAGGGATAATCTGAGTCTTTTTCATGTTCATTCTGCCATGTTTGAACGTGGAATCATTGCACACCAGCTTTCCCAAGTGGCAACACATGTGCTGGCACATTGCCAAAGATTATCTCTGGAACAAAATCTGTTTACAAGCCAGCAGAAATAATAATAGCGTGCATTTCTATAGCACCATTAATGTTGTAATATTCCTCAAGGTGCTTCTTTGGAGTTTATCAAACAAAATCTGACATTATGTGCACAAGAAGACATTAGGCCAAGAAATTTTTAAGTTCATTTATTAGTGTCACAAGTCATCTTACATTAACACTACAATGAAGTTAACGTGAAGTTCCCCTTGTCATCACATTCTGGCATCTGTTCGGGTACACTAAGGGAGAATTTAGCATGGCTAATACACTCTAACCAGCACGTCTTTCAGACTGTGGGAGGAAACTGGAGCACCCACAGGAAACCCACGCAGACACGGGGAGAACATGCAGATTCCACACAGACAGTGACCCAAGTCAGGAATCAAATCCAGGCACACTGGCAATTGGAAACAACAATAAGAATCCTTAAAATTAAAACACATTGGACCAGGTGCCAATGCATAGAGAGCACAGCGAATGACAGTTGAACAAATTTTAATGCAAGACATTTTTGACTTATTTATTTGGTCATGAGTCATGGGCATCACTGGCTGGCCAGCATTTATTGCCCATTCCTAGTTGCCCGAGAATCAACCACTGTTGCTGTGGCTCTGGAGTCACATGTAGGCCAGACCATATAAAGTTGGCAGATTTCCTTCCCCAAAGGACATTAATGAACCAGTTCAGTTTTTAGACAGTCGATAATGGTTTCATGGTCACTGTTACTAAGACTAGCTTTACATCTGAGATTTTCTTTTTTAAGCAATCAAATTTAGATTCCATCAGCTGTTTGGCTGGGATTTGAACCCCCAAAGGATTAGCCTGGGTCTTGAGATTAGAAGCCAGTGATATCACCACTGCGCCAATCTCTTCTGCTGAAGACTGAGATTTCCCCTGCCCCCTTCCTTAAGCGTTCTCACTCATTAACAGCAGCTGGTAGCACAGTGGGGAGGTCAACGTCTCTTCCCACTGACAGTCGCCTGTCCCTCTGTCCTCCAGTTCTCTCCCTTCCAGGTCCACCCACACACTCAATGTACAATCTGTACAATCTGATATGACCTAGTTTGGTTGTGAGCTCTTCTGACTTGCCCACCGTTGTCCTGGGCTGTTTAGTTTTAATATTTTATTTGCTGTGTTGTTTGCAGAATTGTATTGGTTGATGATATTAAGCACTGTAGACCCTTACCACACCTGGGACTGTTCAGATCCTTTTCAAAAGGAAACTACAGGGGTGTAATTTGCATCTGATAAGATCAATTTGTTTGTAGAGTCAGTGAATCAGAGAATCACAGAATCCTACAGTGCAGGAGGAATCCATTTGGCCCATCGATTCTGCACCCGCCACAATCCCACCCAGGCTCTATCCCCATAATCCCATGCATTTACCCAGCTAATCCCCTGATACTTAGGAGCAATTTATCATGGACATTCCAAAACCTGCACATCTTTGGACAGTAGGAGGAAATGAGAGCACCCAGAGAAAACCCAGATACAATGGGAACCATGCAGATCCTACACAGATAGTCATCGAAACCAGGAACCCTCTACCTGGATAACTTGATTTGATCTGATGTATTTTGTCACATGTATTTAGATGCAGTGAAAAGTATTGTTTCTTGCGTATTATAGAGGCAAACATGCTGTTCATAGAGTTACATAGGGGAGAAGGAAAGGAGAGGGTGCAGAATATCTTGTTACAGTCACAGCTGAGGTGTAGAGAAAGGTCAGCTTAATATACAATAGGTCCATTCAAAGGTCTAATGGCAGCAAGCAAGAAACTGTTCTTTAGCCTGTTGATATGTGATCTTGGATTTTTGTATCTTTTTCCTAATGGAAGAAGGTGGAAAAGAGAATGTCCAGCATGCGTGGGGTCCTTAATTATGGTGGCTGTTTTCCCAAGGTATCAGGAAGTGTAGACAGAGTCATTGGATGGGAGGCTGATTTGCGTGATGTGTTGGGCTATGTCCATCATCCTTTGTAACTCCTTAGTCAGAGAAGGTCTTGGGTCAGACAGGAACCATACCAAGCTGTGATACAACCAGAAAGGATACTTTCTATGGAGCATTTGTAAAAATTGATAAGTCATAGCGGACATGCCAAACTTCCTTAGCTCCTTGAGAAAGTAGAGACATTGATGGGCTTTCTGAACCATAACTTTGGCATGGGGGAACTAGGACTGGTTGTTGGTGATCTGGACACCAAGAAATTTGAAGCTCTCGACCTTCTCTACATTGTCCTCATTGATGTAAATAGGGGCATGTTCTCCTTTACGCTTCCTGAAGTCAATGACAATCTCCTTCATTTTGTTGACATTAGGGGAGAGATTATTGTCACCGCACCCATTCACCAGATTCTCTGTCTTATTCCTGTATTCTGTCTTGTCATTGTTTGAAATACAATCCTATGATGCTGTAATCAGTAAACTTGAAAATCGAATTGGAGGGGAATTTGGCCACACAGTTAAGGAGTATAGCAGGGGCCTGAGAACACAGCCCTGTGGGGCACCGGCATTGAGGATGATCGTGAAGGAGGTGTCATTGCCTATCCTGACTGATTACGGTCTGTGGGTTAGAGAATCCAAGATGCCTCCTCAACAGCAGACCCTCAATATAAATGGCAACTCTTTCAATAAATGCCTGACAGATTATCAATCCTGAGGTCAGAGCTAGTTCCAGACCTGAATAAATGTCTCTTTCAAAGTCACTGCTGAGAAGGAACATCACATGACTCAAGTGACCATTTTGAAATCCTTGATATGAAAGAGTCAATCTGCTGTTTTAACAGCCGACTATGAGTTCCCAAGCTGGACCCTCAGGCACAGCAACAATCTGCCCACCCAAGCCTGTCTCTGCTGAAAGTTTTTGTCCCCAGTAAGAATTTAGCAACATCAATTGATCTGCAATTGCAGGTTAGATGTAAGGATTCGCATTCTAATCAGCAATCTCTGACTGTCTGTGCTGATGTGTGCTATTGCAGACCAGAACACTGCATTTGCCTGAGGAAGACACAGAGTGTTGAAAGCTCGCGGATTTACTATCAAATAAATTGGTTGGATTAAAAATTGGTGTTGCTAAATTCTTACTGAGTTCTTACCACCCCAATCCAACGCCGGCATCTTTACATCATGAAAGTTTTTGTAGCATCATTACCAATCTAAGCACCCAAAGGAACCCTACATAGACACATGGAGAATGTGCAGACTCTACACAGACAATGACCCCAGCCAGGAATCGAACCCAGCTCCCTAGCACTGTGAAGCAGCAGTGCTAACCACCGTGCCACCCTGCCACATCAGTCTCTATGTACCTACTTCATCTTGTGGTATCAGCACCAACTGAAAAGCAAATACCACAGCTCCACTCTTCAGCCACTGAACTCAACACCTACATAAAATAATTCCTCATTAGATTCTAATTTTGGACCCTGGAAATGACATGAACTAATCTTCACTTCTGTGGTTCGGGTACATTAAAACTCATATTCTCTCTTCCCGCTTTATTGTGTGTGCGCATGTGTGTGTGCACGTGTGTGTGTGTATGCACGTGCAAATGTCTGCACATGTGCGAATGCATGTGGGTGCATAAGTGTGTGTACATGTATGTGTGTGCACACGTGTGTGTGTATATCCATGCACGTGTGCATATGTAAATGCGTGCAAATGTGTGTGTGTGTGTGTATACACATGTTCAGGTGCTTGTGTTGCATGCATGTGTGAGGAGTGGAAAGTTGTTAACATTTTCACACTTGGGGTTTTGATGTGAAATAAACTAACTCTGAGTTAATCCTTTGGTTTATTTTGGATCATCAGTAAATTGAGTCACAAAAACTAAGCGATGGGAAAAAAAACACCAAACAATAATTCAAAACATCTTCTGCAGCACAGTGGCACAGTAGTTAGCACTGCTGCCTCACAGTGCCAGGGACCTGAGTTCCATTCCCGACTTGGGTCATTGTCTGTGTAGAGTCTGCACGTTCTCCCCGTGTCTGCGTGGGTTTCCTTTGGGTGCTCCAGATTTCCTCCCATAGTCCGAAAGACGAACTAGTTAGGTGCACTGGCCGTGCTAAATTCTCCATCGGTGTACCTGAACAGGCTCCGGAGTGTGGTGATGAGGGGATTTTCACAGTAACTTCACTGCAGTGTAAATGTAAGCCTACTTGTGACACTAATAAATAAATGTAACCGCAATGTGTTGCGCTGTATTGTCCAAATGCACTTAGCAAAGAAAAGAAAACTCTGGGTGGAATGATTCCCCATCATAGAAGCCCTACAGTGCAGAAGGAGGCCATTCGGCCCATCAAATCCCACCCAGGCCCTATCCCCGTAATCCTGCTAATCCTCTTAATCTATACATCCTAGAACATTAAAGGGACAATTTAGCATATTTAACCAGCACATCTTTCAGACTGTGGGAGGAAACCCACGCAGACACAGGGAGAAGGTGCAGGCTCCACACAGACAGTGACCCCGAGCCGGGAATAGAACCCCGGTCCCTGGCGAGGCAGCAGTGCTAACCACTGTGCCACCGTTTAATTTTACAAATTCATATTTTGTGTGTGTTTTTCTCCCCTTTTGGCTGAGTGGTGAGACTGGGGCAAACTCAGTCTCTTCGAGACAGGCAGACTGAACGTTTCACATATTTGACTGGAGAATTCAGGGAGGAGAGGCGTTGTTGAGTGTTCTGGTTACTAATTCAGAGGGGGAGATACTGCAGAGAAATGTCCAGTCTACACACACACACAAATCAGCAGACATCACGTCCTGAATCAATGGGAGGTGTCTCTCTCTCTGTCTCTGTGTCTCTGCCTGTCTGTCTGTCTCCCCACCCTCTCTCAGAAAGCTCTTCCCAGTTCTAATCCCCACCCTCCCCATCTTCGGGATGCTGGTAATCGCGATTGGACGCTGCGATTTTTGACAGGCGCTCCCCCAGCACCAGTTCCTGGGGAGGGGGTTTGCAATTAGTTGGGTGAAAACATTGAAGACTCCCGCCGCCTCTTTTATCCCACTGCTGCAATCGAATCGACGTCCGAACAGGTCAGTGCTTCTCCCTTTACCCCCCCCCCCAATAAAAGAAAGAAAGGAATGGGGAGGGGGTGTTTGCAGCGGCTGGGGGGCGGGCAGAATGGTCGGGGGGGGTGGGGAGAGGACAGAGAGGAAAGGGGGGGGGGGTAATGTGTGGTGGTCCCCACCCTGGAATTCAGGATCCACTGCAGCCTTGCACTGTTAGGGGTGGGGAGGGGCAAATTTACCCTCTCAATTACACTTCTTTGTTGGGAAATCAGACGGTGCAGTTTCTGACTGCGAGGGTGGGATGGGGGAGACAGAGGGAGGATAACAGAGAAAGTTTTCTTTTGTGAAGGGAGAGTTGCTGGTGTTGTCACTTAATCGAGATTTTTTTTAAAAAAATTGAATTGTCCCACAACAGAGCTCACCCCTTAAGTGTGCCAAAACTTTCCTGTTTAATTCCCCCCCCCCCCACCACTGTTTAAAACTAAAGTTAAAGTTTATTGATTGGTCACAATTAAGGCTTACATTAACACTGCAGTGAAGTTGCTGTGAAATTCCCCTAGTCGCCACACTCTGGGTCAATGCGCCTAACTAGCACGTCTTTCAGAAACCCACGCAGACATGGGAAGAACGTGCAAACTCTGCACAGACGGTGACCCAAGACAGGAATTGGACCCCAAGTCCCTGGCATTGTGAGGCAGCAGTGCTAACCACTGTGCCGCCCCATGCTGTTTAATTCCCACCCCCCACTCAACCTCCTGTTTTGCCCCCATCCGAGTGTTTCCCCGACAGTTTAGAGCCCCAGGAACACCCTACGGTGTGCAGTTGTTGGGATCGCTTGCTGTTCCACCACCCCCTGTCTCTCTCTCTCTCGGTCACAGGAGAAAGCTTTTAGACTGCAGATAACAAACAGAGGCAATAGAATGCAAAGCCACCTTGCTTTTCAACCAGCCCCACTCTTTCTGACCAGTATTAGGAGTCCTGATAAATTTGGCTTCATAGAATGGGAGGGGGGAGGGTGAGAATTATTGGAGAAAGTTGGGTTGCGGTGAACTTTTATCCGGGAACATGTTTTGCCCGTCTAAAGTGAATTTGAGACGTTGCAGCATCTTAGTTGAATTTCTGGATTTTATAAATGTGCGCCAATGCTCTGCCGCAACCATGTTTATAAGATGGATATTGCTGAGGACGTGTTACTGAAACTTTCTGACTTGCACTCATCAGAACAAACTCAAGAATGCCAAATTTCAAAACATCACGACAATCTGTGCAAGAGAAAAGCTTGCTGATTGGTTGGCAAACCTGAGTTTGATTTCACTTGGGCTAATTCTCTTTGGTGTTTATGTTTATAAATTTACATTTATTTATGATTGTCACAAGTAGGCTGACATTAACACTGCAGTGAAGTTACTGTGAAAATCCCCTAGTCTCCACACTCTGACACTTGTTCAGGTACACTGAGGGAGAATTTAGCATAGCCAATGCTTTATGGGGGTCTTTAATCAGCCTTTAGTATTTAATTTTCACGCATCATTAACATTGTTGGTTAAATTGATAAACTGCCACTGTTGAGATTGAATAAAGTATTTTCAGCCGTAGAGAAAGATCAACATAGTAATGGTAGGTTCATTCAAAAGTCTGATAGCAGCAGGGAAGAGACTGTTCTTGAGTCAGTTGGTATGTGACCTCAGACCTTTGTACCTTTTTCCTGACAGAAGGTGGAAGAGAGAGTGTCTGAGGTGCATGCGGTCCTTGATTATGCTGGCTGCTTTGCCAAGGCAGCGGGAAATGTAGACACAATCAGTGGATGGGAGGCTGGTTTGCGTGATGGATTGGGGCTACATTCACGACCCTTTGTAATTTCCTGTGACTTTGGTCAGAGCAGGAGCCATACTAAGCTGTGATACAACTGGAAAGGATACTTTCTATGGGCCGTATGTAAAAGTTGGTGAAAGTCGTAGCTGACACGCCAAAGTTCTTTAGTCTTCTGAGAAAGTAGAAGTGTTGGTGGGCTTTTTTTAACTATGGTGCCGGCATGGAGGGGACCAGGACAGGTTGTTGGTGATCTGGACACCTAAAAACCTGAAGCTCTCGACTCTTTCTAGTTTGTCCCCATTGATGTAAATAGGGGCTTATTCTCCACTACGCTTCCTGAAGTTGATGACAATCTCCATTTTACTGACATAGAGGAAGAGATTATTGTCACTGTAAGATTTCACCAGATTCTCTATCTCATTCCTGTACTCTATCTCGTCATTGTTTGAGATCAGACCCACTGCGGTGAAATCATCAACAGACTTGAAAATTAAGTTTAGCAGAATTTAGCTACCCAGTCACAGGTGTATAAGGAGTACAATAGGGGGCTGAGGACACAGTCTTGTGGGGCACTGGTATTGAGGATGATCGTGGAGGAGGTGTCGTTGCCTGTCCTTATTGATTGTGCTCTGTGGGTTTGGAAGTTCAGGGATCCAGTCACAGAGGGAGGTGCCGAGGCCAGGCCACGGAATTTGGAAATGAGATTGTAGGAATAATAGTGTTGAAAGTTGAGCTGTAATCGATATATAGGAGTTTGACATAGGTGTCTTTATTATCCAAGGTTGAGCGTAAAACCAGGGAGATGGCGTATGCTGTGGACCTGTTGCGGTGGCAGATAATCTGTAGTGGATCGAGGCAATCTGGGAGAGTGCAGTTAATGTTTGCCACGATTAACCTTTTGAAGCACTTCATAATGATGGATGTCAGAGCCACTGGGCCGTAGACATTAATGCACGCTGTCTTTGGTACAGGGATGATGGTTGTCTTCTTGAAGCAGGCAGGAATCTCAGGTTGGTGTAAGGAGACGTTAAAGATGGCTTCGAATACTCCTGCCAGCTGGTCCACGCAGGATCTGAATGCACATCTGGATACCCAGCCCAAGCCTGTTAAGTTTCTGCAGGTTAAGTTTCAAAAAGACCAATGTGATGCCTGCAATGGTGACCTTGGATATCGGTTCAGTCAAGGCCTCCGGGGTAAATGATGTCCTCTTGCTAATCTCTTGCTTGAAATGGATATAGAATGTATTGAGCTTATTGGGGAGGGTGCATTGTTGCTGGTGATTCTATATATCTTCACTTTGTAGCCTTTTGTGTCACATAAGCCTTGCCATAATCAATGGGTGTCTGTGTAGCTAGTCTGGGACTCTAGCTTGGTCTGATCCTGTCTTTTGGCATCCCTAATGGATCTCTGTCGATTGTATCTGGATTTTTTTGTCCAGGTTAGGGTCACCTGACACCTGGACTTCAATAAACAGCAAAAATTCCTGTTCATCCATGGTTTCCAGATGGGAAACACACAGATTTACTCCTTTGGTACACTGTCTGCTACAAACTTACTGATGTCGTGGTGCACTCACTCAGGTTGGTTGCTGAGTTCTTAAATGATGACCAGTCCACTGACTCAGAAGACATCATCTGATTCCTCAATCAACATTGCACGATTTTCTTCATCGGATTCTTCCACTTCAGTTTTTGCTTGTAAGCCAGGAGCAGGAGAACGGCTTTGTGAGGTCTGATTTGCCAAGGTGTGGGCGGGCAGTAGGCATGTTTGTGTCGGAGTGGGTGAGGATGTTTGGGCCTCTGGTAGAACAGGAGACGTGTTGGTAATATTTTGGTAGGATTCTCTATGAACCCTATAGTTGGCAGAGCATGAGGAGAAATCTATAGATTATGAGTTCTTGTAGCACCTCTGAGGGCTTGAACTCTGTCAGAAACAGATTTTTCCAAGCTTATGATCATCTGTACTATCCCGATCTCATGGAATAGAATCATAGAGACCCTACACTGCAGGAGATCTTTTGGTCCATCGGGCCTGCACCATCCACAATCCCACCTAGGCTTTATGCCCGTAATTGCACTTGTTTACTCCCACTAATCCCTCTAACCTACACATCTGAGAACACTGAGGGACAATCTCGCATGGCCAATGCGCCTAACCTATACGTCTTTGACTCTGGAAGGAAACAGGAGCACCCGCAGGAAACCCATGCAGACACAGGGGAGAGTGTGCAAAAACAGTGACCCGAGGCCAGGAATCGAACCTAGGTCCCTGGAGCTGAGAGGCAGCAGTGCTAACCACTGTGCTACCTGCTCCTATGGTCTGGCTTCCAGTGCGTGGAAGGATACAGTCAACTTAATCAGACTGCTTAAAAAAGCTGATGAGATCCATAGCTTTGTAAACAAAAATCTAGGGTACAAAACTGACTAAAGTTAGGCTATGCCCTTACAAATACTGGTTATGCCTCAGTTGGCCTTTGAGGGACTATAGATTCGCTAGCGTTGTTCTGGAGTCTCCTGGAATTGAAGATCAATCTCAAGGACAATACTGTGAGCAACTCCTGAGAAAAACCACTGGACATTTAAAAAAGATTGGCTTTCATCATCATTTTCTTTGAACATTTCTCTTTTCCAGGTATATTGAAAATGGGCAGTAAAGCTGTTTTCTTTAATTCATTTGTGGGAAATGGGTATCGCTGGCTGGCCAGCATTTATTGCCCATCCCTAGTTGCCTGAGGGCAGTTGAGAGTCAACCACATTGCTGTGGCTCTGGAGTCACATGTAGGCCAGACCGGGTAAAGACAGCAGATTTCGTTCCCTAAAGGACATTAATGAACCAGATGGGTTTTTCCGACAATGGTTTCATGGTTATCAATAAATTTTTAATTCCAGATTTTTTTTATTGAATTCAGATTCCACCAGCTGCCATGGTGGGATTTGAACCTGGATCCCCCAGAACATTCTGGATTAATAGTCTAGCGATAATCCCACTAGGACAAGATCTCCCGCTTGCCATGTTTCCGCAGTGGTTAGCACTACTGCCTCACAGTGCCAGGAATCCGGGTTCGATTTCAATCTTGGGTCACTATCTATGTGGAGTTTGCACATTTTCCCCATGTCAGTGTGGGTTTCCTCCAGGTGTTCTGGTTTCCTTCCATATTCCATAGATGTGCAGGTTAGGGTGGATTGGCTGTGCTGAGAGTCAATCATCATCCAATAGGGCAATGAGTTTTTTTGGTTTTTCGGTTGGTGTAGGAAGACAGCGCATCACAAGGATGGATGTGTTGGTTGAGTGCTGGCTGGACGTGGGGACAAGTCATATGATGAAATCTCCAGGAGCACATTTCATCATGGTTGGCAACCCCAGGCATTGGGGAGAATTATTCGAATGATACCAGGGTTTATGTAGAGAGATGAGGTCGCTCTCCTTCAAACACAGAAGGTTAAGAGAAGATTTGATGGTGCTGTTCAAAAGTACGAGAGGTTTCAAAAGAGGAAATAAGGAGAAATGGTTTCCAGACAACACAGCTTGAAGGTCATTGGCAAAGGAACAAGAGGTCAAATGAGGAAAATTATCTTTTCACAATGAGTTGTTGTGATTGAGAATGCATTGGTTGAAACAGTTAGTGGAAACAGATTCAATAAGTTAAGTTTATTGCTCACAAGAAGACTTACCTTGACACAGCAATGAAGTTACTGTGAGCATGTCTTTTGGACTGTGGGAGGAAACCAGAGCACCCAGAGGAAACCCATGCAGATACGGTGAGAATGTGCAAACTCCATACAGGCAGTGACCCCAGCCAGGAATCGAACCTGGCTCATGTGACCCAGTGTCAAATGTCATCTTTGAAACGCCTTGGGACATTTAACCATGTCAAAGATATTGTATAGACGCAAGTCATTGTAGTGATTTCATTTGATTTGACTTGATATTTTTATGTGTATTGGCGTACAGTGAAATGTATTGTTTCTTGCAGACAAAACATACAGTTCAGAGAGAAGGAAACGAGAGAGTGCACTAAATTAATAGCAGTGCTTCAATTAAAATTCACGCCCCATAAATTTAGTGAGTTGTTGGCAGGAATGGAGGGGGGAGAAAAAGATGATTGTGAAGAGCTTTGATTTTCTGTAAATATGTGTTGTGGACAGAATCAAATTTGGCCACCTCTAGTCTATACTTATGCTTATTGGGGGTAACATGGTGGCACATTGGTTTGCACTGCTGCCTCACAGTGCCAAGGACCCGAGTTCAGTTCCTGACTTGCCTGTGTGGAGTCTGCACGTTCTCCCCGTGTCTGCATGGGTTTCCTCCGGCTGCTTCGGTTTCCTCCCACAGTCCGAAAGACACGCTGGTTGGATGCATCTGCCATTTTAAATTCTCCTTCGGTATACCCGAACAGGCGCCAGAGTGTGGTGGCTAGAGGATTTTAGCAGTAACTTCATTGCAGTGTTAATGTAAGCCTACTTTGGCGATAATAAATAAACTTCAAAACCTTTTACACTTTATGTGTGGGGAATGGCTAAATTACAAAGGTGGAGGCCAGAGAAGACCCCTAGAATTTAGCACCTTCAGAGAAAGGAAGGGGAGGAAAAATATTGATGTGGGGAAGGGGAGGGCTATGAGCAATGGGTAAGATATAGAGGGGGAAACCTTAAAACAATATTTTCCCAGAGAAATAAAGTAATGAACAGGTTCTCCTTTTCATGATCCTTACTAACCAGTTGAGCTTTGTTGAAACCTAAGTTTATTTATTAGTGTCGTAAGTAGGCTTACATTAACACTGCAGTGAAGTTACTATTGAGTGAAGTTACCGGTTGAGCTTTGTTGAAACCTAAGTTTATTTATTAGTGTCGTAAGTAGGCTTACATTAACACTGCAGTGAAGTTACTATGAAAATCCCCTAGTTGCCACAGTCTAGCGCCTGTTTGGATATGTAATATAATATATGTAATCACAACACCCGGCAACAGCTAGAATCTATTTGTCAGACAAAAATCACCCTAAACTCGCAAACCAAAACACAGTCAATTTGGACAATTTCACATTGTCCATGCCTGTTTCAGTTTGGTCTTTCTTTGTTCACTCATAGACAGAGCAAGTCCTTCTGTTGAATCCATTGTGCGGACTTTTATAAAAAGGCTCCAAAGCTGGATGTGTTTTTTTTGTTGGACTGTGTAACCACAGTATGGGGCCCCTTTAAGGGGCCTGACAATGTGCTTTCCAGCTATTTTAGGGACTTCCTGTTTTTAGTTCTATTGCAAATAAGTACCACGCAGTAATCCTTATGGGAGACAAAGGATCAGAAGCCAACTGGCAAGTACAGTTTTCACCTCATAGTCTGCTGTCACACTCCAGTTCTTTGTTTGCAGTGTTGTGTACAGTTATAAGGTCTCGTTTGAAATACAGACTTGAACGTGGTGGCACAGTGCTTAGCACTACTGCCTCACAGCGCTAGGGATTCGGGTTCAGTTCTCAGCTTGGGTCACTGTCTGTGCAGAGTCTGCACGTTCTCTCAGTGTCTGCATGGGTTTTCTCCGGGTGCTCTGGTTTCCTCCCACCATCCGAAAGACGTGCTGGTTAGGGTACATTGGCCATGCTAAATTCTCCCTCAGTGTACCTGAGCAGGCACCAGAGTGCAGCAACTGGGGGATTTTCACATAACTTCATTGCAGTGTTAATGTAAGAATATTTGTGACACTAATAAGTAAACTTTAATTATATAACGTGATAGAATTAGAATGTGCACAAGCTAAAGATTCTGACGGCCAATGGCTTGCTACCACGTAGCATTGAGTAACATTGAGAGATAGGGGATAACAGAGGGTGTAAAATGTAACGTGGGGATTCAAGCATAGAAACTGTATGGAGATTATAAAACAACTTTATTCCATGGGCCTCAAATCTTGATTTGATTTATTATTGTCACATGTAATGGGATACAGTGAAAAGTATTGTTTCTTGCACGCTATGCAGACAAAGCATATTGGTCATAGAGTACGTTGGTTGGAATACTGTGTCCAATTCTGGTCACCACACTACCAGAAGGACATGGAGGCTTTGGAAAGATTAGCTATGAGGAGATATTGAATAAGCTGGGATTGTTCTCCCTGGAAAGATGGAGGTTGAGGCGTGACCTGATAGAAATTTATTAAATTATGAGCGGTATTGGAGAGTTGGAAGCTTTTTCCCAGGGCAGAAATGACAATTACAAGGAGGGCACAGATTCAAGGCAAGAGGGGGAAGGTTCAGTGGAGATGTGCGGAGAAGTTTTTTACACAGAGGATGGCGGGGGCCTGGAATGCACTGCCAAGTGAGGGTGTTGAGGCAGATATGTTAGTGACATTTAAGACTTATCTGGATAGGCACAGGGAGTAAACAGGGAATAGAATGAAATGAGGGTTGGTTTGGATAGGACAATGTGATTCATGCAGACTTTGAGGCCGAAGGGCCTGTTCCTCTGCTGTACCATGCTCTGTTCTTTTGTACGTATGGGATAAGAAAAGGAGAGAATGCAGAATGTAGTGTTACAGTCATAGCTAGGGTGTAGAGAAAGATCAACTTAATATATGATAGGACCATTCAAAAGGCTGATGACAGTAGGGAAGAAGCTGTTCTTGAGTGTAATCTAAAACACTTGATGTAACCGTGGTCCATGGACGCCACAAGATTGCAAAAAGGGCGGCTTTCTCAGGAGCCCTACTGTTGTATGACAGTGCTGCTTACAACACTCTCCACCCCAGGTCCTCAATGTTAAGAGGCAGGATCCTTCCATAGCGGGGCCTCTTGTACACTGTACAGATTCCATGATTCAACTGGAAAATCCCAAGGAACAAGGTTACTGCTGAAAAACACAGAAGCAGAATTAGGCCACTTGGCCCATTGAGTCTGCTCTGCATTTCAATCATGGTTGATATTTTTCACATCCCCATTTTCCTGCCTTTTCCCCATAACCCCAGACCCCTCTTATTAATCAAGAACCTATCTTAAAGACACTCAATGACCTGACCTCCACAGCCTTCTGCGGCAAAGAGTTCCACACATTCACCACCCTCTGGCTGAAGAAATTCCTCCTCGTCTCTGTTTTAAAGGATTGTCCCTTCAGCTTGAGGCTGTGTCCCCTGGTTCTAGTTTTCTTTACTAGTGGAAACATTCTCTCCATGTCCACTCTATCCAGGCTTCGCAGTGTCCTGTAAGTTTCATTGAGATCCTCCCTCATTTTTCTAAACTCCAACGAGTACAACCGTTCCTCGTATGGCAAGCTCTTAATTCCAGAGATCATTCTTGTGAACCTGCTCTGGACCCATTCCTAGGCCAGCACATCTTAGATATGGGGCCCAAAACTGCTCACAATACTCCAAATGGGGTCTCACCAGAAAAAAAATGTTTTTTTGTCAAAGCTTTTCTTCTTGCACTCATCAGAACATCAGACAAGAATAGAATGTAAGGAAAGTTGACAAATTTAAACTAATTAACAGGTTTATAATTAATAGAGAGTGGTAGTGATTGAAAATGCATCAGGAGAATGATTAAACCAACTAATGCTGCACAAAGCTATAGTCTGATGAGATCCAATATACGAGCGAGTGAGCTTTAAAGTAATCCAATCATGACTTTCAGTGACTTAATCTACTGAGTTCAGATGCATTCTTCTTGTTCAGAATGCCATACTAACCCTACAATTGTGTTCTTGCTCCATAATTAAACCTCTTGCAGGTTCTCATTATTTTATTTAGAGGGCTAAGGAATTCTGTGCTCCATCGTGCAATGTTACTAACAGTGCAGACGTTAGCAGCGTAGCGACATGCACAGAGCCCAGGACTTCCCTGCAATCAGCTAGGGGATTATTTCTTGCCAAATTTGTCAGAGCCTTGGCAAGATGCCCTTCCACAACTGCATTGTGGGGATGTGATTCCGTATAAACGTGTACAGATGTTCTTCAAAGGTTTTTTTTATTTGTGTGAATGCAGTCCCATCTTGAAGGCCAAGTGATTTTTCAATTAGGTTCACAGAATAGAATGGAATTCCTACAGCGCAGAATGAGGCCATTCGGCCCATCAAGCCTGCACCGACTCTCTGTGCATCATACCCAGGCCCAATCTCTGCAACCCCAAACATTTACCCCACTAATTCCTTTAACCAATACGTCTTTGGACACTAAGGGGCAATTTATCAGGACCAATCAACCCTGACTTACACATCTTTGATTTGATTTATTATTGTTACATGTACGAGTTTATAGCGCAAAGTTTTTTTTTGGAGTGCTCTGCAGACAAATCATACCGTTCATAGACGAGGAAAGAAGAGAGTGCGGAATGTAATGTTACAGCATAGCTAGGGTGTAGAGAAAGATCAACTTAATGCAAGGTGGGTCAATTCAAAAGTCTGATGACAGCAGAGAAGAAGCTGTTCTTGAGTCAATTGGTACGTGACCTCAAAATTTTGTATCTTTTTCCCAACGGAAGAAGGTGAAAGAATGTCTAGGGTGCATGGGGTCCTTGATTGTACTGGCTGTTTTGCTGAGGCAGCAGGAAGTGTAGACAGAGTCAATGGATGGGCGGCTGCTTTGTTGATGGATTGAGATACGTTCACATTCTTTGCAGTTTTGGTCAGAGCAGGAGCTGTACCAAGTGATCCAACCAGAAAGAACGTTTTCTCTGGTGGACCTACAAAAGTTGATGAGAGTTGTAGCTAACATGCCAAATTTCTTTAGTCTTCTGAGAAAGTAGTTGTGTTGGTGGGCTTTCTTAACTATGTCAGCATGGGGCTACCCAGGACAGGTTAGTGATCTGGACACCTAAAATCATGACGCTCCCAACCATACTTGAAGATTTCGACCTCTGGACTGTGGGAGGAAATGGGAGCACGATCAGGAAACCCACGCAGACGCAGGGAGAACGTGCAAACTCCACAAAGATAGTGACCCAAGACCGGAATTGAACTGGGGTCCCTAGCACTGTGAGGCACCACTCCTATTCTCCAGCCTTCTGGGAGAGCAAGTACAACCCAGTGAGTTAGGTGATTACAGATAGCACCAGGGACCTGGGTTCAATTCCCGGCTTGGGTCACAGTCAAGTGTGGAGTTTGCACTTTCTCCCCGTGTCTGCATGAGTTTCCTCCTGGTGCTCCGGTTTCCTCCCACACTCCAAAGATGTGGAAATTTTACATAATATGGCACAATATATAGAATCAAATCCAGAATATAGAGCATATAAAACAAATGATATAAAGTATAATATTATAAATAAAATATATAGGATGGAATTTAAACATCGTATTGTGCCATGCTGATTGAAGGTGATATTGCTCAGTGGGTGGGGGAGGGATTGACAAGCACACGAGATGCATGCCAGGAATGTGGTCATTTTACTGTACAACATTAATTGATCACTCGATCTCTTGTAATTACAATAGCACAATCCACTGAATTTTCACCGCGATCTTCAGCCTTACCAACAATTCACCTACATAATAAGCAGAGAAATCAACTCTGTCGATTCCCCTCCAGTCTCTAATGCAATTGTAGAGTGTCGTCTTCATACAAATGAGTTGTACAGCCTGCACACAAAGGCTGATTTCTCGCCTCAAACTCTCGCTTCTGGTTTTGAGTAAGAGAACCTTATCAGTAATGTTGAAAGGTATGTTGACTGAGTGATTTGATTTATTATTGTCACATGTATTAACATAGAGTGAAAAGTATTGTTTCTTGCGTGCTATACAGACAAAGCATACCGTTCATAGAGGAAAGGAGAGAGGGCAGAATGTAGTGTTACTGTTGCCACACCCCAGTGCCTGTTTGGGTACACTGAGGGAGAGTTCAGCACGGCCAATGCACCCTAATGAATACGTCTTTTGGACTCTAGGAGGAAGTAGGAGCTTTTGGAGGAAACTCACAAGGGGAGAACGTTCAGACTCCGCACAGACAGTGACCCAAGCCGGGAATCGAACCCGGGTCCCTGGCACTGTGAGGCAGCAGTGCTAACCCACTGTGCCAGCTGTGGTGTTGAGGTGGAGCTGAGTGTGCTGAGTAACCTTGTGGAATTTTCTGGTACCGCTTTGTCAGATGATACAGCTGGAGGGGGGAGACAGCCTGTCAAAGTTTCGAGCACTCCTGCTACACAGCCACAGGCAGTGTGTTTAAAACGTGTGTAAAATATCTGTTAAAGTCTGGGAAGGCAGTTTGATATTTCCGAGAATTGCACTTGGGTTTACACATGCTAAAAGCGGTGCTAATTACAAAGCCTACTTGCTTCAATGTGACAGCATTACTGTTTCAGGAAATTGTTTAGCCTCAGGCTTCTTGCAATAGGTGGGAAAGAAAACCAGATGGCTGAGGCCAAAATACCAAGGTACAAACACGTCCTGTTCGACTCATGCTTCTCCAATGCATCTGTGCATCAGGCCCGGGACACTCGGATCATGTGTGGTTCCCCTCTGTAGCACGCCAGCAAAATCTATTAATGACTCGGAAAATAGATACGCCTCAGGCAAAGCAACATTTGGGTTCAATTCATTCACTGCTTTCTTCCAAAGCAGGCACCACGGTGAATGTGACTGGTGGCACTTAATGCTGCTATTATAATGACAGTAAGTGCGCATTTATGTAGCACCCGGAACCCGTTTCGAGCCTTGAGAATGGTTTGAAACCATTCAGAGCAAAGAATCCAAGCAAGGCGAGGGGTGGTGGTGGTGGTGGTGGTATGAGTTGGTGGGGGTGTTGGGGAGTGGGGGGGCGAGGTAGAGGTATATTTCCAAAGAGATAATGGGCAAAGGTGCCCAACACGTCCAATGCCCTGGTCTTCACTCACTTGAATTTCACCAGAGGGTGAGGGACAGAGGTAACGTGGTGGGCTTGCTGCTGAATTGCCCCCCCCACCTTGCCCCTTTCACTTTGTCCCCTCCATTTTGTCCCCCCTCTCTCCCCCCCACCACCACCTTGCCTGCCTGCATCTCGCTCCCCAACCCTCCCACCTCGCTTCTCCGTCTCCCCTTCCCTCCAACTCCCATCCTCTCTCTAAGCAAAAATGCTCATGAAGGAATGGCTAATTTATTCTTCAAAACAACTCACGAGATAAGTCCAGTCTGCAGCTTGTTCCAACTCGAACGAATGTATGTCAGAAATGCTTCTCTCTCCACAGATGCTGCTCACTAGCCTGAATATTTCTGCTTTGATTCCAGGTGATAACCACTGCTCCCTTTTTCTAAGAGACCGCAGACGCTGGGAATGTTTTTGCTGCTCCCACTCACAGCTCATCCAGAATCTCCTTGTATTTCTTTATTTGTCCCCTTTTTTGCCTTTTTCCATCGCTCCTGCTTTCCGCCCTATCGCAGACGTTGATTTTTGCTCCTTCCTGCCCCAGTCCTTCCCCTTCTCCCATCTCTCTTGCTCATCCCAGACTTTTTTCCAGTTTGCTTGCAAGGTCATTGGGCAGCAGCAGGGTGGCGCAGTGGGTTAGCACTGCTGCCTCACAGCGCCAGGGACCCGGGTTCGATTCCAGCCTCAGGTCACTGTAGGTGCGGAGTCTGCATGTTCTCCCTGTGTCTGCGTGGGCTTCCTGCAGGTGCCTTGGTTTCCTGCCACAGTCCAAAGATGGGTGGGTTAGGTGGATTGGCCATGCTAAATTGCCTCTAGTGTCAGGGGGATTAGCAGGGTAAATGAGGGTTTTGGGGATAGGACCTGGGTGGGATTGCTGTCGGTACAAACTCGACGGGCTGAATGGTCCTTTCCTATAACTGCAGGATTCTATGATATTTGACCACAATGGGCAACCTACTTGCGGCCAGCAGCCCCTAATGTTAGGGTTAGAATTTGAAATTGCCATAGCCCCTGCCATGAGTAATCCTATGGGGAGGCACCCCCACCATCATTGAGCCCCATTTCCCGTTCTGATGGTGGTATCAGCATTGCACCTCTTTGATTTACCACTTCTGCGCACAGATTGGATTGATGTTGGATGGGGGCTAAACATCAAGACAGTGTGAGTCACTCCAAGCCTGACCCCGCTGTACACACTCCAAGCCACTAAGCTGGGTGGTGAGTTAAGAGACTGCCCTCCTGGAGGGTGTGTGCTGGCAGGGCGCTGATGGACATGGATGAGCTCCAGGGACCCCAGGTCCACTGAGATATACAGCCCACGCTTTCTCCTTCCTCAGTTTAAGTTTTAACTTCACTCATTATTGTCACAAGCAGGCTTACATTAACGCTGCAATGAAGTTACTATGAAAAATCCCCTTGTCGCCACACTCCGGTGCCTGTTCGAGTGCATGTTGTGGGAGAATTTAGCACAGCCGGTGCGCCCCAACCAGCACGCCATTTGGACTGTGGGAGGAAACCAGAGCACCTGGAGGAAACCCACGCTGACATGGGGAGAATGTGCAGCCTCCACACAGACAGTGACCGAGCCGGGAATCGAACTGGGTCCCTGGTGCTGTGAGGCAGCAGCAGTGCTATCCACCGTGCTGCTGAGCCGTCCAGCTGCTGCTGAATATTTCCAGCATTTTGTATGTAATTTCAGATTTGCAGCATATTTAGCTTCTGCTTAATTATTTGAATCTATCTTGTCTGCAAAATGTAACGAGAGAAATCATGTAAAAAGAAAACCCTTTTTTTGGATTCGTTGCTTTTTTGTGACAAAGCTGTGAAAGACATAAGCTATTTCTCCTGTGTTCTCAGGTTTGTGCAGGGCTGCAAAGATAAAAGACCTTGTCTTTAATTAGACAATTATTTTAGACTGCTTGCCCAGTTGATAGCTTGCGGTTAACTGGGCGACAGCCAACTCCTGTGATTACTTTTTCATTCAGAGTTGAGTCCAGCCTTTTCAGTGAGGATTGTAATGTGTTTTTATAATGAAAATATGAAGAAGCGATAGGAGTTGCATTATGCATTCACACAGGTTCTCGGTGCACAGCTCTGGGATGTTCCAGCTGCAGAGTAAACATGTTTTTAGTTTCTAAATTTTCCACTATCTGGGCCATGATGTACTAAACTCAAGGGACATCAGTCCACCTGCGAAACCTGGAGGTGGTGACATTTTAGAAAGGTTACGTCCGCAGCTAGACTATACATCCCATAGAACATAACAGAAATAGACCATTCAGCCCATCGGCTCTGTGCTGGGCAATCATACTCCACATGACTCTCCATCCCCATTCCTCACCTCAGCCTTATCTTTCTGCTCCCTTTTCTCACCTATTATGGGCTAGGCAATGGCCTAGTGGTATTATCACTGGGCTTTTAATCCAGAAACTCAGCTAACGTTCTGGAGACAAGGGTTCGAATCCCATCACAGCAGATGACAAAATTTGAATTCAATTAAAAAAAAGTCTAGAATTAAGAATCTACTGATGACCATAAAATCATTGTCGATTGTCAGAAAAACCCACCTGGTTCACTAATACCCGTTAGGGAAGGAAATCTGCCGTCTTTACTTGGTCTGGCCTACATGAGACTCCAGTGCCACAGCAAGTGACTCCAAGGGCAACTGAGGAAGGATTGAAATGATTTACCTCTACAACCGCCTCCTGTGGGAGTGGGATAGAACATAGAACCCTACAGTGCAGAAACAGGCTCTTCGGCCCATCGAGGCTTCACCGACCACAATCCCACCCAGACCCTATCCCCATATCCGTACAGGGAGGCTAATCCCTCTAACCTACACATCCCAGGATATTAAGAGGCAATTTTAGCATGGCCAATCAACCTAACCCGCAAATCTTTGGACTGTGGGAGGGAAACGGAGCATCCGGAGGAACCCCACGCAGACACGAGGAGAATGTGCAGACTCCACACAGACGGTGACCCGAGCCAGGAATCGAACCCAGCTCCCTGGAGCTGTGAAGTAGCAGAGCTAACCACTGTGTTACCGTGCCACCCAGGATCTGTATGCTGTCACCCTTCTAATTTCCCAAATGATTTTCAATGGGCATTGGTCTAGGGAGCAGTGGTGGAAGGAGGTAATTGGTCAGGGAAGCATTGGACAAGGGAGCATTGGTCAAGAGGGGCATTGGTAAAGGGGAGCATTGATCGAGGGGGTATTGGTCAAGGGGGTTAGATTGAGGGGGAATAGATCGAGAGGCATTGATCAAGAGGGGATTGGTTGAGGGGACACAAATGGGTGGACATTAAGCAGGCATCAGGCAAGG
Source organism: Sphyrna mokarran (assembly GCA_024679065.1). Taxonomy (NCBI): domain Eukaryota; kingdom Metazoa; phylum Chordata; class Chondrichthyes; order Carcharhiniformes; family Carcharhinidae; genus Sphyrna; species Sphyrna mokarran. The sequence goes on along the minus strand of JAGIQG010000012.1, from coordinate 6,139,790 downwards.
GGACAATGGATCCGTGAACACTGGTGAATGGAAACTCTTCCCATTGGAGCTGGCTGCCTGGGGAGGCAGTAGAAGCAGAAACAATAGTGAGTTTAAAGGAGTGTCTTGACAAACACATGAATAGGACGGGGATAGAAGGATATGGTCCCTGTAAGGTTAGGGAATTTCAGTGTATGGTCAATGCAGGCTTGCAGGGCCAAAGGGCCTGTTCCTGTGCTGTAATTTTCTTTATTCTTTGTTCTTTGAACTCAGACACCCAGAGATGATGGAGAAACTTGCCAGGAAGTGTGAAGTAATACAGAGAAGCCAGAGACTCCAGTCAGGATGTCAACCATCTGGCTTTGAAATTCAGAAATGTTTTAAATTTATTTTTAGCCCCAGGATTGTATTTTACAGAATAACGAAAGATATTCTTCGCCACCACTGGATGTCTCCAAACACTTTACAGCCAACGAAGTATTTTTCTGAAGTGAGAATTGCACCAGACAGTCGGTGCAGAACAAGCTCCCACAAGCAGCAAAGGTGAAAATGGCTCAGAGTCATCTGGCGGAATGCCTCATCAGCAGAACTTGCCAGGTTGGCTGGTGGTGAGAAAGGCCCTCCCCATTAGATCCTTCATTCACACTCGGAGTCTCTGCACCAGCAAACGCTGCTCGCGAAGCAGTGGATCGGAGGTGGAGGGGGGTGGCAATGCGACATTCGCAGATCTTACGGAATCTACTTTTGCAAACGGGTCTGGAGAGAGAGGAGGTGGTTTTGGGTTGAGGTTCATCCCGAGCAGCTCTGTGACGAGGGACTCTGCTCTACGGGCTGTTCCCAGGGATCACGCTTTGAGATAAATATCAACTCCACAACTCAGTAAAGGACGCTCTTTGATCTGCCCATATCCTATCGATCTTCCAGCGCAAAGAATTGTCCTCCACCAAGTGTTGCCAATTGGCATGGATTATTAAATTTCCTGTGAGACAAATGTTATCCCCCAAGAATGTTTTGCGATAAGCCAGCAGCCCACGTACTTTTCAATCACAACCTTAGGAGATCTTAACCAACAATGTCATTCATAAACCATCTTCAGACAAAATAAAACGTATTTGAAGTGAATCAGATTTTCCTTTCACTCAAAAGAATCTGGTCATAAGAACATAAGAAATAGGAGCAGGAGTCGGCCATCTAGCCCCTCAAGCCTGCCCTGCATTCAATAAGATCATGGCTGATCTGAAGTGGATCAGTTCCACTTCCCCGCTTTCTCTCCACAATCCTTAATTCCCTTGTCTATCAGAAACCTACCTACCCGTGACTTAAATATATTCAGCGAGGTAGCCTCCACCACTTCAATGGGCAGAGAATTCCAGAGATTCACCACCCTTTGAGTGAAGAAGTTCCTCCTCAACTCCGATCTAAACCGCCCACCCCTTATTTTGAGGCTGTGCCCTCTAATCCTGTTACCCTTTCTAAGTGGGAAGAATCTCTCTACTTCTACCCTATCCATCCCCTTCATTATCTTATATGTCTCTATAAGATCCCTTCTAAGTCTTTTAAGCTCCAACCTAGTCTATTCAATCTCTCCTCATGGTCAAATGTGTTTCATAGACACATCTCATAGAATCCCAACAGTGCAGAAGGAGGCCATTTGGCCCATCGAGTCTGCACTGACCATAGTCCCACCCAGACCCTATTCCCATAACTTCATGCATTTATCCTGACACTAAGGGGCAATTTAGCATGGCCAGTCCACCTAACCCGCACATTTTTGGAGTGTGGGAGGAAATCGGAGCACCTGGAGGAAACCCATGCAGATATAGGGAGAATGTGCAAACTCCACATGGATGGTGACCCGAGGCCAGATTAGAACCCGGGCTCTTGGCAGTGTGAAGCAGCAGTGCTAACCGCTGTGCCATTCATAATAGTGCTTGTTTATTCCTGACTTTCGTGGATTCTCAATGTGAATCATCCTGGCCTGCCCTTTTTTTTTAATCTCCCGAGTTTGTCAACGCACCCTCTATCAGATCTTCCCAAGAGATCACCACATCTGTCTCCCTCCCGCACATCTGCCTTCCCTCCAGCACGTTTACACAGCGGGTGGAAGCGTTAGTGTTCCTGCAGAATGCTGCAGTTTCCAAGCATCCCTCAATGTTCTTACCTTAGCTGTCGGGGAATGAATGCGGTTAATCCTAAACAAAAGCACAAGGCGGGCAATTGGAGTGGCTTTTTAATCCTATTCCAGCAATCATTTCCATTAGGTTTGTCACTAAACTATTGCAAGGAGATTAAAATTGTTCTCATTTCCCCAGGGAGCCGAGATAGAGGGTGAGGGAGTTGGGGAGGGAGCTGAGGTCCTTTGATATTTGGATATTTTCCAACAACACTGTTTGCAGTGTGAGATTACTGCACCCTCGTTGGGTGTGGGATAGGAAGATTGTGTCGGCTGCATTAGGTGATTTGTAATTATTTAATTGACTGCACTTGAATAGTCACTCTCGTGTTTGGTCTGATGATTAGAAGGTGAGAACATGTCTCATCCTTTCAGCAATATTCATTGCACCACCAAACTGCTACCAATCAAGCTGAAGAAATCATAATTTAGTGCTTTAAACGTCTCTTTTTGAGTCTTACAGATAACAGAGTGAAAAGCTGTGTTGAGGAAATATGATATAATAGGATGCATTTCCAGCTGAGTTGAGCAGACTGGGTTGGGGGATTGAGGATTACATAGAATCATAGAAACCCTACAGCACAGAAGGAGGCCATTCAGCCCATCAAGTCTGCACTGACAACAGTCCCACTCTAGGCCCTATCCCCACAACTCTACACATTTACCCCACTAATCCCTCTAACCGGCACATCCTGGGACACCAAGGGGCAATTTAGCATGGCCAATAAGTCTAACCCGCACATCTTTGGAGGAAACCGAAGCACCCCGGAGGAAACCCATGCAGACATGGGGAGAATGTGCAATCTCCACATAGGCAGTGACCCAAGCTAGGAATCGAACCTGGATCGTTGGCGCTGTGAGAAAGCTAACCACTGGAATTGGAAAGAAAGGGCAGATTAAAGGCAGGCAGGGGAGGTGATGGCCGAATGGTATTATCTCTAGACTATTAATCCAAAAGCTCAGCTAATGTTCTGGGGGCCTGGGTTCGAATCCCATCGTGGCAGATGATGGAATTTGAATTCAATAAAAAAAAATCTGGAATTAAAAATCTACTCATGAGCATAAAACTATTGTCGATTGTCAGAAAAACCTATCTGGATTCACCAATGTCCTTGAGGAAAGGAAATCTGCTATCTTTACCCGGTCTGGCCTACACGTGATTCCAGAACCACAGCAATGTAGTTGACTCTCAACTGATCTGTAAGGGCAGCTAGGGATGGGCAATAACTGCTGGCCAGCCAGTGACACCCCATGTCCCACGAACGAATAAAAAGAAAACAAAATCAGATCAGCCATGCCTTAATGGCAGAGCAGATTTGATGGGCTGAATGGCCTTCATCCTGTTCCCATTTCTTATGATTGTATAGAAACCCTTGAGATTCCTTCTTACAGCCCTTAGTGTACATTAAATGCAGCTTACCCTCCCCACTGAGTGATTGAAAGTTGCTGAAAATGCTTCTTGAGATGAGAGAGGAATAGAGTGAAAACTGGGGAAATGGGAGATGTTCAATCGAAACTAGCCAGTCATGCATTGCCCCCATTCAGTTTCCCCTTGCCCCCACCATGGTGTGTCTTAAAATCTGACTTTCTTAACCATTTTTTCTGTGGCATGTGGGGGCCTACACTTCTTGCCCCTTGAGAATTGTTGCTGGCGTTGGACTGGGGTGGGCACAGTAAGAAGTCTCACAACTCCAGGTTAAAGTCCAACAGGTTTTTTTGGTAGCACAAGTTTTTGGAACACTGCTCCTTCATCAGGTGAGTGCACTTGAAAAAATTGGTGGTATGAGCCTTCTCGAAATGCTGCAGCCCATGTGCTGTAGGTACACCCATAGTGCTGGCAGGGAGGAAATATTATGTATATTTAATGCCCTCAATCATTAAACAATATTTCTTCTTTGCACACGCAATTAGTGGCCACATTCCAGCTCCAGGGTTCGATTCTGGCCTGTCTGTGTGGAGTTTGCACATTCTCCCCGTGTCTGCATAGGTTCCTCCAGGTGCTCCAGTTTCCTCCCTGGATGTGCGGGGTTAGATGGATTGGCAGTGCTAAATTGCCCCTAAATGTCATTGGATGCATAGATTAGAGGGATTAGCAGGGTAAATACGTAGGGTTACGGGGATAGGAATTGGGTGGATTGTTGTTGGTTCAGACTGGAAGGGCCAAATGGCTTCTTCCTGTACTGTAGGGATTCTATGAATTCATGACTAACATTGAGATTAAGTTGATGTGAAGTGGCTATGTTTCAGCACAGGGTTCTGTAGCCTGGGAGATCAGTGTAACTCAGTGGGGATATAGTCCTGGAATGGAATTGTAGAATTCACAAGGGGAAGCCACTCTGGCTCCCTGTGGAGTAATTTTGTTCCTCTCACTCCCTGATCTACTCAGAGCAAAGACGAAACTAAGACTGGATCACATGACACATTTCCCCCCTAGTGATGGCATTATATCCATGTTACACACCCCCCCACTTTCTATTTAAGTACACGTTCCCCCCCCAACAATGTTTGATTCGTGCTTGTGTTTAGTTACCATTACATAAGTGCGTGGAATTGAGGAATCTGTTTCTGCAAAGTGTGAAGGGAATGTGCTGGTATGCTCAGATCCTGTAGTGGTAACCTTGCCTGCAGATTTCTTTCATTGCTTGCAATAATCAATGGGATTGTCATTCTTGTTAGTTCTGGTGAAAAGTCACATGGACCAGAAATGTTAACTCTGTTTCTCTCTCCACAGATGATACCAGACCCGCTGACTTTACCCAGCACTATTTGTTCTTATTTCAGCTTTCCAGCATCTGCAGTATTTTGCTTTATAACTAATTCTCTGGTGTTGTTCCTGGCTGCATTCAGGATGATGTCCCAGATGCAACAGGACTGTGAATACTGGTTGAGTTGTTGTAATGGATAAGATTAACTCTAGATCAGGCTTCACTGTTGCGCCTTTGCGTGGCATGATTTCATAGGACCTTGATTCTGAACAAATCCTTGCCACCTCAACTGGTTGCCACTAAGGCAGCATGGTGGCACAATGGTTAGCACTGCTGCCTCTCAGTGCCAGGGACCCGGGTTCAATTCCCGGCTTGGGTCATTGCCTATGTGGAGTTTGTACATTCTCCCTGTGTCTGCGTGGGTTTCCTTTGGGTGCTCTGGTTTTCTCCCACTGTCTGAAAGGTGTGCTGGTCCGTGTTAAATTCTCACTCAGTGTACCCAAACAGACTGGTGACTAGGGGATTTTTACAGTAACTTCATCGCCGTGTAAATATAAGCCTACTTGTGACACTAATAAATAAAACAACATACTTTCTGTGGGATCTTGTGAACTTGTTGTCTCCACTCTAAACTTGGCAGTTCTGTACCTGCATTTTCATCATGTAGTTTGATCATCTTCTCTTGCAGTTTTAAAAGTGTTTTCTAGTTTCTGAGCATGTAGAATAGATAAGATTAGTTAAATTAGTGCACACTGTTCTGCTGAAATGACCCTATGGTGTTGGAATAGTTGCACTTAAAGGTATCTGATATAATATTGTTTGGGTTGTCAAAGCTTGAGAATTAGCGATTTCACTCTGTGGGTTATTCGTTCAACAAGGCCATTAGATCTAGAGTAATGAGGAGCAGAAGTAGTATGATCAATATTCCACTTCTTACATATATTCTGAAATGATTTACCAATAGATTGTTATCTCTCTCTGGTCCTACATAATAAACTGAAAATAACACTCAGAGTGTGCATAACAATTGGGCTTGACATTATGTGTGGGTATATTGGGGTACTTGGTAGAGTAATCAGTGGTGACAGTGGGGTTAATGCCATGGGGACATGAAGAAGTGCAGGTATGATTTTAGACCAAGGATGAGTTGGAACTTCATGTGGAATCAATAGTGTTTTGTGCTGACTTAACATATAGTCTTGATATGCCCCATATTCCTTGATGGCCACTTCAATGTCATTATTCATATCTGGCTAATAGACCTTCTCAAGTCTTCTCATTCCACTCTGAGCCCATGTGTGAGTATTGAAGAGTATCAGATCAGATACTCCCTGCGGGTGCCAATGCCACAATGCCAACACATGTCTGTGAATGTGTTGAACTGAAGCTATATGTTTTGGTGTTGTCTTTTTGGAATACTTCCAAAGGGGTGTATTTGAAATCCTAGTACATCCCCTAGTGTCTGCATCTGCTGATGGAGTGGCCTATGGAAACAGTAGGCTGTGCTGAAATGACATGAAATCTAGTTTATTGATAGATTTCACCATGGATCACAGATGTTATTGGTTGATTTACCTGTTTACCACGGATGTTACAGGGAAATTTCATTGCTTTATCACAGTTTTATTGGGTTTCTCTCGAGATAGATTAGAACCCTTCAGTTCTTTGAGTTTAGGATAATCCCTGTTCAGCACTTTGACAATGTCTGTGCCTCTCCTATCGTTAAGCTGTGAACACCAACGTTCCTAGACTTCCTTTGGAATCATTGATCCCATTATTTGTTTTCTGACCTGTGTTTAACCCCAGTGACTGTGTCCTTTGCCAGTCTTCTTCAGCTGGTCAATAACTTACCCACACCTCTCCCTTAATCGCCTGATAAAGGAAGCTTGTTCTTTTTTTCCATCTTCAGCTGCCCGTTCTACTCTGTCTTTGCAGAAGGAGGCCTTTCACCCCATCTTGTCCGTGCCGGCTCTCTGTATTATTTATTCGTCACAAGTAGGCTTACATTGACACCGCAATGAAGTTAGCGTGAAAAGCCCTTAGTCGCCACACTCCGGCACCTGTTCGGGTTACACTGAGGGCAAATACACCTAACCCACACATCTTTGGACTGTGGGAGGAAACCGGAGCACCTGGAGGAAACCCATGCAGATACGGGGAGAGCGTGCAAACTCTGCACAGACAGTGACTGAAGCCAGAAATCGAACCCAGGTTCCTGGTGCTGTAAGGCAACAATGCTAACCACTGTGCCGTCCCTTAGATCATTTGGGAGTATGACGATTATATCTTGTATACTTGTATCAGTGTTTGTAATTCTAACCCTTTTTTAGCATGATATTCCAATTGCAGTAACTATTCTGCAAAGAACAGACATCAAATCCCTCCTCCTGCACTAATTGCTGTCACAGGTTGCTATTGTGCTGTGGGTAAGGTCATTACTTCAGGCAGCAGTAGACACAATACAGTGTTGTGGCAAGTGTGAATCTGATTAACTAATAATATCCCTATGTATTTTGGTTCCTTTTCAGGCCACTGGCATCTGTTGTGCGCCTCTCTTATTCTCTCAGCAGCGGCAAACGCTGCTGTGTGAAATAAAATATATTTCAGTGGGGTGAAATAAAAAATAGGCTTGTGTGCGGAAACCGATCGCAGAGCCCCGTGGCGAAGGCGGAAGCAGGTCGGGAAAAGAAAGGCAAGTTGGGGGAAATTAGGCAGCCCGTTTGTGTGACACTCGAAACCTCTGGAGCAGTGGGTTAGAATTGCAGGCCTAAATGTACAGTAAACATGAATCACTGAGTTCTTCCCCACTGCAGTAAATAGAGGATAAAAGCAGGATTGTAATGGATAGCGACATTTTCTGCTGTGATTGCTTGTTTGGTTTTAATAATGCTGGTTATAGGAAATCTATTGTGGGACTTTTAATGCTGGGACCACTGTGCCATTATTAAGCAGACTTTATAGTTTCTTCTTGCTCCTGTTGTAAAAGACAATGGATTGCCTCCTGGAAGACACTCCTACCAGGGAGAGTTATAGGGCTGGTGAACAGCTGGGCACATCTGTTTCGCTCCAGAAGGCAAGAATCAATTCTGAAGCTCATGAATCATAGATGCAATAACTTGAGCACTGCCACTGATATTCTGCTCTCGTAATGGGCAGGAACTCTCCCTTTAATATTTGAAAGGTGCAAGCAGCTGTACAAAGCACCAGTTACATGCTCCCCTGGCTCCCAAACCTCAATACACTTGGCGAGCTGCACTTGTGCATCTTGTGTGTTGTCCACTCTGAGCAGGAGTTAGCGCAAAGAAAATTACAGCACAGGAGCAGGCCCTTCAAGTCTACATCGAGCATGCTGCCCAACTGAGCTAAAACCACCTACCCTTCTGGGGATTGTATCCCTCTGTTTCCACCCTATTAAGGGTCCGGACTCCCCTTAAAACTCACTATCATATTTAATCCCTTGGCAGCAAGTTCCAGGCACCCACCACCCTCTGTGTAAAAAAAAACACTTGCCCTGTACATCTCCTTTAAACCTTTCCCCTCGCACCTTAAAGCCATGCCCCCTAGTAATTGACTCTTCCACCCTGGGAAAAAGCTTCTGACTAAAAGAACAAAGAAAATTAAAGTATTGACGGAGCATCAGTTCATCCCCCGAGTAAATTACTCAACTTGCAAGCAAGCAAACCAGGAATTCTGTTTATTACTACTCTTTCAAAAAGAGCAATAAAGGAAATGAAGGGTGTTGCTATAGCTACCTGCTTGGGCAATAACCATGGCTATTTTTTTTGGGTTATATTGAAGTTTATTATTATTTATTAGCATCACAAATAAGCTTACGTTAACACTGCAATGAAGTTATTGTGAAAATCCCCTAGTTGCCACGCTCCGGCATCTGTTTGGGAACACTGAGGGACAATTTGGCACGCCCAAACCATCATGTCTTTCGCACTGTGCAGGGAAACCGGAGCACCTGGAGGAAACCCACGCAGACACAGGGAGGATGTGCAAACTCCACACAGACAGTGACCCAAGCCAGGAATTGAACTTGGGTCTCTGGCACTGTGAGGTAGCAGTGCTAACCGCTCTTCTGATTCCCCTCTCCCAAATCTTTGTCAGATTCATTGATGACTGTTTCACTTCTTGCTCTCGGCCATAACTGTTAGAATTCATCAGACTTGCTTCCAATTTCAGCCCTTCTCTGCCCTTTGCATGATCCATCACCAACACTGCCTCCTCCCTTCCTCAATTCTACTCTACCTATTTCTGGAGAGAGTCTGTACTAATATTCTTTCTCACCCCACCACTACCTCGAATACACTTATACTGCTCCCTGGAAGGACTTCATCCCAATCTCCCAGTTTCTCCAACTCATTCTCCTGTTCTCTCCATCCTGTTCTTCCAATTTCTCCATCCCATTCCCCATTTTCCAATGCGCACACACAACTCAGCAGGTAATAAAAGGCTCTAATTACTAATGAGTGCATCTCCTTAACTGAACATTCCCCATCAAATCTGCTGCAGTCCCAATTCCTCCGAAATTCTGTGTCAGGGATTGAAGGACAAGGGATGGAGGGGAGCGGAGAGGAGAGGGGAAAACAAATCACTTATCAACCTTTTAATCTCCATGACCACTAAAGATTAAGGAATATCGGGTGAACTTTTATTTTTGATTTGATTTATTTTTGTCACGCGCATTAACATAACAGTGAAAAGTATTGTTTCTTGCGCACTATACAGGCAAAGCATACCATTCATAGAGAAGGAAACGAGAGTACAGAATGTGGTATTACAATCATAGGTAGGATGTAGAGAAAGATCAAGTTAGCGCGAGGTAGGTCCATTCAAAAGTCTGACAGCAGCAGGGAAGAAGCTGTTCTTGGTACGTGACCTCAGACTTTTGTATCTTTTTCCCGATGGAAGAGGGTGGAAGAGAGAATGTCCGGGGTGCAATGAGGTCGGCTGCTTTGCCGAGGCAGCAAAAAAAGTGTAGACTGAGTCAGTGGATGGGAGGCTGGTTTGTGTGATGGATTGATTTATTATAGTCACGTGTGTTGGGATACAGTAAAAAATATTGTTTCTTGCGGGTTATACAGACAAAGCATACTGTTCATAGAGTACTTTGGGGAGAAGGAAAGGAGAGAACATGTAGTGTCACAGTCATAGCTAGGGTGTAAATAAAGATCAACTCAATATAGGGTATGGATTGAGTTGATTTATTATTGTGACATATATTGGGATACAGTGAAAACTATTGTTTCTTGTGCGCTATACAGACAAAGCATACCATTCATTGACCACATGGAGAAGGAAAGGAGTGGGTACAGAATATAGTGTTACAGTCACCGCTAGGGTCTAGAGAAAGATCAACTTAATGCAGGGTAGGTCCATTCAAAAGTCTGACAGCAGCAGGAAAGAAGCTGTTCTTAAATCGACTTCAGACTTTTGTATCTTTGTTCTGAAGGAAGAAAGACAGCATGTCCGAGATGCGTGGGGCCCTTGATGGGGGATTTTCACAGTAACTTCACTGCAGTGTTAATGTAAGTCTACTTGCGACACTAGTAAATAAATCAATTAATTATTGAGGCTGCTTTGCTTGTTGCTGTCTTCACTCATTGGTACCCCCCCCCCCCCCGTGTAAAAGATTCCCTGGGGAAGTGGGGGGACCAAGCTGCCAGGAGGAGGAGGGGGGTCAGATTGAAGGGGTTGTGGAGACAGGGCAGTGCTGATGATTCACAGCTAGCTGCGGAGGGAGGTACCTTTAAGCGCTGGAGGTTTGCACTGACTCTGAGCATTTACAGTAGGTGTCAGTATTCTCTCTCTCTCTCATTCCCTCTGCCCAGTCGCAGCTTGAGCTCTCAGTGGTTTGATTGGGTGTTTCGAGAGGATAAGCTCGGTGCCTGTTTATTTATTATTTTGAATAGAGAGAGAGAGAGAGAGCAACTTGCAGCATCTAGGCTAGGCTGCCACTCCAGGGGGAAAGAAGGAGCTGCCAGAGCAGCAAAAAACTCAGCCAAGTGCACAGCTAACCGGATCTGCGACAGGAATCAGTGATTCCCAACTCTCTGGACTGGGGGCTGGGGTAGAGGGGGTAATGTTGCAGTTACAGCAGAGAACGCAGAGACTGTTGCCTTGGAGTTACACCTGAACCAGGGGAGTGTGTGTGTGTGCTGGGGAAGGGAGGGAGAGGGCTGGCTGGGGATGGATGGGCAGGAGGTTTTCAATCTTCAGGGGGAGAATTCTCACCCCCTTTCCTCCTCCCCAGTAGCAGGGTTAACCCTGTGAGTGCTGCACACCCCCCTCCCAGTTCTCTCCCTCCCTCACCAGCACCTTTTCCTAGGCTGCCACCGCCCGATGCACCCATGGTTGATGCCAAGGGCAGGAATATGAAGTGTCTGACTTTCTTCCTCATGCTTCCAGCGGCGGTGAAGAAATCCAAGAAGGCATCGAAAGGCAGCCGGCTGCCGGTCTGCTGCCAGATTCTCACCTTGAGGAGGAGGAGGAGGACGAGGATGGCCGCCGAGATGTTCACCGGCAACAGCGGCGGCAAGAAGACCCCCCCCGCCCTGCCCAGCACCGGCTACCAACAGAACCTCAACAACAACAACACCATCCACTCCAGTAACTGGCAGGGTCTGTACCCCACCATCAGAGAGAGGTAAAGCCCAGAGACTGAGCCATTCACCCCCCCCCCTCACCCTGCTGTACAGCTCACCCCCACAGCAATAACCCCTCATCCCATAATACTTCCTCATCCCATAGCAATCCCCCTCACCCTAACCCCCTCTTCATCCCCGTAGCAATCCCCCTCACCCTAACCCTCTTCTCTCTTCATCCCCATTGCAATCCCCCTCACCCTAACCCCCTCTCATCCCCATTGCAATGCCCCTCACCCTAACTCCCTCTTAACCCACATAGCAATCCCCCTCACCCTAACCCTCTCTTAACCCACATAGCAATCCCCCTTACCTCCAGAGCAACCCCTCTCATCCCCACAGCAATCCCCCTCATCCCCATAGCAATACCCACCCCCATAGCAATTCCCCCCCCCCCATCCCCATAGCAATACCTCTCATCCCCATGGCAATCCCCTCATCCCCGTAGCAATTCCCCCCCCCCATCCCCATAGCAATACCTCTCATCCCCATGGCAATCCCCCTCATCCCCGTAGCAATACCTCTCACCCCCATCGCAATCCCCTTTATTCCCATAGCAATCCCCCTCACCCCATAGCAATCCCCCTCCCCAATAGCAATCCCCCTCATCCCCATAGCAATCCCCCTCATCCCATAGCAATCCCCCTCATCCCCATAGCAATCCCCCTCATCCCCATAGCAATCCCCTCATCCCCATAGCAATCCCCCTCACCCATAGCAATCCCCCTCACCCCAAGCACCCCCTCGTCCCCATGGCAATCCCCCTCGTCCCCATAGCAATCCCCCTCACCCCATAGCAATCCCCCTCACCCCATAGCAATCTCCCTCATCCCCATAGCAATCTCCCTCATCCCCAAGGCAATATCCATCATCCCCGTAGCAATTCCCCTCAGCCCCATGGCAATACCCTCACCCCCCCATAGTGAACTTCTCACCCCCCATAGCAATGCCCCTCATTCCCAAGGTTACCTCCTCACCCCATTGCAATCTCCCCTCCCTCCCTCCGTAGTAATCCCCTCCTCATATCATAGCAACCCCCATTGCAAACCCCCTCCCTCCCTCATTCATAACTCCCTCCCCCTATCACAACCCTCCTTCATTCACAACACCCTCCCTCTCCCCATCGCAAACCCCCTCTCCCCCCCCATCGCAAGCCCCCTCCTTCACCCATCCTTGTCTCAAACCTTAACTCATTCAACTTGTGTCTATTTTAATTATATCCCCCTCTGCCCCCAATCTGCACCTTCTGATGGTGAACTCATTTCACTGATTGCGTTGATATTTGCAGTGACAGCCACTGAGTGCTTCTGTGTGAGATGGACCAGATGGTTATCCATCGGGGACAAGATGTGTGTAAACTTTTGACAGTCGCCTCTTGTGAATGGGAACCTACCCCCCTCCCTCCCCTCTCACTCCTTCCCCTCCCTTCCCTCCCCCTCTTCCCTTCTCTCCTCCCCTTGCCTTCCTCTCTCTCCCTCTACCCCTCTCCATCCCAACTTCCCCTTCCCTTCTCCCTTCCCCTCTCTTCCTTCTCCCTCCCCCTCTTCTTCCCCCTCTCCATCTGCCCACTCCTTCTCCCTCCCCTTTTACCCCTCATACACCACCCTCCTCCTATCCCCTGTTCCCCCCCCCCACCCCTTTTCCCTCTGCAGCTGTCTGGTTGATGATTTCAGGGGCACATCACTGACAGTCTGAGCAGTTTGTCAGTGGGAGAAGCCACTGTCACAGCGGGGTTCAGCCTGAACCTCCTGCTCATTGATGGGGGTTCATTGTGATTTACCTTTCAGCCCATCTGCTGGGGAGGGTAGTGTGGAGGTGGGGCTAGGGTGAGGGAAATGGTGATGGGAAAGGGGGGTACGGAGTGTGGTGTGGGGGCATTGGGAGGAGGGTAATGAGTGAGGGGATAAGGGGAAGGAAGAGAAATGGGGCAGAGAGAGGGGAACAGAGTGAAGAGATGGCAGTGAGGGAGGAGGAGGGGAGGAGAGGGTGAGGGGAGGCAGAGGGGAAGGAGGGGAGGGAGAGGGAGGGAGTGATGGGTGGGCAGTGAGGAGGAGGGGAGTGTGGAGGGGGTGTTGGGGGCAGGGCAGTGAGGAGGAGAAGGACTGAGTGAAGGGAGGAGGTGGGGTTGAGAGGGAGGGGGTTGTGGGGGAAGGGGAATGAGGAAGAGGGGAATGAGGAGGGGGAGGCAGAGTGAGGGGAGAGGAGGGAGTTGTGGGGGCTGAGGAGAGGGGGCTGAGGGGGGGGGGGGAAAGGAGTGAGAGGGAGGGGTTGAGGGTAAGGGGAGGGGAGTGAGAGAATTATGGGGATGAGGGGGATGGGGAGTGAGGGTGTTGGTGAATGGGGGGAGGGGAGGGATGGGAGTGAATTGAGAGGGAGAGGGTTGAGGGGAGGAGTGAAGGGAGTGAGGAGCAGGAGTTGAGGGGAAGGGGGTAAGGGGGAGTGGAGTAAAGAGGAGGGGAAGCACAGTGAGGGGGAGAGGAGGGAGTTGCGGGGGCTAAGGGGGAGGGGTTGAGAGGGACAGGACTGAGGGGAGAGGAGTGAGAGGGATGGGGATTGAGGGTGAAGGGGGAGGGGAGTGAGGGAGTTATTGGGGATGAGGGGGAGTGGGGGTGAGTGAGGGGGAGGGACGGGGGAGTGAGGTTGAGGGGGAGGGGGAGTAAGGAGGAGGTGAGCGAGGAGTTTGTGGGGGGGTGAGAATGGGATCATTAGCAACATTTGTCACGGACACGCAGAGAGGGAGCTTTTTTTTAAACAGCAAATAGTTAAAGGTGAATGTATCGCTGCTGCCTTTGTGAATGTGTGAAATCTCTTAAATGGCATTAAGATAGAGCAGCTGAAGACAGAGATTGTGGAAAATGTGCAAGGATGAATCACCAAAAACTGCTTTAAATCAGTGTCAAAAATAAATGTGCCCTGCTTTTAAATTACAATCCCCACGATAAAAGTGAAATACCAGGCTATGGGGAGAGCAGATATCTCGGAGAGTGGGTCTGGCAAGTGGGTCAACAACCAGAGATCAGAGTTTTTAAAATCATTGGTAAAGATTTAAAGAATCAGAGAGTTGTCACCAAGCAGAAACAGGCCATTCAGCCCATCGTGTCAGCCCCGGGTGTCCGAATGAGCAGCTCACTTAGTGTCATTCCCCAGCCTCCTTCCTGTAACCCTGCACATTCTTCCTCCTCAGGCTCATTCAATTACTCCATTTGAACCTGCCTCTGGCACACTCTCAGGCAGTGCATCCCATGGAGGGGGGGAGTGCTGTCAGCAGCTGCAATGCTCCATCCGAGAAAAGGTGATGGGAGCTGATTCCATTAATGATTTTCAAAAGGTTTCTTCAGGATGAGAACCTCATAGAATTCTACAGTGCAGAAGGAGGCCATTCAGCCCATTGAGTCTGCACTGACAACAATTCCACCCAGCACCTTTCCCCACAACCCCATGTATTTACCCTGCTAACCCCCCTGACATTAAGATGGAATTTATCATGGCCAATCCTCCTAACCTGCACATCTTTGGACACTAAGGGGCAATTTAGCATGGCCAATCCACCTAACCTGCACATCTTTGGACAGTAAGGGGAAATTTAGCATGGCCAATCCATCTAACCTGCATATCTTCGGACACTACGGGGCAATTTAGCATGGTCAATCCACCAAACCTGCACACCTTTGGACACTAAGGGGCAATTTTCCATGGCCAGTCCATCTAACCTGCACACCTTTGGGCACTAAGAGGCAATTTAGCATGGCCAGTCCACATAACCAGCACATCTTTGGAGTGTGGGTGGAAACTGGAGCACCTGAAAGAAACTCATGCAGACATGGGGAGAACATGCAGACTCCATGCTGGAATTGAACCCTGACTCCTGGCACTGTGAGGCAACATTGCTAACCCCTGAGCCGCCCAAAACTTATACTATTATGGGCAAAACAAAGCAGAGGTTAGACACAACTGTACTTCCAAAAGGCCAATACAGACACAATAGGTCAAATCCACCACCTCCCCCACTCCTTTATGATTTGCAGTAATATGAACAAAATCTCATTATTAAAGTCAGGAGCGGCAGTTCCTGTTAAACAACCTCCCGGAGAGAGGATTGGGACACTATTAGTGATCGTGAGTCAAGAGTGGCTGCAGGACAAGGTTCATCAGGCAATTTAGATTGAATAAGATTAAATGTTGGCATGGAGAATTTTAACAAGAAGGAGTTATCTTTTTTTGGAATAGCTGAAGGGGAAATTTAACTGGAGTGGAAAAATATTATGAGGGGCGTGGATAGAGTGTGTAGGAAGGAACTGTTACCCTTAGCAGGGAGATCAGTAACCCAGAGCAGAGATTTACAAGTAATTGAGAGAGGAATTAAGGGGGAGTTCAGAAGAAATCATTGTCCAGAGAGTGATGGAGGTCTGGGATGCCCTATTTTAAAGAGGCAGAAATCCGTTTTAAGTTTATTTATTAGGCTAAAGGGACGATCTTTTAAAACAGAGATGAGGAGGAATTTCTTCAGCCAGACAGTGGTGAATCTGTGGAAGTCTTTGCCACAGAAGGCTGTGGAGGCCAGGTCATTGAGTGTCTTTAAGACAGGGATAGGTAGATTCTTGATTAATAAGGTGCTCGGGGGTTACGGGTGATGGCAGGAGAATGGGGATAAGAAAAATAGCAACCGTGATTGAATGGCAAACAGAATTGATGGGCCGAGTGGCCTAATTTTGCCCTTATGTCTTATGGTCTTATGAGTGTCACAAGTAGGCTTACATTAACACTGTTGTGTTTCAAATCACTTGGCTGTCCATTAGGGTTCATAGGTCACAGCATTTCAAGAATAGTAGGGTGAGATAAGGCAGGATCACTCATTTTACAGCTGGTGGAGCTGAGATGGGCTGAATGGCCTCGTCCTGTGCTGTAACTTTACAATATTAATGTGGGATGACACAGTAGTACAGTGACCTGGATTCGATTCCCAGCTTGGGTCACCATCTGCGTGGAGTTTGCACATTCTCCCCGTGTCTGCGTGGGTTTCCTCCGGGTGCTCCGGTTTCCTCCCACAGTCCAAAAGGTGTGCAGGTTAGGTGCTAAATTCTCCCTCCATGTACCTGAACAGGCACTGGAGTGTGGTGATTAGCGGGTTTCCACAGTAACTTCATTGCAGTGTTAATGTAAGCCTACACTAATGAATAAACTTTAAGTCACTTTTTCTGATCGACTGTGATGCTTCCTGTCCCCTAGAAATGCTGTGATGTTTAACAATGATTTGATGGCTGATGTTCACTTTGTGGTGGGACCAAACGGTGGGACCCAGCGTCTGCCCGGACACAAGGTAAGCAGTAGAGCAATAGGCAGCCAATTGATTATTCAACAAACGTGAAGAGTGCATCAATAACTTGCACTCTCACAGAAGCAATTTCGTGCTTTGCCCAGCTATCAATCAGTTATCCATTATACGATAGATGTGCTTTATAAAAATCATTGCTTTCATTGTGCGGCTAATCAGAGAGGCTAATAGAATGCTGACCTCACTATCACAGCGATATGAATCCCCACGGTGTAGAAGGAGGCCATTCGGCCCCTCGAGTCTGCACACAGTGGTTAGCCCTGCTGTTTCGTAGCACCAGCTCCCCAGGTTCGATTCCCGGTCTCGTGTCTGTGTGAAGATTGCACATTCTCACCGTGTCTGCGTGGGTTTTCTCCGGGTGCTCCGGTCTCCTTCCACAGTCCAAGACATGCAGGTTGATTGGCCATGCTGAATTGCCCTTTGATGGTTAGAAGGTAAATATGTGGGGTGATGGGAATAGAACCTGGGTGGGATTGTTATTGACACAACCCTGATGTGCTGAATGGCTCCTTCTGTGCTATAGAGCTTCTATGATTCCGGCCTCGGGTCACTGTCATTCTATGACAACAATCCCACCCAGGCCCTACACCCGCTTTGTTACTCTGCTAATCCTGGAAAACTAAGGGTTAATTTAGCATGGCCAATCAACCTAACCCGCTCATCTTTGGTATATGGGAGGAAACCCAGAGGGTGCAGACACAGAGAGAAGGTACAAACTCCACACAGACAGTGATCCGAGCTGGGAATTGAACCTGGGTCCCTGGGTCTGTGAGGCAGCAGTGCTAACCACTGTGTCACTAGATAGATAACTAAAATACAAAAGAGGGTTGAAGTCATACTTCAGCAAGACAAAGTCCTGGTTGGACCATACCTGGAGGATTGTGAGCAGTTCTGGGCACCATCTTAAGAAAGATATATCGGTCAGGGTTTTCCAGCTACGTTCGATCCCGTCCAAGAACACCGGACCTTTGCATGATTCCGATTCCCATGGTGGGTGGGTTGGAAAAATTCCCAACCATTAGCTTTTGAACGAGTATGGTGTAGATGTAGCAGAAAAATGCATGGGTACTAGGAGTTAAATTACAAGAAGATGAATGGCACAGTGAGTAACACTGCTGCGACACAGTGCCAGGGACCCAGCCTTAGGTGATTGTGTGGAGTCTGCACATTCTCCCCATGTTTGCACGGGTTTCCTCTGGATGCTCTGGTTTCCTCCCACACTCCAAAGATGTGTGGGTTAGGTGGATTGGCCATGATAAATTGCCCCTTAGTGTCAGGGGGAATTAGCTAGGGTAATTATGTGGGTTACGGGGTAGGTCCTGGGTGGAAATTGTTGTCGGTGCAAGCTCAATAGACTAAATGGCCTCCTTCTGTACTGTTGGGATCTACGATTACACAAACTGGGATTGTATCCTCTGGAATTTAGAAAGATAAAACGGGAACAGATAGGGTGGATCAGGAGAAACTAGTTCAATGAGTTGGATAATTAGGATGAGGGCATTGAGTCAAAGAATCAGATTCAAAAACCTCTCAGGAGTGAGATTAAGAAGTACTAACACACAAAAACTGGTCGAAGTTTGGAAACTTCTTCCATGCAGGTCTCTTTCTTGGCTGGGAATGATGCATCATCAGTGCTTTAATTGTTAACAGTGCTTTAGTTTTTTTTATTGCTATTGATGATATCACTTAACAGCCATGAAGAGATATTGTTCATTTTAAATCTAATGGTTGGGTTTTCTTTAACTGAAGGATAATGGGTGAAAAGTGGGTAAATTAGATTGCCACAGAGCAGACATGATCTCATAGAGCAATGGGCTAATTGGCCTCGTAAAATCCCGATGTGGAGATGCCGGCACTGGACTGGGGTAAACACAGTAAGAAGTCTCACAACATCAGGTTAAAGCCCAACAGCTTTATTTGATAGTAAACACCACGAGCTTTCGGAACACTGTTCCTTCGCCACCTGATTGTTGGATTTTAAGAAGTTGTGAGACTTTTCATAGAATCCCTACAGTACAGAAGGAGGCCATTTGGCCCGTCAAGTCTGCATCAACCACAATCCCACCCAATCCCCATAATCCCATGCATTTACTTTAGTTAGTCCCCCTGACACTTAAGGGGCAATTTATCATGGCCAATCCACCTAACCCACACATCTTTGGAGCGTGGGAGGAAACTGGAACACTTAGAGGAAACCCAACACAGACACAGGGGAGAACGTGCAAACTCCTCACAGACAGTGACCCTAGCTGGGATTCGAACCCGGGTCCTTGACGCTGCGAGGCAGCAATGCTAACCACTGTGCTACCCACGATAGCCTAGCTACTCCGCCTGACATTAAGGAGCAATTTAGCATGGCCAATCAACCTAACCTGTACACCTTCCGGACTGTGGGAGGAAACCCATGCAGAGACGGGGAGAAAGTGCAGACTCCACACAGACAGTGACCCGAGGCTGGAATCGAAACCCAGGTCCCTGATACTGCGAGGCAGCAGTGCTAACCACTGTGCCACCATGCTGCCCTCCTTATCAGCCCCCCACCTCTCGTTCCAACCACAGTTGGTGGTACAAAAAGCTGCAAAATGTGTCATGTCCAGGATTTTGGAAGAGGATATTTGAAAGCAACTGAGAACTGATGGTGTAGCAATGTCTTTCTCAGCAGGGAAAATGCCATTTGAAGTTTGCACATGCCACTTAAGGTGGCACGATAGCGTTCCTGGTTAAAAGGCCAGGATTTGAGAAGCATAGAGTGTGGGGTGAACATACATTCGCTGTAAAGGTCAGCATTTATTTTGAGGCTAGGCTGGGAACATTGAGTGCTGACCTTCTTTCACAATAAATGCCGTGATGTTCCATCTTTCCCGCTAACATTGCAGTAAAGACTGAAACCTTTGTCTCTGACATTAGCTCCGTCAGGATGTATGAGCTCCTTATCCCGCACGTCCCCTCTTGCCTTCACGCACTGAGGCACGAAACATTTGATGTTAGCCCACACCACAATGTATTTCCCATTTAAAGGTGACATTGACGAAATAAATGGGCCCATTCTCTCCAAGTGCAAAAGTCAGCTTGTTATCAGAAATGCCAACATTCTCTCCCTCCCATGTGAGAGGTTTGTTTGTGCCACAAGAGGTTTAATTGCAGCGAAAATTGATCATTCCTTTTATTTGCTGGGAATGGTGGAGGAAGAATTACCCATTCAATCATTTTAATAGCATGTAGGTGCTTAATCCACCCACCGACCTATCTCTCCTATTAATACCATCCGTTTCACACCACTGTAGCAATTACGGCGCAAACAGGATCCCCTTTTACTCCAGAATCTGCCTTTTTTCATTCATTTGTGGGACAGGGGTATTGCTGGCTAGGCCAGTATTTTTGTCCATCTCTAATTGCCCCTTGAGAAGGTGGTGGTGAGCTGCTTTCTTGAACTGCTGCAGTCCGCGTGCTGTGGGTTGAGACTTTGTCGTGATTGACACAATTGAGTGGTTTGCGAGGCCATTTCAGAGGGCAGTGCAGCGTCAAACACGCTGCTGTGGCTTTGGAGTTACATAGAGTGCCTGCAGTGCAGAAGGAGGCCATTTGGCCCATCGAGTCTGCACCAACAAGTATCCCTCTCAGGCCCTCTCCCTGTAACTGTGCATATTTTCCTGCTAATCCCCCTAATCTACATATCTTGGGACACTAAGGGGCAATTTAGCATGGTCAGTCCACCTTTGGAGTGTGAGAGGAAACTGGAGCACCCGGAGGAAACCCACACAGATAATCATCCAAGGCTGGAATTGAACCTGGATCCCTAACGTTGTGAGGCAGCAGTGCTAATCACCGGATAAAAACGGCAGATTTTCTTCTCTAAAGAACATTATTGAACCAGATGGGTTTTTCCAACAATGGTTTCATGGTCATCAGTGGATTCTTAATTCTGGATTTTTAAATTAAATTCAGATATGAGCTGAGTTTCTGGAGTCTTGCAATAATATCACTAGGCCATCTTCAACACAGTCTGTAGCTGTGGATCAGTGTTGAATTGTTGTATGTTTTGGGGAATCATGCTGTAAGCTAATTTGTCTTTACACCTTAGAGAACCTCCCATAACAGCAGTCCTGCTGATACCCAGGGTAAGGGTAGAGGAGGCAATGGCCTAGTGGTATTATCACTGGACTATTAATCCAGAAACTCAGCTAATACTCCAGGGACCTGGGTTCAAAACACACCACGGCAAGTGGTGAAATTCAAATTCAATAAAAAAAAAATCTGGATTTAAGAATCTACTGATGACCATGAAACGATTGTGGATTGTTGGAAAACCAGAATGTTAGGAAGTGGGATATCTTGATCTTGAGTTTGGACATGGCTCAGAACAACATCAAGAGCTGAAGGACCTGTACTGTTCTATGTTTTCAATGCTCTAAAACCATCTGGCTCACTAGTGTCCTTTAGGGAAGGAAATCTGCTGTCCTTACCTGATCTGGCCTACATGTGACTCCAGAGGGATGTCAGAGGTGGGTTCATTTACTCAGAGGCTAGTAAAGGTGTGGAATGCCCTGCCTGCAGCAGTTGTGGACCCACCAAGTTTAAGGGCGTTGAAATGGTCAGTGGATAGGCATATGGATAGCATTTGAATAGTTTAAGTTAGAGGGTCATTAGATTGGTTCCATTGGTCGGTGCAACATCGAGGGCCGAAGGGCCTGTACTGCGCTGTAATGTTCTATGTTCTAGAACCACAGCAATTGGTTGACTCTCAATTGCCCTCGGGCAACTAGGGATGGGCAATAAATGCTGGCTAGCCAGCAACACCCATGTCCCACAAATGAATTTTTAAAAAATTGCTGTTATTTATTCAGGTACGTGAGCAATACCTTTTCCAAGTTAGTGATTGCTTGTGCGGTAATGAAATTTTTTATATTAATCAGGCAGCACGGTGGCACAGTGGTTAGCACTGCTGCCTCGTAACGCCAGGGACCTGGGTTCGATTCCTGGCTTGGGTCACTGTCTGTGTGGAGTCTGCACGTTCTCCCCGTGTCTGCATAGGTTTCCTGCGGATGATCAGGTTTTCTCCCACACTCCAAAAATGTGAGGGTTAAGTGGGATGGCCACGCTGAATTGCCCCTTCCGTGTCAGGGGGTTTAGTGGGGTTACGGGAATCGGGCCTGGGTGGGATTGTTGTGGGTGCGGGTTTACTGGGCCGAATGGCCTCCTCCTGCACTGTGGGGATTCTGTGATTTGGGGACAGGGGGATCGGAATATGAAGATGAATCTTGGATCAACTGTGATCTCATTGAATGGGAGAACATACCTGAGGAGTTAAATGGCCTCCTCCTGTTCTTGCTAGTGTTCTTTTAACTGTATCTACTTTTCATTCCTCCACCTACCCCACCACAGTATGTTTTGGCCGTTGGGAGCTCAGTATTTCACGCAATGTTTTATGGGGAACTGGCGGAAGATAATGACGAAATTCGAATCCCTGATGTTGAACCTGGTGCCTTTCTTGCCATGCTGAAGTAAGTACTGTCGCCAACTTCATTACTATGCAAAACCACCTGTAACCGTACAGGTTGTAGTCTTTACAAGAATTGATATAATATGTACGTTGGTGATAATCAAAGTGTAGCTTCTGTTGTCTTAATGTGACCAGATACTAAATGTCCAAGGAAGGTAGGCTGTGATTTACAGGATATACCCCTTATGAGATAAAATAAGGGATATTTAAATGATGCCCATTGTATGTGGGGCAGGTGGGGTGGGTTTGAATTAGAGTCATAAAAATTTACAGCATGGAAACAGGCCCTTCAGCCCAACTTGTCCAACCACCCTTTTTTTTAAACCCCGAAGTTAGCCCCAATTGCCCGCATTTGGCCTATATCCCTCTATACCCATCTCACTCATGTAATTATCTAAATGCTTTTTAAAAGACGAAATTGTAGCCGCCTCTACTACTACCTCTGCAGCTCGTTCCAGACCTCACCACCCTCTGTGTGAAAAAAATTTGCCCCTCTGGACCCTTTTGTATCTCTCCTGTCTCACCTTGAACCTATGCCCTCTAGTTTTAACTACCCTACTTTTGGGAAAAGATATTGACTATCAACTGATCTATGTCCCTCATTATTTTATAGACCTTTTATAGACCTTAAGCTTCCTATGCCCCAGAGAAAAAAGTCCCAGTCTATCCAGCTTCTCTTTATAACTCAAACCATCAAGTCCCAGTAGCATCCTTGTAAATCTTTTCTGCACTCTTTCTAGTTTAATAATATCCTTTCTATAATAGGGTGATCAGAACTGTACACATTTGATTTGATTTGATTTATTATTGTCTCATGTATTGGGTGGTGTATAGTGAAAACTTTTTTTTTGTGCACTGTACAAGCAAAACATACCATTCATAGAGTACATAAAGAAAAGAACAGGGTGCAGAATAAAGTAAAAAGTGAAGTTTATTTATTAATGTCACAAGTGAGTGAAGTTACTGTGAAATTCCCCTGGTCACCACACTCTGGCACTTGTCTGGGTAAACGCATACCTTTAAGACTGTGGGAGGAAACCAGAGCACCTGGAGAAAAACCCACGCAGACATAGGGAGATCGTGCAGACTTCGCACAGATAGTGACCCAAGCCAGGAATCGAACTCAAGGCCTTGGTGCTGTGAGGAAACAGTGCTAACCACTGTGCCACCCACAGTAATGAATAAATTTGGAGAGGTGATGGCTTAGTGGTATTATCACTGGACTATTAACCCAGAAACTCAGCTAATGTTCTGTGGACTGGGGTTCGAATCCCGCCACAGCAGATGGTGGAATTTGAAATGGGTAAAAAATATCTGGAATTAAGAAGCTACTGATGACCATGAAACCATTGTCGGAAAAACCCATCTGGTTCACTAATGCTTTGTTTTACGAATGTTAACTGAGAGAACAAAATTTTGAGCAGAGTTTTGGGGATAGCTCTGCAAGTAAATTAAATCTGAATGGAAAAACAAAGTTAGCCGTTGTTTCTCAAAGGTTGCAAGCAAATGTGAAGGGAGCAAACATAATTACATTGCAGGGAGTGAACAGACTGAAAGCACAAGAGGGGAGGTGCCATTCAAATTCTGTGAGAAGGTTATTAGAGTAATTTCAAAACAAATACACTCAAACAACAGAAGCTCAATTCTATCAACAGCGCAAAGAAAATGCAATAGTGATCCAGTGGGGAAAACTATCTGTCGCGTTTTCCAGTGGGGAAAACTATCTGTCGCGTTTTCCAGTGGGGAAAACTATCTGTCGCGTTTTCCAGTGGGGAAAACTATCTGTCGCGTTTTCCAGTGGGGAAAACTATCTGTCGCGTTTTCCAGTGGGGAAAACTATCTGTGTTTTCCATTTGATAATTTTTAGTAAAGAGGTTACGTGTGAAATCGCAGAAGGACGTGGGCATCGATCAAAAGGAAAGTCAGTATTTCTGAGGAATAATTGTGCATTTTTGCTGGGATCATGAAGAGATCATTTTGGTTCAGTCTACCTGACAGACACATGTGATAAAAGTCCAATGAAATTAATGACTAAACTCACTCTTTTAGACAACTGGCTAGACTTAATTATAAGTGTTTGGCTTTGCCAATTAGATGCAATGTAGCATTCATTTAGGGGAAGCGATGCCTTAGTGGTATTATCGCTAGACTATTAATCCAGACACTCAGCTAATGTTCTGGGGACCCAGGCTCAAATCCCACTACAGCAAAAGATGGAATTTGAATTCAATTAAAAATATCTATAATTAAGAATCTACTGATGACCATAATACCATTGTCAATTGTGGGAAAAACCCATTTCGTTCACTAATGTCCTTTATGGAAGGAAATCTGCCATCCTTACCCAGTCTGGCCTACATTTGACTTCAGAGTCACAGCAATGTGATTGACTCTCGAATGCCCTCGGACAACTAAGGATGGGCAATAAATGGTGGACAGCCAGCAATACCCATGTCCCATGGACGAATCAAAAAAAAGAATATTGTTTTGCAGCTACAGGTCGAGTGAAGGTCAGAGTGGGGAAAGAGACGCTTCAACATGAGAGTGGATGGGAAAGGGGGTGTCTTCACTCCATAGCGGTGGGAGAAAGTTAAAATCAACTAGATTCCATGGTTTATTGTTGAATCACAACATTACTGTCTCTCTGCTGGCTGCTCACTCACTTGTAGTCCCGTTCAAATCACTCTGCAGACTCCCAGGAATAGGCTGTCCCAGCAACACTGGATAAAACATGTCCCTGAAGTGACAAATGGTCAAAATTAGGCAAAGTCACCTAAAATATGGGACCCTGTGCGACTCGGTGGCACAAGGGTTAGCAGTGTTGTCTCACAGCAGCAGGGCCCTAGGTTCGATTCCCGGCTTGGGTGACTGTCTGTGTGGAGTCTACATGTTCTCCCCGTGGGTTTCCTCCAGTTTCCCCCCGTGTTGATTGGCCGTGCTAAATTGTCCCTAAATTGTCAGGGGGACTAGCTAGGGCAAACGCATAGGGTTACGGGGATAGGATCTGGGTGGGATTGTGGTTAGTGCAGACTCCATGGGCCAAATGGCCTCCTTCTGCAGCTATTTGTAGGGATTCTATGAAATAAACTATTTCCCAGGCGCCAGAGTGTGGGCCACAGTAACTTCATTGCATTGTTAATGTACTTGTGACACTAATTAATAAACTTTACTTTTTAGTTGGTCACCGAGGTGAGATATGCTTTTATTTGGACGTAAGATGATTTTGTTTGGCTGTGCCTGACAAAGTATTAAAATAACGAGAAAGTTGGCACTGGACTCGCTACCGTTATGTCCTTGCTGAGTATTGATGGCTGAGAGCCAGTTGTTCGCAACACAATCTCTCAACAAAAATGTCACGTTGTGTATATTTCCAGACAACTCAATAACAAACTGCACGTGTGTAGCACCTTTACCGAGGTGGAACCCGCACCTTATGGTGGCTAGCGAGGGTGGCGCCTGCCTGAATTTGACAAAGGGCCACGTAAACCAAATGGTCGCTGGGCAAAAACTTTGTCAAGCAGGCAGGTTTTTAAGGAATGTAGTGAAGGAAGGCAGAGAGGTTTAGAGAAGGAATACCAGAATTTAGCTTCAGGCGTGGACATCATACCATGGTAACACATTAAAATCACAGGATCCTTACAGCGCAGAAGAGGTCATTTGGCCCATCAAGTCTATATGGACTCTCTGACAGAGGATCTTAACCCATGCCCTCTCCCCTGCCCTGTTCCTGTAACCCCATACATTTACTATGGCTTGGCTAATCCTTCCGGGGGCACAGTGTTCCCCCCGTGTCTGCGTGTGTTTCTTCCGGGTACCCCAGTTTCCTCCCCCACTCATAAAGACACGCACATTAGGCTGATTGGCCATGATAAGTTGCCCCTTATTGTCAGGGGGATTAGCACAGTAAATACATGGGATAGGGCTGGATTGGGTAGTTGTCAGTGCAGGCTCAATGGGCTGAATGGTCTCCTCCTGCACTGTAGGGATTCTATGAGTCTGTGGAACCCAGAATTTTGTTTTACAATTATATTGCATTCTTCATTCTTGAGAGAGTCCGTGCCTCTGTACGTGTGTGTGTGCGCGCGAGTTTGTGTGCGTGTTTGTGTGTGTGAGTGAGTGACTGTGAGAGTGTGTGTATATGTGTGTGTGTATATGTGTGTATGTGTAAGTGTGTGACTCTAACTGTTGTTCCCCAATCCACACATACATCCTGCTCTACATCTTTAAGCCTGCTCTAAATACAGCAGTCCGTGACCTTGGCGATGCTGAAACTTACAGGACACATTTCCATTCTTGTAAAACCTTCCGCATTTGTTCTACTCTGAGCAAGGTTAACATCACCGAGAAGCATTGCTGCTTCTTGAGCGTTTTGCAAATATCATTCTCAGTGGGACTGAAATGAGAATACGAGGTGACCGTGTTGAAATGTGTGAGATGCTGAGAGGACTTGACAGGGCGGATGCTGACAGAGCGTGCCTGCCTGTGGGACAGACCAGGAGACATTGTATAAAAATAAGAAGTTTCCTGTTTAAGACAGAGGTGTGAATTTTCTTTCTCGAAGTGCGTCAGTGTGTACAATTCTCTTCCATAGACAGAAGTGGAGACTGGGTTATTGAATATATTCAGGGCTGGGTTCGATAGATATCTGATCTACAAGGGAGTCCAGGATATTGGGAAGAAGACAGGAAAGTGGAGCAAAAGCCATTGTCGAATCAACCACAATCTTATCAAATGGCAGAGCAGGCTTGAGAGGCCGAATGGCCTACCCCTGGAATGTAGGCTGGAAAATCAGTAGTGCAGAGTCAGGTCTATCCCGGGATAGAAGGGCAAATGGAGTCGGAATTCAGATCAACCATGATCCAGTTAGATAACGAAACAGGGTAGAGGGGCTGAATAGCCTTTTCATACACACAATGTTCTTAACAAGTAGAGACATTAATCCCTGGTCCATCCCTGGTCCTTTCCGAGGTATTAGTTTGTTTAAATTGGGATAACGATCCCGTTATAAATAGCACGTAACAAAATGAGAATCCACTGATGAACATAATACCATTGTCAATTGTTGGAAAAACCCGTCTGGTTCACTAATATCCTTTAGGGAAGGAAATCTGCCATCCTTACCCAGTCTGACCTACATGTGTCTCCAGAGCCACAGTGATGTGGTTGACTCTCAACTGTCCTCCAAGCGCAGAGATGGACAATAAATGCTGGCCCAGCCAGCAACACCATGAATGAAATAAAAACAAAATCAAACAAATCAGCATTACAACATCATCAGGAAAACACACAGCAAGGGTAAACCTCGCTAATGGGAGCGATTCTTCCAGAAAGAGCAAAGCCACACTTGGACAGGTTGGAGTTGGTGTTATACAGACAGGTGTTGATCCCTGAAAGCAGGTCCATTATACAAAGGGAACAAAGAAGAATACAGCACAGGAACAGGCCATTCGGCCTTCCAAGCCTGTGCTGGTCTTGATGCCTGCCTAAACTAAATCCGTATCCACTCACGGAGTCCATATCCATCCATTCCCGTCCTATTCACGTATTTGTCTAGTTGCCTCTTAAATCCCGCTATCGTACCTGCTCCCACCCCCTCCCCGGGCAGCGCGTTGCATTCACCACCCTCCGTGTAAAAGCACTTGCCTCTCCCATCGCCTTTAAACTTTCCCCCACACACCTTAAACCTAGTATTTGCCCTTTCTACCCTAGCAATGCGTGTTTCTGCCCGTGCCCCTTGTAAACCTCTATCAGATCGGCCCCCCCCCCCCCCCCCCCCACCCCTCAGCCTCTGTCGTTCCAGTGAGAACAAACCCAACTTATCCAACCTCCCCTCGTGGCAAATGCCCCCCAAATCCTGGTAAGCTTCTTTCTGTACCCTCTCCAAAGGCTCCACGGTGGTGTGGTGCGCAGAACTGACCACCATATTTCCAAAATGAGGGCTGACTAAGGTTCTGTGCGGCGTGACCTGCCGGTTTTCGGGCTCAGTGCCTTCTAACGCGATCGGAAGGGGTCGCTTGGAGAAACGTTCCGGGGAACGATTTTAGTTCAGTCGCCGGAGGGTCAGGTTCTGCCCAGCTGCAGCTTGATCATTTTGACTCAGTCCCCGCTTCCCTTTTTGCAGGTACATCTACTGCGACGAGATAGAGCTGGCGGCGGACACGGTCTTGGCCACCCTCTACGCCGCCAAGAAATACATCGTCCCCCACCTGGCCCGGGCTTGCGTCAACTTCCTGGAGACCAGCCTGAGTGCCAAGAACGCGTGCGTGCTGCTGTCCCAGAGCTGCCTCTTCGAGGAGCCCGATCTGACCCAGCGCTGCTGGGAAGTGATCGACGCCCAGGCAGAGCTGGCGCTGAGCTCCGAGGGCTTCTGCGACATCGACTACCAGACGCTGCAGAGCATCCTCACCCGGGAGACCCTGAACGCCAAAGAGATCATCCTGTTCGAGGCGGTGCTGAACTGGGCCGAGGTGGAGTGCCAGAGGCGGGACCTGTCGGCCAGCGTGGAGAACAAGCGCAAGGTGCTGGGCGAGGCGCTCTACCTGGTCCGCATCCCGGCCATGACGCTGGAGGACTTCGCCAACGGCGCCGCGCAGTCCGGCGTCCTCACCCTCAACGAGACCAACGACATCTTCCTGTGGTACACGGCGGCCAAGAAGCCCGAGCTGGAGTTCGTGTGCCAGCCCCGCAAGGGCCTGGTGCCGCAGAGCTGCCACCGCTTCCAGTCGTGCGCCTACCGCAGCAACCAGTGGCGCTACCGCGGCCGCTGCGACAGCATCCAGTTCGCTGTGGACAGGCGGGTCTTCATCGCCGGCTTCGGCCTGTACGGCTCCAGCTGCGGCTCGGCCGAGTACAGCGCCACGCTGGAGCTGAAGCGCCAGGGCGCAGTGCTGGGGCAGAACTTCAGCAAGTTTTTCTCGGACGGCTCCAGCCACACCTTCCCCGTGTGGTTCGAGCACCCGGTGCAGATCGAGCCCGACACCTTCTACACTGCCAGCGTGGTGCTGGACGGCAACGAGCTCAGCTACTTTGGGCAAGAGGGCATGACCGAGGTGCAGTGCGGCAAGGTCACCTTTCAGTTCCAGTGCTCCTCGGACAGCACCAACGGCACCGGGGTGCAAGGGGGCCAGCTGCCGGAGCTGATATTCTACGCCTGACGCTCCGGGAAGCCTCCGCCCGGTCCTTCGTTCTGTCCGGCGCGGCTGGCGCACTTTCCGAAAAGCAACGCCACCGAAGCCCCCCCCCCCCCCCCCCCCCCCCCCTTCCTCACTCAATCTGCATCCCCTGGGGACCTTCGGCCAAAGGCACGCTACCAGGAGGATGTGGAAAGGGTGCAGAGTAGGTTTATCAGGATGTTGCCAAACAGAGCTCTTAACTTCTGCGTAAGGTTCGGTTTGCAGGCTGTTTAATACCAGTCCCGGTCGGTTTCCCTGCCAGCCCAAAGGGAATTAAACCCCCTTCTCCTTAAGTGGGGTTGACGGGGTCACAAATCGGTCAGTCAGTCGGGATCGCTGAGCGGAATCTTGCCACCTTTCACGCCGGGTGCGATTTTCCCCATCCGAACGGAGATTTGGCTGTCTCTCCGACCTAGCGGGAGCGGGCAGTGAGATTGTGTTGATTCTCTCCCCCCCCCCCCCTCGCTTTATGATTGGGACCCTTTCCCTCCAGTCTTCAACAACCAAGGCAAAGAGCACAAGCCCGTAAATTTGCACACAACGGGTTAACAAAGAGCAGTACAGCACAGGAACAGGCCCTTCAGCCCTCCAAGCCTGCCCCGATCATGATGCCTATCTAAACTAAAACCAGACACACTTACAAAGTCTGCATCCTTCCATTCCCATCCTATTCTTGTATTCATCTGATTGTCCCTAAAATCCCACTATCGTACCTGCTCCCAACAACTTCCTGGGCAGCGTGTTCCAGACATCACCCTCTGTGTAAAAAACGTACCTCGCATCTTCTCCTGTAAACTTTTCCCCAGGCACCTTAAACCTGTGTCCCCTAGTGCTTGACTTTTCTCCCCTAGGAAAGAGCATCTGACTATCCATTCTATCTGGGCCATTCATAATCTTGTCAACCTCTATCAGCTCATCCCCTCCAACTCTCCAGTGAGAACAAACCGAGTTTCCCCAACCTCTCCTCATAGCTAATACCCTCCAGACCAGGCAACATCCTGATAAACCTACTCTGTACCCTTTCCACATCCTCCTGGTAGTGTGGCGACCAGAATTGTATGCAATGTTCCAAATGAGGCCTAACTAAGATTCGGTACAGCTGCAGTAGGACCCATCAGTTTTTAAACTCAATGCCTCAAAACTGGTTTCAAACGCGATATTGAGCAGAAAAGGTCACCTGGAGGAATGTCTTGGAAACGATTTTAGCTCGGTCACTGGTAGTATACGGTATCGCAGATAGAAGCAAGTCAGACCCAGATTGAAAATGTGCATCAATGCATGCATACACTGGGAAGGATGCCCTGTAGTTGTATGAGTGAATGGGGGTACAAGAATTAAGACCTAGTAAATGAGTGAGGACAGAATTCCGCTCTTTCTTGCTGCTTTGCTGTGGCGCAGTCAGTCACACTCCTGTCTCTGCATCGAAAGGTGCTGGGGTTGAAGCCCCCCCAGAGAATTGATGTACAATATCTTAGCTGAATCTCTGGAGTGTTGAGGAAAGGGGGAGGTTACCACCCTGTCAGAGATAACGGCTGGGATTCCCCAGTCCCGCCCCTGGCTGGGATTCCCCAGTCCCGCCCCTGGCTGGGATTCCCCAGTCCCGCCCCTGGCTGGGATTCCCCAGTCCCGCCCCTGGCTGGGATTCCCCAGTCCCGCCCGTGGCTGGGATTCCCCAGTCCCGCCCGTGGCTGGGATTCCCCAGTCCCGCCCGTGGCTGGGATTCCCCAGTCCCGCCCGTGGCTGGGATTCTCCAGTCCCGCTTGAGGCTGGGATTTTCCAGTCCCGCCCGTGCCTGGGCTTTTTCAGTCCCGCCCGTGCCTGGGACTCTCCAGTCACGCCCGTGGCTGGGATTCTCCAGTCACGCCCGTGGCTGGGATTCTCCAGTCCCGCCCGTGGCTGGGATTCTCCAGTCCTGCTGTAGACAAGGGACAGTGGTTAACACTACTGCTTCACAGCTCCAGGGACCTGGGTTCGATTCCTGGCTTGAATCACTATCTATGTGGAGTTTGCACATTCTCCTCGTGTCTGCATGGATCTCTGCCGGGTGCTGTGGTTTCCTCCCACAGTCCAAAGATGTGCGGGTTAGGTTGATTGACAGTGCTAAAATTGTCCGTTAGTGTCCTAAGATGCATGGGTTAGAGGGATTAGCAGGTAAAATATGTCGGGATATAGGGGTAGGGCCTTGGTGGAATTGTGGTCGGTGCAGACTCGATGGGACGAAGGGCCTCTTTCTGCACTATGGGGTTCTATGATTCTCCGTTCAATAGAGAAGGGTCATTGCCATCTCGCTGTTTGTGGGAGCTTGCTGTGCATAAATGAATCTGCTTACATCACCGCAGCAACTGCATTTCAAAAATACTCAATGTAAAATACATTGGGTCTAAATGTAGGCGAACCCTGATTGGATTATACCTGGTGCACACTGTGGGTAGTTCATCATCTTCAGGAGGTGTGTGCAGGTTAGTGGATTGGCCATGCTAAATTGCCACTTAGTGTCAGGGGAACTTGTCAAGGTAAATACATGGGGTTAGGGTGTAGAGTCTGGATAGGATTGTGATCGGTCAAGACACAATGGGCTAAATGGTCTCCTTCTGCCCTGTAGGGGTTCTGTTGTCTTGGAGGGAGTTGGAGTGTAGATTTGCTGGAATGATACGTGGATCTAAAGGGTTAAATTACGAGAAGAGGTTATATAAATGAAGATTTGTAATCCCTGAAATTTGGACATTCGAGAGGGGATTTGAACAACGCTTTCATGATAAGAGGAAATGATACAAGAAGTAGAGAGAAAACAATTTCCACTGGTCGGGGGAGTGTAGGACTAAGGGACAGAGTTTAGAAATGAAACCCAGTCCTTTCGGGAGGGAAATAAAGAAACATTTCTTCACACACAGACTAGCAGAAGTCTCCAGTTCTCTTCGATTGATGCCCGACCAATTGTCAATTTCAAATCTTGAGTGAGATTTTCATTCAGCAAAGGGATTTGGTGCAAAGATAGCACAGGTCAGTGCAGAGCAGGCTCGAGGGGCTGAATGGCCTCCTCCTGTTTCAATGTCTGGGAGATCCAAGGGCTGCAAAAGGAGCGATAAAAGGGAGATGATGGCCTAGTGGTATTATCACTAGTCTATCAATCCAGAAACTCAGCTAATGTTCTGGGGGACCCGGGTTCGAATCCCACCACAGCAGGTGGTGAAATTTGAATTCATATTTGTAAAACCTGGAATTTAAGAATTTACTGATGACCATGAAATGATTGCCGGAAAAACCCATCTGGTTCACTAACGTCCTCCAGGGAAGGAAATCTGCCATCCTTACCTGGTCTGGTCTACATGTGACTCCAGAGCCACGGCAATGTGGCTGACTCTCAACCACTCTCTGAAATGGCCAAGGGAGACACTCAGATGTTTTAATCATCAGGAAGGCACCACCTTCTCAAGGGATGGGCAATGGCAGCCAGCCCTTGCCCCACAAATGAATTAAAAAGTGCTTCTAGTTGACTCCCAGAAAGAAATTCAGATTTACTTCAGGAATGGGCACATCAGGCTTGCTATGTTTTAACATTTTTTCTCGATGCCAGGGGCACCATATCCTGGGAGAAGCCTCTCTTTTTCCCGTGATCTTGAATTGAGACGCTGTGTATTTAAAGTTTAAGTTTAAAAGTTTATTAGTGTGACAAGTAGGCTTACATTAACACTGCAGTGAAGTTACTGTTGAGATCCGCTGGTCGCCACGCACCTGCGCCTAGGGAGAATTTTGCATGGCCGATGCACCCAACCAGTACGTGTTTCAAACCGGGGGGGAGGAGACCCAGAGCACCCGGAGGAAGCCCAAGCAGACACAGGGAGAATGTGCAGGCTCTGCACAGATAGTGATCCAAGCCGGGAATCGAACCCCGGTCCCTGGTGCTGTGAGGCAGCAGTGGTAACCTCTGCACCACTCAGCGAGCAGAGAATGTCCTCTTTCTCTACGTTGTCTTTAATCTACCCCTGCGCCTACCAAAGTAAAACAAACAAAGGAACGAGACAGCACCATCGGGGTTAGCAGGTTAGAATTGATCGGAATGGAGGTGATAAGTTGGCGTCTTTTTTTTTTCCTTTTGAAGTGCTGCTGTGAGCAACCTGAAAATCGATTTCCATGGAGCGTGTTTTGAGTGACAGTAAATGCATTTTCTTTCCAGTAGTGTGCGGCTAATCAGAATTCACGAGCAGTAGGTTATTAAATTGTGTGGGAGGGTTGGAAAGCAGCAGTAACGAGTAGGGGGCTGATGAACTGCGGAAGACTGTAATCATCTTCCGATCGAGTCCTACTCGCAGAGCAAATGAACCTTGTAAATAGGAGTTGGTACAGCCACCAGCTTTCTACATTCCGATAATTAAGAGTTCTCGGGGCTTCTGATTTTCTCTCATTCTTTTTGTCATTTTCTACCCACTTATAACGTGTCTCTGTTTGCATGGCAACATACCAGCGGCAAACAGAGAAAGGAGAGGGGAAAAAGAATCTCATTGACTCAACTGTTTTTCAGGAGTGAGAAGCCAAGCGTGTCAACCAGTTTCACCCCGTGAACGACCCCTGTAACCCTGCCCAATTTTGGCAAGGTCTTGGTGTGTGGTACGCAGCCTGGGTGGTACAGGAATCTTGCTAAGTTAAGAGGTTATCTAATTGAGGCATTTAAGATGATTCATCTTCCTCTGAGTGCCATAGTGGCAGAGACCAGTGGCTCCCCGTCTTTTATATCTCAGAGCACACCGCTGTAGTGAAGGCAAACTTGCTTCATCAGTCAAAGCGTTGAGTACAGGAGTTGGGACGTTATGTTACAACTGCACAAGACATTGGTGCAGCCACATTTGGAATACTGTGTACAATTCTGCTATTTACTAAACTGGAAAAGGAGGCAGAAAGATTTACAAAGATGTTACCAGGAATGGAAAGTTTGAATTATAAGGAGAGGCTAGGATATTTTTCCCTGGAACATAGCAGGATGAGAGATTACAGAGGTTTATAAAATCATGAGGGGCATAAATAAGGTGAATAGCCAAGGTCTTTACCCCAGGGCAGGGGAACTAGAAAACTGGAGGGCATAGATTTAAAAGGGAAAAGATTTAAAAGAGGCAACTTTTTCCACACAGAGGATAGTGCATGTATGGAATGAGCTGCCAGAGGAAGTGATAGAGACAAGTACATTACAATATTTAAAACTCATTTGGACAGATATATGGGTGGGAAAGGTTTAGAGGAATATGGACCAAGCACAGGCAAATGAGACCAGGAAACCTGGTCAGTATAGAATAGTTGGGCAGAAGGGCCTGTTTTTGTGCTGTGTATCTCTATGATTCTCTTTCTCTGTCTTCTTCCCTTACTGGGAACTTTGTTTTTAACCTCTCCTCATCCTCACTTTTTTTTTTAACCTCTTTCTTGCTTCTCCCAGGATCTTTGTGCCCTTTTTGAGTTTCTGTTTCTTCTCTGGGGGTGTGGGACCTTTGTGTTCATCTCCCAGCCCCATTCGTTGATCAATGCACGTGGGCCTTGACCAACTAAACCGCGCATTGCAGCTCTCTCCCAGCGCAGGAGGCCCGAGATACATTGGCTCTGGGAAATGCCAACCACAGAGCTGACGGCAAAGGGTATTTTTAGTTTAATTACATAAAGTTTGAATCTTTTTGCGTGGCGCACTTGGGGATGTCTTCAGGGCACAGTGTGCCAGAGTAGACTGGATAGGAACCACTACCATAGACCATCGTAGACTTCCGAGTTTTACAACCATGGTAACAATGGATGATCTCATTGCTGGAGCTCTGGTGAAGCCAGTCTTCTGTGTTGTCCACCTGGAACCTCTGACCCCCTATACTGGTGCCAACCCCATTCACACAGAGAATTCTTTGACCATTGGGAAGCAAGAGGTGAATTCCCATTGCCTTCCTCATGTGTGGTTGAAGGAAACGCCAACCTTCTTCCTCCAGCCTCACCTGCATTGAATCCACCATCACCTGTAACCCAGAGCATGGGCCTCTTCTGGGTGCCACTGTCCTGGCCAACAGTATCCGAGGAGGGAGGGTCGATCACACCACTGGGGGTATGTCCAATCTTCCTGCTACTCACTGAAGATGAGTGAAGAAGTTTCACCTGCATAACTTGGAACAGAATGCCCAGAACAACGGAGCTTAACTTTATTAGTATAGTTAGCATGGCATGGTGGTACAGTGGTTAGCACTGCTGCCTCACAGCACCGGGTACCCAGGTTCGACTCCCAGCTCACGTCACTGTCCGTGTGGTGGCTGTATGTTCTCCCTGTGTCTGCATGGGTTTCCTCCAGGTGCTCCGGTTTCCTTCCACACTCCAAAGATGTGTAGGTGGATTGGCCATGGTAAGTTGCCCCTTAGCACCCAAAGATCTGTGGGTTAAGTGGATTGACCACTGTAAGTTGCTGCTTAGTGTCCAAAGATGTGCAGGTTGAGTTGATTGGCTCTTGGTGCCAAGGGGATTAGCAGGGTAAATACTTGGTGTTACAGGAATAGGGCCTGAGTGGGAGTGTTGTTAGTACAGGTTCAATGGACCGACTGGCCTCCTTTTACACTGTAGGGATTCTCTGAGCGGAATCAGAGTTGATTGAATCAGGAAGCACTTTCACATATGAGGCAATGGAAATCTGGATGTCTTTCCCCTTAAAAAAAAGTTGTTGATTTTGACTGGCAGTTTGAAAACTAAGATTATATATTTGTGTGAAAGATATTGAGTGTTATGGCACCAAGGCAGCTCGATGGAGTTACGATCAACCATCTCTTAACTGAATGACAGGATAGGCTGAAGGGGCTGAATGGCTGCTTTCTGTTCCCTACAGCAAGCTGTTCCAACCCCATTGCCAAAAGATGAATTTCACTCCCAGTTATTCAAAATTTGTTAATGTTTTCTGGAAAAAGACATTAAAATAAAAGGGGAATATTGAGGAGTTATGGGTATGACAGATGTGGAAAGCCTCTGTGTGAAGTGGAGATTTAGAATCTCTACAGTGCAGAAGGAGGCCATTCAGCCCATCGAGTCTGCGCCAACCACAGCCCTTATTCCTGTAACCACACATATTTACTCTGCTAATCCCCCAACACTAGGGGTAATTTAGCATGGCCAATCAATCTAACCCACACATCGTTGGACTGTGAGAGGAAACCGGAGCACCTGGAGAAAACCCATGCAGACACAGGGAGAACATGCAAATTCTATATAGACAGTGACCCAAGCTGGGGATTGAACCTGGGTCCCTGGCACTGTGAGGCAGCAGTGCTAACCACTGTGCCACCCTCTCCTTGAGTCCACATCGCTTTATCCATCAATTTATCTCTGGTTCTTGATCCTTCCACAAGTGGGAAGGGTTTCTTCCTGTCCACTCTGCCCCAGACCCCCTCCTAATTTTGAACATCTCGATCAAATCCCTTCTCAACCTTCTTGGAGGGGGGGGAGTGGGAACAGCCTCAGCATCTCCGATCTGTAAAAGGCCCCCTTTTGTAAGTTTCTCTCGTTTAATATCAGCCGGTGAGGAGAATTTCAGTGGGGCATTGGGCACGGTTTCAGTACTGCAGAGCCAGGAAGGTGAACTCTGAAACATTAGCCATCATTAATGAAAGCAGACAGTGAGTACTCAGCCAGCTCACCCTCACCAGGTTAAAAATAGCCATCTAATGGACATTGTGTGATCAGCTGTCAGAACCTGAGAGATTGGGATGGATGTTCATAGGTTATCCAATAAGGGCTCTTGTGAATGTGTCTTAAAAAGACATTGTCCCACTTGGAGCAATCTGCTGGATTCAGAAAGTCTCCATCACCCACTTACACGTCACACACAAAGAGATAGAAGCTTCTTTTCCCAGGGTGGAAGAATCAATTATTAGGGGCATAGGTTTAAGGTGTGAGAGGCAAGGTTTTTTAAAAGTTTATATATTAGTGTCACAAGTAGGCTTAATTAACACTGCAAAGAAGTTAATGTGAAAAATCCCAACTTGCCACACTCCGGCGTTTGTTCGGGTGACACTGAGAGAGAATTTAGCATGGCCAATTCACCTAATGCACACATCTTTGGGCTGTGGG
Source organism: Sphyrna mokarran (assembly GCA_024679065.1). Lineage (NCBI taxonomy): Eukaryota > Metazoa > Chordata > Chondrichthyes > Carcharhiniformes > Carcharhinidae > Sphyrna > Sphyrna mokarran. The sequence goes on along the minus strand of JAGIQG010000012.1, from coordinate 6,102,209 downwards.
AGGAAACCTGAGCATCTGGAGGAAACCCAGCCAGATACAGGGAGAACATGCAAATTCCACACAGACAGTGACCCAAAGCTGGGAATCGAATCCGAGTCCCTGGCGCTGTGAGGCAGCAGTGCTAACCACGTGCCACCGTGCTGCCTATTTAAAGGAGATGTACGGAGCAATTTTTTTACACAGGGGGTGGAACTCGCTGCTGGGAGAGGTAGGGGAAGCAGATATGATAGTGACTTTTAAGGGGCATCTTAACAAATACATGAATAGAATGGCAATAGTGAGATATGGATCCCTGGAAAGTTTTCATTCAGATGGGTAGCATTGTCGGTGCAGGCTCAGAGAGCCGAAGGGCCTGTTCCTATGCTGTAATTTTCTTTGTTCTGGATGGTTGTGATCTTAGGCTAAAGATGGTGGGATCAGTAGTAGAATGATACAGCACAGAAGGAGGCCATTTGGCCCACCATGCTTGTTCTGGTTCTTTCGAAAAGCCATCTAATTCGTCCACCCATCTCTCTCTCTCTCCCCATTGCCCTGCAAAACCTTTCTCCTTCGAGTAATTGTCCAGTTCCCTTTCAGTAGTTACTATTGGTACCTCTCATTTGGGCACTGCATTCTGGATGATGACAACTCACTGGTTGGGGTGGATGAGGTCAGTAAGAGGTTCATCGGACACAACCTTTTGTGTGAATCCTTTAACCTGAGCACAACTTGAGGCAAAAGTTAAAAGTTTATGAGTGTCACAGTAAATGAAGTTACTGTGAAAATCTGTGCTCAGTTCTGGTCACTCTGTTTTGGCAAGGATATTATTAAATGAGAAAGTGTGCAAAAGAGATTTCCTCGGTTGCTACCGGGACTTGATGGTTTGAGTTATAAGAAGAGGCTGGATAAGCTGGGACTTTTTTCTCTGGCGCCTAGGAGGCTGAGAGATACATAGAGGTCTACAAAATAATGAGGGGCACAGATCAGCTAGATAGCCAATATCTTTTCCCAAAGGTAGGGGAGTTTAAACCAAGGGGGCATAGGTTTAAAGTGAGAGAGGAGCGATACACAAGTGTCCAGAGGGGCAACTTTTTCACACATAAGAGTGGTGAGTGTCTGTAGAACATAGAACATTACAGCACAGAACAGGCCCTTCGGCCCTTGATGTTGCGCCGACCAATATAAAAAGCAATGCCCCTCCAAACTAAACCATTCCCTTCTCTTCCATATACTTATCAACTAACCTCTTAACGCCACCAAACTTGGCGCATCTACAACTGCTGCAGGCAGGGCATTCCACTCCCGAACCACCCTTTGGGTAAAGAACCTACCTCTGATATCCGTCCTATAACTATCACCCCTTAATTTAAAGCTGTGTCCCCTCGTGCTAGCTTTCTCCATCCTAGGAAAAAGGCTATCACTGTCCACCCTATCTAAACCTCTAATCATCTTATATGTTTCGATAAGCTCCCCTCTTAGCCACTTCCTTTCTAACGAAAACAAGAGTTTTTGAGTACAGTTTTGGTTTTTAAAAAGCATTTAGACAATTACATGAATAAGATAGATATGGGCCAAATGTAATCCAATTGGGATTAGTTTACGGGACTGTAAAAAAGGGTGGCATGGACAAAAAGGCCTGTTTCCATGCTGTAAACCTCTATGACTCTACCCCCTAGTCGCCACACTCCACTGCCTGTTGGATATATTGAAGGAGAATTTAGCATGAGCACTGTACCTAATCAGCACGTCTTTCAGACTGTGGGAGGAAACCCACACAGATCCAGGGGAGAACATGCAGACTCCACAAAGACAGTGACCCAAGCTGGGAATCAAACCCGGGTCCCTGGCGCTGTGAGGCAGCCGTGCTAACCACTGCGTCACCGTGCCACCAATATTTAGTGTCCATTGTTCAGTCCCTCTTGAACAAGAGCACTGAGTAACGGCTATGCGTTATAAAATAGCGAACTCCAACATCTCCTCAACATGAGATACAGCAACGAGTGGAGTATTCCCTATGATTAGTTTGTGAATTGAACTGCTGGGTAGTACACACATTCTTTATGTGCAAGGATTGAAAAATTTCTTAGTTCCGAATCCGACCCCAGCTAGAAATAGGAGGGACAGTGATTGAAAAAATACTTTGAAGTTCTGCTAGCACTTAACGCAGAGCAAACTGTTTGACTTAAATCATAGAATCATTATAGTACAGAAGAAGGCCATTCAACCCATCGAGTCTGCACCGACAAATATCCCCTTCAGGCCCTATTCCTGTAACCCCACACATTTACCCTAACTTATTCCCCTGACGCTATGGTCAATTTACCTTGGCCAATCCACCTAATCTATATATCTTTGGAATGTGAGAGGAAACTCGAGCATTTGGAAGAAACCAACGCAGATATAGGGAGAAACTCCACACAGACCTGAGGCCGGAGTCATTCCCAGGTCCCTGACGCTGTGAGGCAGCAGTGCTAACCACTGTGCCACCCTACCACCCAAAATGTAGCCTCTATAATACTGTGAGAGCAAAGAGCAGGACTGAGTGTTATGCTGCAATGTAGTTGCAGGTATCACTGCGCTGGCTAATAGTGGAGCTTGGACAAGCTCACAGAAAAGAGAATCGATTCGAATAAGTATTGCAGCAAGCAGAGCTTGTGAATGAAACTACAACAAAATCTCTCAGTAATAGCAGACTAATTGCTCCAGGAAAATGCAGTCATGATTAATAAGGGGATCAGCGATTAAGGGGAAAAAGCAGACAAGAAAAAGTCAGCCATGCTTGAATGGCAGAGCAAACTCGATGGGCCAAGTGGCCTAATTGTGCTCATGTGTCTTATGGTCTGTGGGAAATAGCTCCTGATTATTTATGCAGTGAGTGAAGGATAATTATATAAATTGTATGTAAAGCCATTCCCAGTAACTTAATGTCTAGCATCCAGCTGTGACTGACGGGAAAATGACCGAACCGCCATCCCAGTCACAAATGGTGATTGTTATCATATGTAGGGAAGAGTTTTCCCATCCTGCCCGCTGCAGGAATCATTGCAGGCGGGACACACATCTTACAAAGGTCCATAGATGTCACCTGGGGGGCGTGCCTGGAAAACCACACCCCCGTAGACAAAAGTCATAGGTAGAAGAAGGATGGAAATGAGACACTTGCTAAATGTTAAAATGGGTGGCGCGGGCTTAGAGGGCCAAAGGGCCTGTTTCCCGTGCTTTGTTCTTTGTTCTAATCTCCCAAATTGGAGTGTTGGCTATCCCCAGGAATAAGGGAGGCGATGGCCTAATGGTATTATCGCTAGAGTTAATGCCATGAGGACCTGGGTTCGAATCCCATCACAGCCTCAAAGAATCCCTACAGCGCAGAAGGAGATCATTTGGCCCATCGAGTCTACATTAACCACAATCGCACTGACCATAGCCCACGCATTTACCCTGTGAATATCTGACAAGTTGGGCCAACTTAACATGGTCAGTCAAACTTGACATCTTCAGACATGACTTTACATATGAGTCCAGAGCCACAGCAATGTGGTTGACTCTCAACTGCCCTTCTTGGGCAACTAGGGATGGGCAATAAATGCTGGCCAGCCAGCAACGCCCATGTCCCATGGCTAAAGAAAGGACTAATGATTATACACTGTCACAATTTCTGAATTTGGCTTTTCCAGATTTATTTTTAAATTTAAAATCTTATCTAAATCACTCCGTGTTCCAGGAAGTTTCAGTTCAAGAGAGCAAGTCTGAAAATGGACTTTTCTTTCGCAAACTGCACAGATAAGCAACTTCACGCAACGGAGTCCTTGTAATAGTTGCTTTGAAGCTTCGCAGTGAATGATACAAGTTGATTGTGGGAGTGTCTTCCTCCCCAGATTTGCTGTTCAGCATTTTAGTTTGATTTGCAAACTGGAACAATGTTATTTTATATGTTACCTGAACGAGCAGCTGGCTAGGCCTTGACTGCTGTGTCAGGTCTAAGTCTTTGCAAAACCCAGCAGCTGAAGTGGAACAGGATTTTTTTGTTTGTTTTAATTTAAAGTCGAGTTGATGGGAAGGAATGTTGTCGTAGTGATTTGCTCAATTTCACAACTTTTTTTTTAAAAGAGAGAATAAGAACGCAGTCATTCGTTACTGTGCTGTTACTTACTCCTGTGGGTAATGTTGAAGTAACAAAACTTTAGTTGTGCGACAGTCTGGCACTGTATGTTTTGCAATCTGTACATATCTATAAAACAATACTGTTTCCCAAAGGACATATCTGGCACTGATTATATAGTTTCATAAATTGTGCTTGGTAACTGCAATTCTTGTGAAAAAGATCGAGTACCTCAAACTTGCAATTGTTGTGCTTTAACAAAGCAAGCTGAATGATGTTTGACAGGTGAATGTGTACGGTATATTAAAACTTGAAACGAAAAGAAAAATAAAGCTGGTTCTTTGGTGCCTAACAGATTTTTAAGACGTGGTTTTATTTTTGCTGTATTTTTTTGTCGTTGTCATTACTTGCAAACCCAAAGTGCAGCAGCGGTGTCTTCTGCTCAGTAGGTACCTGGACAAATGCTGTGCAGCACAGTGGTACAGTGGTTAGCACCGTGGACCCAGGTACAGTTCCCAGCTTGGATCATTGTGTGGAGTCTGCACCTTCTCCCCCGAATCTGCGTGGGTTTCCTCCAGGTGCTCAGGTTTCCCCCCACAGTCTGAAAGACGTGCTGGTTAGAGTGCATTGCCGTGCTAAATATATAGAACATAGAACATTACAGCACAGAACAGGCCCTTCGGCCTTCGATGTTGCGCCGACCAATATAAAAAGCAATGCCCCTCCAAACTAAACCATTCCCTTCTCTTCCATATACTTATCAACTAACCTCTTAAACGCCACCAAACTTGGCGCATCTACAACTGCTGCAGGCAGGGCATTCCACTCCCGAACCACCCTTTGGGTAAAGAACCTACCTCTGATATCCGTCCTATAACTATCACCTCTTAATTTAAAGCTGTGTCCCCTCGTGCTAGCTTTCTCCATCCTAGGAAAAAGGCTATCACTGTCCACCCTATCTAAACCTCTAATCATCTTATATGTTTCGATAAGGTCCCCTCTTAGCCGCCTCCTTTCTAACGAAAACAACCTCAAATCCCTCAGCCTCTCTTCATAAGACCTGCCCTCCATACCAGGCAACATCCTGGTAAACCTCCTCTGTACCCTCTCCAATGCCTCCACATCTTTCTTATAATGTGGGGACCAGAACTGCACACAATACTCCAAGTGCAGCCGCACTAGAGTTTTGTACAGTTGCAACATGACGTTGCAGCTCCGAAATTCCCTCAGTGTACCCGAACAGGCACCAGAGTGTGGCAACTTGGGGATTTTCACAGTAACTTCATTGCAGTGTTAATGTAAATCTATTTATGACACTAATAAATAAACTTAAAAAGGAGTGTTGGCATCATTAAATATGTCAATTGGGCTTCCAATCCCCACTGATGGACCCCATTGAGAAGATGGAAGTTCTTTGGTTGCCGCCAACTCCAGGAAGGTTTAATGAGGAGGCAAGTCTTAGCCCCAGCCCTTTGTTTACTCAGCTCACTTGTCTACAGTCATGTTTAATGACCATCAAGCCTTAGCCCCAGGTTGCTTTTTTCCTGATTGCTAATCACTTGAAGTCATCTGGAATTAGACACGTACTTCAGAAAACAACAGAACTTGCCTCAGTTGAACTTCTTGAGCAGACACTCCCAAACGATGGTCAAGTGTCGTCTTGCTGACTGAATATATTCCTTGATCAGTTTAGCTCAGTCAGCTGGAAGGTTGGTTAGTGATGCCAGATGGCAGGTTGGCACGGTGTTAGTGCTACCGCCTCAGGGAGCCGGGTTCGATTCACGGCTTGGGTCGCTGTCTGTGTAGAATCTGCACGTTCTCCCCGTGTTTGTGAAGGTTTCCTCCAGGTGCTCCAATTTCCTCCCATTTTCCAAAGATGTGCAGGTTAGGTTGATTGAGCATGCTAAATTGCCTCTCAGTGTCCTGGGATGTGTAGGTTAGAGGGGTTAGTTGGATAAATGTGGGGTAGTGGTAATAAGGTCTAAGTAGGATTGCTGTTAGTGCAGACTCAATGGGCCGAGTGGCCTTCTTCTGCGTTGTAGGGTTTCTATAGAGAGTGGGATAGCTTGATCTTGTGATTGGACATAGCTTAGCACGACATTGAGGGCTGAAGGGCCTGTACTGTGCTGTAATATTCTATGTTCCATGACATCTGTCAGTGTGAAAGACATGCTGGTTTAAGGTGCATTGGCCATGCTAAATTCTCCCTCAATGTACCCAAAAAGGTGTCGGAGTGTGGTGACTCGGGGATTTTCACAGTAGCTTCATTGCAGTGTTAATGTAAGCCTACTTGTGACACTAATAATTAAAAACTAGTTGCTAAGCAACCTCTGTTCTATTTATTCTTCATACTATCACTCTCTAAGCACAATAGAAACACAATTGGAACTTAACCAACCTTCACATATATAAATAGCTTTGTCCAACATGAAGCTAACTCCCGGTTTTATTCTTCCAGGCACTGCAACATTAAATTAAACCCACTTACAACTTTTCCTTAAATCTAATGTTTGCCAATACAAATATAAATCCCTTCAAACTATCTTTGTTTTTCTATGAAGGGAAATTAACTGAATAAAATGATATGATTGAAAGCTTGGTCAAAAGAGTTTAATTATGAGCTGCATCTTAAAAGAGGAAGACATCTCACAACATCAGATTTAAGTCCAATAGGTTTACTTGGTCACAAAAGCCACAAGCTTTTGGAGAACTGCTCCTTCATCAGGTGAGTGTAAGTTCTATTCAAAAACAGGGCATATAAAGACACAAACTCAATTTACCAAAATAATGGTCAGAATGCGAGTCTTTACAGGCAACCAAGTCTTAAACAATGTGAGTGGAGAGAGGGTTAAGCACAGGTTAAAGAGATGTGTATTGTCTCCAGACAGGACAGTAAGTGAGATTTTGCAAGTCCAGACAAGTCATGGGGGTTACTGGTAGTGTGATATAAACCTTAAGATCCTGGTTGAGGCGGGAACTTGTGTACGGAACCTGGCTATCAGTCTCTGCTCAGCGACTCTTGATTCCACCTTGGAGAAGGCTTACCCGAAGATCAGAGGTCGAATGCCCATTACTGCTGAAGTGCCAACTGTTGGACTTTAACCTGATGTTGTGAGACTTCTTACTGTATTTACTCCAACACCAACATCTCCACATCTTAAAACAGGAGGCAGAATGAATGGATCAGGAATTTTGGGGAGGGAATTCCAAGGCTTAGGAATTCCAAGGCTTCGGGGTGGACAAAAGCTGGGTTAATTGCAAGCTGGAACTCTCACCCCAAAGTGTGGATCAAATGAAAATTTCAGTAGAACCATAGAGTCCCTACCGTACAGTTTGGGTCCCCAACAGAGCATCTTGCTCAGGCTCTATCCCCGTAACCCCACATATTTACCCCACAAATACCCCAAACTGACACATCTTTGGGATACTACAGGGTAATTTAACAAGTCCAATCCACCTAAACTGCACATCTTTTGAGTGTGAGAGGAAACCGGAGCACCCGGAGGAAACCCATGCAGACACAGCGAGAACATGCAAATTCCACAGAGACAGTGACCCCAAGCTGGAATTGAACCTGGGTCCCTGGATCTGAGAGACAGCAGTGCTAACCACTGTACCACCATGCTGCCCGTTTACATGGTTTTGTATGATATCTCTCAAGGTCCGGTTTCACACTATAAAACCGCAATAATGAAGTGACTGAGAGACGCCGAGTATTGTTTTTTTTAACCCACCTTGTTGTTGGCTGGGCCAGCATTTATTCCCATCCCTAACTGCCCTTAGCTCAGCCATTTAAAAGGTCGGCTGTGGGACTGGACTCACATGTAGGCCAGACCAGGTAAGGATGGCAGATTTCCTTCCCTAAAGGGGGGGGAATCAGTAAACCAGATGTTTCAATGACAACCTTTTCATGGTCATCATTAGGCTTTCAATTCCAGATTTAAATCCAATTCCATGGTGGGATTTGACCAGGATCCCAATAGTATTCTGGCTCTTTGGATTACTAGTTGAGTGGATATCCCATTGCGTCACCTGGATTTCAATCCAAGGCTGAGCCACCATTTTACCTGTTGTATAATCCAATAAATTCCAAAAACTCCAATGGCTTTCTACACGGTAACTTTGTTGAAAGCATTGTGGAACTGAAGGAATACACAGTAATATATAGTTCTAACCACTGTGCTGTCCCATTTAGAGACATTTAAGAGTCTTTTCAAAAATGTGGATCAGTTTGCAGAATGCGAACCACTGAGGGAAAACATAGACTTTGAAGTATGTTTTTGGAAGTGACGCTTGGAAGTTTGCATATGACAATCATCTTTAAGAGGAGGGAGGTGGTTTCTGAGGAGACATTCACTTGGAGTTTCAGAGTGGACAGTGCATTTGCCCACAGTCATCTTGTGTTCTTAAAAGGGACTTTATGTTACTGAGACCATTGTCAGTTAAGATATAATCCATGTTAATGTCTCTAACATATTTAAGATAAGTGGGAGTAAAGGGATATTGTATCCAACTTTTCATGTATAAAAAAGTATTTTTTTGTTAAAATTAATTAGCAGTCATGTGACACTGCTCCCCCATCTTTTATGGTTAAAAGTTACAGCCTTTTGAACCAGGATTCTACTGTGGGATCTTTCTGTCCAGTTACAACGCCAGCTGGGATTGTAACCATCTGAGGAAACCTGGGACATTTTACAATGTTGGAAGCGGCAAATACCTGTAGGTTGTTGGTGTATGTTTGGAGTAAGAAAGTGACTCCCGTCGTCACCCCTGAACAGCCAAGTTCTAACATTAAGACCGTACCCCCCTTGTTCCACATTCTCTCGCAGAGGAAATCTTTTCCCTCTAACACAAACCTACCAATCTCTTTAATCATCTTAAAAGGCAAGGATAAAAATTCATTAAAGATGTAACACTTCATGTTAACACTTATCCTGTCATAAATCAGACAATAGTGTTAGGCAGCACGATGCACGTTAAGAAAGTCAATGGTACACAGTGACTGAATCAGTTAAGCTGGATTTTTAATTCCATGGTGTTCATAAAATTGCCCCTTAGCGTCCAAAGATGTGTAGGTTAGGTGGATTGACCATGTTAAATTGCCCATTTGTGTCTAAAGATGTGGAGGTTAGGTGGATTGACCATGTTAAATTGCCCCTTTGTGTCTAAAGATGTGGAGGTTAGGTGGATTGACCATGCTAAATTGTCCCTTATTGTCAAGGAGATTAGGAAGGTTACAGGATAGGATGTGAGTGGGATTGTTGTTGGTTGGACAGGCTGGATGGGCCAAATGGCCCCCATCTTCTCTGTAGGATTCCGTGATTCTATGAAACTGCATATAGAATGATATAGCCTGGAAAAGAGGCCCTTCAGCCCATCAAACCTGCTGTCTGCAGGAGTTGTCTCCCTAGAAAATTAAACTAAATTCTGCTTCCAACATTCAGCACACTCCAGCTTACAACAACTTGATGGGTATCATAGAATCCTACAGTGCAGGAGGAGGCCATTCGGCCCATCAAGTCTGCATCAACTACAATCCCACCCAGGCTCTAATCCTCTAAACTGCATGCATTAACCCTAACTAGTCCCTCTGACACTAAGGGTCAATTTAGCATGGCTAATCCACCTGACCCACACATCTTTGGAGTGTAGGAGAAAACCCACAGAGACACAGGGAGGAAGTGCAGACTCCACACAGACAGTGACCCGAGGTCAGAATCGAACCCAGGTCCTTGGTGCTGTGAGGTGGCAGTGCTAACCTGCTGTGCTACCATGCTGTACACTGGGATTGCTCCACAAAACACTTTCCAATCCTCAGAAGTGGGATTATGGGCGTATTTTGTTTTATTTTCTCCACCTAATATTGTAAATTAAGCATAAATCCCTGAGGATCTGGAAGAATGAGAGTTATTCTCACTGAAATATATAAATCCTTAAGGGTTTGATCCATGGATTCATTTCCCTTAGCTGGAATGCTGGTGACAAGAAGTTCACAGCCTCTGAATAAAGGGATTGCCATTTGGACGTATTTTTTCACTCAGAGGCTGTAAATCTTTGGTATTCATTCCCTGGTGAGCTGTCAATGCTCAGTTAACTGTTACACAAGTGGCACGATAGCCCAGCTCTGCCTCACAGCACCAGAGGTTCGATTCCCAGCTTGGGGTCACTTTCTGTGTGGAGTTTGCACATTCTCCCTGTGTCTGCGTGGGTTTCCTCCAGGTGCTCCAGTTTCCTCTTACAGTCCAAAGATGTACGGGTTAGGTGGAATTGGCCATGCTAAATTGCCCCTCAGTGTCAGGGGAACCAGCTAGGGTAAATGTGTGAGGTCTGGGTGAGATTGTGGTCAGTGCAGATTCGATGGGCCAAACGGCCTCCTTTTGCACTGTAGGATTCTGTGATTCTGTCAAGCCTCTCAGGATCTTATATGTTTGAATAAGGTCACCTCTCACTCTTCTAAACTAAAGGAATACTGACCCAGATTATTTAATCTCTCTTGATAGAACAACATTCTCATCCCAAAAATTCCAAAGATAATTTGGAAATTCAACAACATAACCAGTTTTAACCCAAGGAAAAATGACCTTGTGTTATTCCATTAGTGAGTCATAATCCCTGTGGTACAATTGGTTAGCGTGCTTGGCTCTTAACTAAAAGGTTGGTAATTCAAGGCTATTCAGGGACAGGAAGGGCAGTGGTTAGCACTGCTGCCTCACAGCGCCACAGACCCGGATTCAATTTTGCCTTGGCTCACAGTCTGTGCAGAGTCTGCACATTCTCCCCATGTCTGCGTGGGTTTCCTCCGGGTGCTCCAGTTTCTTCCCACAGCCTGAAAGATATATGGTTAGGCCATGCTAGTTTGACTCTAATGTCAGGGGAATTAGCAAGGTAAATGAGGGTTATGGGGGCTGGGTGGGATTGTGGTCAGTACGTACCAAATGGTCTCCTTATGCACTGTCGGGATGCTATGGCATTCAGGACAAAAGTCAATAGATTCTGGATACTGAGGGAATCAAAGTACAGATGGGAAAGTGTAGCGATTAGGTGGAATATTAGTAAATGATGCAACAGGCTAGAATGGCCAAGTGGAAGAATCTGGAGATTTTTTGCAGCACTGGGGGTCCTGGAACTTAGCAGCAATGGCCGGAGAAATATTGAAGATTCTGGGATCATTGATTTATTGGTGTGGTATTTGGTTCCCTTACAGTGATGGTCAGGGGATTGGCAACATTGAGAGAGTGGGTAACCCTCGGGAGGTTGGTCCTTGTTTAGACAGTGGTGAAAAGAGGATTTGTGGGAGTTGGAAACACTCCAGGATCCTATGGTTCAATAGAAGTGCACAGGAGAAATTGGGCTTGAACAGAGTTAGCCTCTGATACTGGATAGGATTTGGAGAAATACTTCCTGAAAGGCAACAGAGACAGTGAAATAAATCTTCTCTGATTAGTACCTAGTAATGAACTAACGTTCTGAGACAGCAAATAAAACAATGACAACATTAATAAACATAATTTACACTCCAGGGTTTATGGGCTGAACATGGTGTCAGTTTTGATCCAGTGTGAGTTGGACCCTTAGCCCTACCTCACCATCACCTCACATGACTTCCACTAAGCTGTCCAGCCTACAGTACTGGATGAACAGAAAATTACCACAGCCAATCCACCTAACCTGCACATCTTTGGATACTAAGGGACAATTTAGCATGGCCAATCCACCTAAACTGCACATCTTTGGATACTAAGGGACAATTTAGCATGGCCAATGCACCTAACCTGCAAATCTTTGGATACTAAGGGACAATTTAACATGGCCAATCCACCTAATCTACAAATCTTTGGACATTAAGGGACAATTTAGCATGGCCAATCCACCTAATCTACACATCTTTGGACATTAAGGGACAATTTAACATGGCCAATCCGCTAACCTGCACATTTTTGGATACTAAGGGACAATTTAGCATGGCCAATCCACCTAACCTGCACATCTTTAGACATTAAGGGACAATTTAGCATGGCCAATCCACCTAACCTACACATCTTTGGACACTAAGGGACAATTAGCATGGCCAATCCACCTAACTGCACATCTTTGGATATAAGGGCAATTTAGCATGGCCAATCCACCTAACCTGCACATCTTTGGATACTAAGGGGCAATGGCCAATCCATGTAACCTGCACACCCTGAGATACTAAGGGGCAATTTAGCACGGCTAATTTAACAGCCTCCCTTGCCTGGACGTGAACCTTATTGAGGGGCATAGCTTCTAGTTGGGGCAGGAGCTGCAATGAAGGTCCCGGATGGTCTGAGCTCCTACTTGGGGTGGGGGTGAGGGGAATAGGGGGGATGAGGGGGTGGTGAGCCCAGGATGGAGTAGCCCATCCCAGAGGTGAGGGTGAGCTTGGGAGGGTCTGCCTCCGATTGACGTGCATAGTGTTCCCTGAGATGAAGCCTGAGGGATGGTAAGGTGGCGGAACCGGCTAAATGGGCTGAACGGCCTACACCTGCTCCTAGTTTTGGTGCTGTTACCCTCAAGCACTGCTTACCCACTTTCTGCCACCACTTACAAGATTTTCCATTGGAATGAAAAGCCCCTTGGCCCAGTTCCCACATGTGGGAGGCCAGAGGGAGTCAATAAACACTCTAGAGTTAATTGTTAATGCTTCTAGCTGTAGTCTGGAGGCACTTTGCAGAATTCTAGAAGCCGTTCAGCCCATCAAGTCTGTACCGACCACAATCCCACCCAGCCCCTATCCTTGTAGCCCCACCTGTTAGTCCCCCTGACACTAAGAATCAATTTAGCGTAGCCAATCAATTAACTCATACATCTTTGGGCTGTGGGAGGATAACAGAGCACCCAGAGGATATCCACACAGACATGGGGAGAATGTGCAGCCAGTCACCCAAGCCAGGAATTGAACCTGGGTCGCTGGCGATGTGAGGCAGCAGTGCTAACCACTGTGCCACCTTGCCACCCTGTATGTGATTTCCCCCCTCTCCACCCCGCCTCTGCTTTCCCCACCCCACTGCATTGATGTCGATATCAACCATTCTCTTCCTTGCAAGTAACATTGACCAAGATTTTGATTGTTACCATTATGGACGGTTCGCTCCCTGGTGGTGAAGATAACTAATAACTTCAATATTGGGCCTGATGCAGTCCCCAACATGAAGCTATGTCAGCCTTGGGGGTCAGTGTGCCATAAACCTGAGCCAGAAGGTTGTGAGTTCAAGCCCCACGTTAACTGAGCTGAGACATCAGTGCCGAAGGATTCAGAGCCACCACACCTTCCAGAAGCAACGTTACGCTGAGAGGGTGCTCTGACTTCCTCCCACAGTCTGAAAGATGTGCTGGTTAGGTGCATTGACCCAAAGGGTGGGTGGTCATTGAATTTGATAGTCAGCTATGATCAAAATGAACGGTGGAGCAGTCTTGAAGGGCTGAATGGCCTCCTCCTGCTTCTATCTTCTACGTTTCAATGAACAGGTGTCGGAGTGTAGGGAAATTTCACTGCAACTTAATTGCACTGTTAATGCAAGTCTTACTTATGACTAATGAATATAATTTATTTTACAGTCATTTTATTTCTTTTATGTTATTCATTCATGTGCAATTTAGTGTCAATCAGAGTGGCTCTGGAGTCACATGCAAAGTCATATCCAAAGATGTGTGGGTTAGGTTCAATGGCCATGCTAAATTGCCCCTTAGTCATAGCTAGGGTGTGGAGAAAAATCAACTTAATGCAAGGTAGGTCCATTCAAAAGTCTGACAACAGCAGGGAAGAAGCTGTTCTTGACTCGATTGATACATGACCTCAGATTTTTGTATCTTTTTTTCCCAATGGAAGGAGGTGGAAGAGAGAATGTCCGGGTTTCGTGGGGTCCTTGATTATGCTGGCTGCTATTCCGAGTAAGAAGTCTCACAACACCAGTCCAACCGGTTAATTTGATAGTGAATTTGATAGTATTTTCCAAGGCAGCAGAAAGTGTAGACAGACGGATGCATTAACTCTGTTAATAATTTCATGTTAATATACAGCTTGAGGAGGGCTAATTTTCCAAACGTGGTGACAGATTTGGCAAAGGTACATTGGGGTAAGATCTGTTTGATAAAAACATAGATATGAACAGTAGAATCAAATAGAGTTAATTTATTTCGGTGTTGCTGGATAAAGAATACCTTGCGTGTCACTGAGATAAAGAGGGAAGGTCCATGCAACCCAGGTGGTTAAATACGCAGGTCTGTGGGGAAATTAGAATCTGAAATTTCATCGTCTAAAAATTTCATTAGCTGCATCACGAGGATTTGAAAACAGCTGATGATAATAAAAAACTCATATTAGATATTCTGGAAAGGCAGAAGAGAAAATATCATCGAAGCTTCTATGGAGATTGTAAGACTCATCAATGATGTTTAGCAGACAAAAATCAATTAACGGCATTGCTCCTTTGAGGGAGTTAACAGGACATGTTGGGTCTGATGATATGGATGATGAGCTAAGTACATGTTTTGCATGGGATTTCATGTCGGAAAATGATACCGAGGTCCCTGTAGTACCTGAAACACACGGTTAGAATTGCTTCAATAATAACTGACTACAGAAACAGTCTTACCTAAGACCAAGATTGTTTGTTAATTCATTCTTGGCTCATGGCTTTCGCTGGGTGGGCCAGCATTTGTTGTCCATCCCCAGTTGCCTTTGGAGGGTAGTTGAGAGTCAATCACGTTGCTTTGGCTCTGGAGTCACATGTAGGCCAGACCGGGTAAGGAAAGCAGATTTCACAGAAGATCGGAGCAGGAGGAGGCCATTCAGCCCTTCGAGCCTGCTCCACCATTCATCACAATCATGGCTGATTGTCCAACTCAATAGCCTAATCCTGCTTTCTCCCCATAACCTTCGATCCCATTCGCCCCAAGTGCAATGTCCAGCCATCTCTTGAACAATTCAATGTTTTGACATCAGTTACTTCCTGTGGTAATGAATTCCACAGACTCACCACTCTTTGGGTGAAGAAATGTCTCCTCATTTCCATCCTGAATCCTCAGACTGTAACTCTGGTTCTCCCCCATCATCAGGAACATCCTCTGTGCATCTCCCCTGTCTCGTCCTGTTAGAAGTTTATAAGTCTCTATGCGAGCCCTCCCGAATCATCTGAACTCAAGCAAAAATAGCCCTAACATAATCTCTCCTAATACATCATTCCCTTCCCTAAAGGATATCAGTGAACCAGATGAGCTTTTCTGACAATTGACAGTGGTTTCATGGTCACTAAATTCTTAATGAAGTCAAATTGCACCATTTGCCATGGCAGGATTCGAACCCGGATTCCTAGAACATTAATTGAGTTTCTGGATTAAAATTCTGGCTGTAATACCATTCGGCCATCACCTCCTTCACAAATGGTGATCGAGAGAGCCCAATTCTACTTTCCCTGAAGCGTGTAATGAAATGAAGGATATGTAAGATTTGGGCTCACTTTATTGGATAGGCTGGAAATTTATGGGGATGGGTCTATCTGTGACAACCAGTGTTTTAACGCTTTACATTTTACTCTCCCTTCCTCGGATAGTGATGGATTTTGATGGGTCTCTGAAATATAGGAAATGTCTCTCTCTTCAATTCTCCTGAGGGTGGTCGGTTTGTTTTTCACTGTCACCTTGGATGGTGGCCTTGCATTTTTAACTGGCATCTTCTATCTCATTTCGAACCGCAATATTCCCAATTCCAATTACAAAACCATATTTTCAAACTTCAAGGGGCATAACCTCAAGTCAGGTGTTTCCTACATTCCCACAATGAGTGCACCTCAAAAACATTTCCCTCTTTATAAAGCGGCCTTGCACCACACAAATACAAGTCTTCTTTTCATTGGACAAGCAATGCATTGGCCAATCTACATTGTGCAACCAATGAACCAAGTTTAGAGTGAGAGAGAGGATCCCATAGAAATTTATAAAATTCCAACAGGGTAAAACAGGGTAGATTTAGAAAGAATGTTCCAGATGACTCCAGAACTAGGGGCCATAATTTGAGAATAAGGGCTTTTAGAACTGAGGTAAGAAGAAAATTCTTCACCCAGATGATGGTAAATATGTGGAATTCACTACCTCAGAAAGTAGTTGAAGCCAAAACATGGTCTGATTTCAAGAGGCTAAAGGATCAAGGAATATAGGGGAATCAGGATATTGAATTTAATGATTCATAGATAACACAGTAGTTTTTGCACTGATGCAGAAGGAGGCCATTTGACCCATCAAACCTGCACTGACACCAATCCCACCCTATCTCCATATTTACCTTGTTAGTTCCCCTACATTAAGGAAATTTTAGCATTGTCAATGCACTAATCTGCACGTTTGGACTGTGGGAGGAAACTGGAGCACCCGGAGAAAACCCACACAGACATGGGGAGAACATGCAAACTCCATACAAACAGCCACCCAAGACTGGAATTGAACCTGGGTCCCTGGCACTGTTAGGCAGCAATGCTAACCGCTGTGCCACTGTGGCCAGCACAGTGCACAATAGTTAGCACTGCTACCTTCCAGCGCCAGGGATCCAAATTCGATTTCAGGCTCGGGCCACTGTCTGTGTGGAGTCTGCACATTCTCCCCATGTCTGCGTGGGTTTCCTCCGGGAAAGGGTTTAAGAGGTGCTGAGGATGGAACCTTGACCAGTTGCAGTAGAGCATCTTGTAGGTGGTACACAGCTGCAGCCACGTTACTGTCAGAGTAACCTAGGGAATACTTTTTTTTATTCATTCATGAGACATAGGCATTGCTGGCTGGCCAGTACTTACTACCCATCTCTAGTTGCCTAGGGGCAGTTGACAATCAACCACATTGCTGTGGCTTTGGAGCCACATGTAGAGCAGACCAGATAAGGGTGGCAGATTTCCTTCCCTTCCTTCAATGGTCCAGATGGGTTTTTCCGACAATGGTTTCATGATCATCAGTAGATTCTTAATTTCAGACTTTTTTTTAATTGCTTTCAAATTCCGCCATCTGCCGTGGCGAGATTCGAACCCACGTCCCCAGTGAGTTTCTGGATTAATGGTCTAGCGATAATACCACTAGGCCACCGCCTCCCCTTAGCAAACAAATGGGAAGCTCACCACCCAGATCACTGACTATCCTGACCTGGAAACGTATCCAGTTCCTTCACTGCTGCTGACTCAAGATGCTTTCGATCAATGTTAGTTCAAACGTACGGACACAATTGTTTATATGGACAACAGTAAAAAAATTTCAACTCTTTTATCTGGAGCAAGTCAGACTAAGCCTTTTAATGAAACATTAATGCGAATGTCAGTAATTATATGAATATCATCAATTACGATTAAAGTTATTAATTAAGAACCTTGCTGATGAGGCTACCAAGTTACTGCAAACGTTAACAAAACCTCTTAAACCGACACAGTTGCCATGATGAAAGACTTTGAAAGATCACAGCGGTTAGCACTGCTGCCTCATTGCACCAGGGACCCCGGTTCGATTCCCAACTTGGGTCACTGCCCATGCACACCCTGCACATTCTCCCCGTGACTGCGTGGGTTTCCTCCGGGCGCTCCAGTTTCCTCCCACAGTCTGAAAGACGTGCAGGTTAGATGGATTGGCCAGGATCAATTACCCTTAAGTGTCAGGAAAATTAACAGGGTAAATAAAAACAGAAAATGCTGGAAAATCCCAGCGGGTCAGGCAGCATCTGTGGGCAGAGAATGGAGCCAATGTTTTGAGTTTGGATGACCTGTCTCCAGAGCTAAGAGGAAATAGAATCATCAGAGAACACCTCCACTGATTCTCTTAGCTTTGATCAAGGTTCACCCAGACTGGAAACGTTGGCTCTATTCTCTCCCTTCAGATGCTGTCAGGCCTGCTGAGATTTTCCAGCATTTTCTATTTTTTTTTCAGATTCCAGCATCTGCAGTATTTTGCTTTTAATATAGCAGGGTAAATACATGGGGTTATGGGGATCAGTTCTGTCTAAGATGCTCTGACAGACAGTCAGTGCAGAACCAATGGGCCGAATGACCATCTTCTGCATTGTAGGGATGCTGTGATTCTTTGAACTTGAATCATGTGGATTAAAGACCAGAGGCTGGTGTTTAATGATGCTGCTGTGGTATGTCTCTCTCCCACTGGCACTCCTGCTGAGTCACTTAAATCTCTTTTTATTTAACAGAGCCATCACGTCCCAGTGGACAGGGGAGAGGTTGTAAAATCTCAGCTATAATTTTAAATTGATTTTGATTTATTTATTTAATATTATTATGTATTGACATACATAATAAATATTGTTTCTTGTCCGCAATACAGACAGAGCATACCGTTCACAGAGAAGGAAAGGAAAGTGTGCAGAATGTAGTGTTACAGTCATAGCTAGGGTGTAGAGAAAGATCAACTCAATGCAGGGTAGGTCCATTCAGAAGTCTGACAGCAACAGGGAAGAAGCTGTTCTCGACTCGGTTAGTACATGTACTCAGACTTTCGTATCTTTTTCATTCAGTGGACATGGGCATCATTGGTTGGCCAGCATTTATTGCCCATCTCTAGTTGCCCTTGGAGGGCAATTGAAAGTCAACCACATTGCCCTGGCTCTGGAGTCACATGTAGGCCAGACCAGGTAAGGATGGCAGATTTCCTTCCCTAAAGGACATTAGTGAACCAGATGGGTTTTTCCAACAATGGTTTCATGGTCATCTGTAGATTCTTAATTCCAGAGTTCTCTTATCGAATTCAAATTCTGCCATCTGCCATGAGACACACACAAAGACTTGGATCTGTGACGGGATTCGAACCCAGGTGCCCAGAACGTTTGCTGAGTTTCTGGATTAATAGTCTTGTGGTAATACCACTAGGCAGCCACATTTCCTAAATAAGTGCAATGGGATGTCTTTACACAGTAGCACAGTGGTTAGCACAGCTGCCTCACAGCATCAGGGACCCAGGTTCGATTCCTGGTTTGGGTCACTGTCTGTGCAGAGTCTGCACATTCTCCTCGTGTCCGCGTGGGTTTCCTCTGGGTGCACTGGGTTTCTCCCACAATCCAAAAGACGTGCTGGTTAGTTGTATTGGGCCATGGTAAATTCTCCCTCAGTGTACCCGAACAGGCACCGGAGTGTGGCCCTTATCCCATTTTAATTTTGAAATGGTGCCGGAGCAAGTTGACTTCTTGCAAGTTGTGTCCAGCATACACTCTCGTTCTATCTTTTACTCTCGTTCTGCGCTTCTAAAACTTCATTCTAATTCTTTCAAACTCTCTGACGATGCTGAAATTCAATACATTCTGCACTCTCTCCTTTGCTTCTCTATGAACGGTATGCTTAGTCTGTACAGCGCGCAAGAAACAATACTTTGCACTCTGTGTTAATACATGTGACAGCAATAAATCAAATCAAGAATCACCCTGAAAAGCAGCACTTGTGTCACCCCAGCACTCCCCCCACGCTGGAGGTTGCTTGAGCCCCTGGAGTGGGTCTTGGGACTGGAATCCTCTGACTCGGGGTGGGGGGAGGCGAGTGGGAGAGCAGCGCAATGAACTGGTCTCCCAGAAGGAAATGGAGATTCGTTTAGTTAGGTGGCAGTTTTAGATCCAGTTTGCAGAGGGAACAAGACAGATGTTTCACTCTGTGACATTTCAAAATTTGGCTTCAACACCAATCCTGCTGGGAAATGTAACACCCCACTCACCCCCTCACCCCCTCACTCACCCCTCACCCCCCCCACTCACCCCCCCCTCACCCCCCTCACTCACCCCCTCACTCATTGCCCACTCACCCCCCTACTCACCCCCCCACTAACCCCCTCACCCCCCCTCACTCACCCCTCACCCCCCACTCACCCCCTCACACTCCCCACACTCACCCCCCTCACTGCCTCATTCAAACCCCTCACTCACCCCCCTCGTCCCATCCCCAACACACTCCCCACCCCCCATCACTGACCCCCTCACTCATCCCCTTCCCACTCACCCCCCCACTCACCCCCTCCCCCTCACTCACCCCTCACCCCCACTCCCCCTCACTCAACCCCTCACTGCCTCATTAACCCCTCACTCCACCCCCCTCATCCCATCCCCCAACACACCCCCACCCCCCTCACTGACCCCCTCACTCATCCCCTTACCCCCCCACTCACCCCCCTCAGCCCCCCACTCACCCCTCACCCCCTCACTCACCCCCTCACTGCCTCATTCAACTCCCTCACTCCACCCCCCTCATCCCATCCCCCCACACCCCCCACCCCCCCACCACCCTCTCACCCCCCTCAGTCACCCCCTCACCCCCCACTCACCCCCCCTCAGTCACCCCCTCACCCCCTTCACTCACCCCTCACCCCACCTCAGTCAACCCTTACCCCTCCTCACTCACCCCTTCCTCACCCCTCACTCCCCTCACTCACCCCTCCTCACTCACCCCCCTCACTCACCCCCCTCCTCACGCATCCCCCTCACCCCCTCACTCAACCCCCCCTCACCCCCCCATCCCATCCCCCCAAACACCCACCTCCCCTTCACTACCCCCCCAAATCCCACTCATCCCCCACCCCCTACTCTCACCCCCCCCACCTCCACCCACGACTCTCACCCCCCATCTTCCCACCCCCGACTCATCCCCCACCCCACTCCCACCCCCCAACCCCCACTCACCCCTCCCCTGCCACCCTCCACAAATCCTATCTGACAGCACCATCCATACTGACATTTATAACATTTGTATGACCACCCAAGGAATTTGAGATAAAATTAATTCCGCATCTCATTCCAATTAACCATTAAAAGACCGGAGACGGGGATAATGAAATGGACGGGGGCGCTCACTCTGATCGGTTCGACCTAACAGGCCCAAAACCAGACTGTGATCTGCCTTCCCCAAGCGAGGCAGAATGTCGAACCCACATCACTCACTAATACCCTGGCGAGTTAATTAAGAAACCTTCTCACTTCTTCATCAGAGGCCATGGGAAAACAAGCTCCCACAAAGTCTGGCAGGCAGCGTGCCCTTGTTGTTAGATTTGCTTTGTCGGCTGATAGCATGTTTGGCAGAGATTGGCCTCTGGGGGGGTTTATTCGTAAAGTAACTGCGGTTACATGAAGCAAGCAATTAGGGTCTTAGGGCTGATTATACGGCTGTGCCGCACATAACCAGTGCTCCCCGGGGTGTCGGAACATATGAACTGCTAAACAAAAACCTGAACAGCCAATTACGCTTTCAGATATGTCAGGGGTTGCGTTTCAGAGTATTAGACACCCAGTTAGTCTAATTGGTCGAATTATATGCAGATCCCAGTGCCAAACTCTCTTGTGTCGAATTGACCAGACACTCAGCCCCATTCTGAACAAAATCCTTCTTGAAAACAACATGCGATCCTTTTGTTCCGAACTGCCTGTCTATTAAAAGCAGCACCGCTGAGGTGTTCATTAACCAGCCTCCCCTGAGGTGTCATGCAGTCATCACAAGGATTCTAGGAGTGATTGTGCTTTAACGTACGTGGGAAAGGCTGAAGGGGCCTTCTGTAAAACAGGGAGCAGCGGGGAAAAGAGATCAGAGATTGTGGGTGGGTTTTTATGGCCTCCCCGCTCGTTCCGAAACCCTAAAATCTCGCCCATCCCTCACCCATCCTGGAATCTTAAAATCCTGCCCATCCCTCATCCATCCCTGAACCGTAAAATCCCACCCATCTTTCACTCATCCCAAAACCCTGAAATTCCACCTGCGGTCAATGGACCTTCCCGTTGTCCATCTCTCATCCGCTCCGATTCCCATTGTGGAAGAGACGGTAAAATTCCAACATCTCTTTTTCGCTAATTACACACCGTCGCAAGGCTATCCTCCCGCTTGGAAATGTGGGAGCTCCGAGTAATGGAATTGAAGGTATGTTTTGATTTAATTTGATCTGATTTATTACTGCCACGTGTATTAACATACAGTGAAAAGTATTGTTTCTTGCGCGCTATACAGACAAAGCATACTGTTCATAGAGATGAAACAAAACAGTGCAGAATGTAGTGTTACAGTCAGAGCTAGGATGTAGAGAAAGATCAACTCAATGCGAGGTAGGTCCACTCAAAAGTCTGACAGCAGCAGGGAAGAAGCTGTTCTTGAGTCGGTTGGTACGTGACCTCAGACTTTTGTATCTTTTTCTCAACAGCAGAAAGCGGAAGAGAGAACATCCGGGGATGTGTGGGGTCCTTAATTATGCTGGCTGCTTTTCCAAGGCAGTGAGAAGTGTAGTCAGAGTCAATGAATGGGAGGCTGGTTTGCATTTGCCCAAATCCAACTCTCCAAAAACCGGAATTATCCAAAATTTGGACATTTATACCTCAGACCATGGAGTGTTGTGAATGGAGGAAAAATGTGAATGATTGCAAATGTTTTCTGCTGTGATATCCAGAGGGGATTGTCAATAAATCTCCCCATGGGCTTCCTGGAATATGAATTTTCCTATTGAGTGCACGAAGGCTTATCCAGTAGGAAAGAAGTAATGGGAGTTTGCAACACTGCTGCCTCACAGCGCCAGGGACCCAGGTTGGATTCCCAGCTTCTGTCAGTGTGGAGTCTGCACATTCTCCCCATGACTGTGTGGGTTTCCTCTAAGTGCTCCAATTTCCTTCTACAGTCTGAAAGACATGTTGGTTAGATGGATTGGCCATACTAAATTGCCCCTTAGTGTCAGGGGGACTGGCTAGGGTAAATGCGTGGGGAGAAGGGCTGTGTGGAATTGTTGCTGGTGTAGACTAGATGGGCCAAATGGCCTCCTTTCTGCATGGTGGGGATTCTAACAGATCGATGGAACAGAAAATGAACTCGTGACCAGCAGGAATAACAGCATAGATTTTATAATAGTTATTCAATTTAATTATCACCTTGTGTAGATACCCGCTGTGCTAAACTCTGTGTTCATTCTGTCTCTTTTCTCTGTGTTAACAGATCCACCAGCCTTCATTCTACAGAGTGTCAGAATCTCCAATCTTGACCCAGTTGCCTCATGAAATGCTTTCCCCTAAAGCAGCTTCGATTACAAGGAACTCAACTCGTTGTGTTTTTACCGAGAACAAGTTGCTCACCATTCAGGAACAGTAGAATCACTGGGGGTATCAGAGAATCCCTACAGTGCAGAAGAGGCCATTCAGCCCATCGAGTCCAGAGCAAACCGAGCAGGCCATCTCCCCCATCCTATCCCATTTACCATGGCTAGTCCAACTAAACTATACATCCTTGGACACTAAGGGGCAACTTACCATGGCCAATTAATCTAACCTGTACATCTTTGGACATTAAGGGCAATTTACCATGGCCAATCCACGTATCCTGCACATCTTTGGACTGTGGGAGGAAACCGGAGCACCCAGTGGAAACCCACACAGACATGGGGATGAACGCAAACTCCACACAGTCGCTCAAGGCCAAAATTGAACCTGGGTCCCTGGTGCTGTGAAGCAGCAGTGCTAACCACTGTGCCACCACGTTAATTTTAATTTTAATCCATCTGGCCATGTAAGAAGGGGATTGGATGGGATGCTGACATTAGACCGCCCCCTCCCCCCGCCAACATGGCATCCAATCACATCATCTTCCTGATTGGTCAAAATTGCGGCCATTGGGTACTGTGCAAATTGAGGATTCTGTCTGACCCTGAAGGGTCTTCCCCTCGACAGCCTGGATTAAAATCCATCTCGCCCCATCCCCCACAAAGAATCAGGAAGCACAAGAAGAGGCCACTCAGTACATTTGAGCATTTCAATTGAATGCCTTAACCCTTCCCTCAGAAACCTGTCAGAGAGCAAACCAGAAATATCAGTAACATTTACAACCAAGTCCACCCAGCTTCAGTCTGCGTTTGGATCCCGGGGTTCCACCGACAGTGTGTGTTTTTCTTTAAAACACGTAGCAGCGAAATCCTCGAGGAAGGAATCACTTGTGTCACAGAAACCCTAAAGAAGGAAGGTGTTTAAAACTTGTGTGAAACACGGAATGTAGTCAGTGACAAGTGGAAAATATGGATTAGTCAATTAGCACCTTGCTGTTGCCGGGATACCTCACACCCAATGTTCCCAAGGTAACTCCTGCCAAAATGTGTTAATGAGCAGATTTAGAGAATGTTATGCATTATTCTTTCAGCACAGTTACATATTTCTTTCTTCCTTCTTCTGCACAAAAGCACCATGGCCGCCGCATTGGGTAGATCAAGGATCCGAATCCACTCCTAGATAAGGATCATTGCTGTTTGACACAATCTTGACCACGTTGTCTATCCAGCCAACTGACACCTCCAAGGAGTCTGAATTGCTGTGGGAAGGTACACATTTACACACATGTTGTAGCATGGAGCGATGGATAATGATTTGATTTGATTTATTATTCTATTGGCACACAGTGAAAAGTATTGGCTGGAATTCTCCCATTCCACCCACCACTGGAATTTTAGCGGGCGAGTTGCAGACGATGTGAAACTCCGTTGACAGTCGGGTGGGGATTTCCAACTTTTAGACCAGTGTGGCCGGAGAATTCTGCCTGTTGTTTCTTGTGCGCTAGAAATACTATTCATTCACTGGAGAAGGAGGTCCATTGAGTCTACAACAACCATAATTCCACTCCAGGCCCTATTCCCATAACCCCACATATTTACCCCACTAATCCTTCTACCTACAAATCCAGGGACATCAAGGGGCAATTTCACACAGCCACTCAACCTAACTTGCATATCTTTGCACTGTGGAAGGAAACCAGAGCACCCGGAAGAAACCCATCCAGACATGGGGAGAACATGCAAACTTCACACCCAAGCCAGGAATCGAACACAAGTCCCTGACGCTGTGAGGCAGCAGTGCTAACCGCTGTGCCACCATGCCACCCAGAGGAGAGAAGAAAAGGAGAGGGTGCAGAATGTAATATTACAGTCATAGCTAGGGTGTAGAGAAAGATCAACTTAGTGCAAGGTCCATTCAAAAGTCTGATGGCAGCAGGGAAGGAGTTGTTCTTGAGTCGGTTGGTACGTCATCTCAGACTTTTATATCTTTTTCCCAATGGAAGAAGGTGGAAGGGACAATATCCAGGGTGCATGAGGTCCTTAATTATGCTGGCTCATCAATGGATGGGAGACATTCACGACCCTTTGTAAATTCTTGCAGTCTTGATCAAGCTTTCTGGTTGGGGTTCCATTTCTTTCCATTCCTATAGTCTGTCATTGACAAGTGCTGCAAACGTTTACAAGTTAATGATGAGCCTGTACTTCCACATTGGGAACATACTTGCCCTGACCACCAAGTGGGATTCGAACCTGGAGCTTTCCGTTCAGAGTCAGCAACACTACTCAATGCCTCACAAGACACCCACATGATGGAGGATATTGTTCAGTAAAGATATAGGTTAAATGTTCTAATATTAACAGGTATGAAGTGGGGCAATAGCAGATTGATTGTGTATTAAAACGCTTGACCAAGTGAAATTCGCCAATCAGGTCTTCACAACTCTCCAATGTGGTGACAGCAACATAAAAACAACTTACAGTGCACCAATCTGATATTCAGAATAATATTGCAGTAAAGCAACAATAACTTGGATTAATGTGATGAAATTAAATACAGCAAAGCATCTCAAGACACTTGACAGAAAAGCTATAATACAAAATTTGTGCAATTTTCAGACAGCACGGCAGCACAGTGGTTAGCACTGCTGCCTCACAGCTCCAGGGACCCAGGTTCAATCCCTGCCTTAGATCACTGCCCGTGTGGAGTCTATACTTTCTCTCCATGTCTGCGTGGGTTTCCTCTGGGTGCTCCAGTTTCTTCCCACACGCCAAAGGCGTGTAGGTTAGATGGACTGGCCATGCTAAATTGCCCCTAGTGTCAGGGGATCTGGCAGGGTAAATACATGGGATCATGGGGATAGGGCCTTGGTGGGATTGTTGTCCGTGCAGACTTGATGGGGCTGAATGACCTCCTTCTGCACTGTAAGGATTCTATGATTCTAAAATTTTATACCAAGCCACATTAGGCATAATAAAGTACTTGGCATCTTTTCTGTGAATTGGGGGTTCCTTCAGGTACTCCGGTTTCCTCCCACAGTTCATAGATGTGTGAGGTTAGGTTGATTGGCCATGCTAAGAAATTGCCCCTTAGTATCCAGGGATACGTAGGTTAGAGGGATTAGTGGGTATAATATGTAGCGATATGGGATGGGGCCTGGGTGGGATTGTGTTCGATGCAGACTCAATGAGCCGAAGGGCCTCTTTCTGCACTGTAGGGTTTCTATGATTCTATGAATTCATCCAGAATTGTTCACAAGATCCCAGCCGAGGTTTACCCAAGTTAGATGTGTCAAAAGTTTTCAAAACTCATACCTTCCTTGTTTTTAAACACAAAATATTACTTGTTTTTTGACGAAGCCAAACCATCACGCCTTTTGCCAGCTGTGTCCTGTCACCTTCAGAGATTTCAGGAAACGTACACCCCAGTCCCATTCCTGATGCTGTTAAAAGCATTCCTGTAATCAGTCCGACAGTGCGGCACCGAGCTTTCCAGCTAACCCTCTGCTTCCTGGACAAAGTACATTCAAAGTTTCATCATGCCTGGGCTGCTTTCTTGACTTTGATTAAGGAGGTGACTGGGCATCACCGCAGGAGACAAAATAGCATCTCAGAGAAACCTCCTTCCATCTCCTTTGGCAATTAATGAAAAATATATCAGTCCCACTTTCCCGGAGAATATGTTGAGGGAATTGAGTTTGGAAGCTTGGGTTCTGAGCCAAGCTAAGAGGACACAGGTTTAGAGTGCTGGGCAATAGGTACAGAGGAAATGTTAGGGGTAAGTTTTTCACTCAGAGGGTGGTGGGTGAGTGGAATCATCTGCCGTCGGTGGTGGTAGAGGCAAATTCGATAGGGTCTTTTAAGAGATTTCTGGATGAGTACATGGGACTTAATAGGATTGAGGGTTATAGGTAAGCCCAGTAGGTAGGGATATGATTGGTGCAACGTGTAGGCCGAAGGGCCTGTTTGTGCTACAGTTTTTCTATGTTCTAATCATTGGCAGCAAGTAAATTTAATACAGATCCTGGAAGTGGTCTTATAAACTCACAACAGAAAGTTTAAAGTTTATTTGTTAGCATCACAAGTAGGCTTAAATTAACACTGCAATGAAGTTACTGTGAAAATCCCCTAGTCACCACACTCCGGCACCTGTTTGAGTACGCTGTGGGAGAATTTAGCACCCTAACCAACACGTCATTCAGACTGTGGGGAAACCAGAGCACCCCAGAGGAAACCCATGCAGACACAGGGAGAATGTGCAAACTCCATACAGACAGTGACCCAAGCTGGGAATCGAACCCGGGTCCCCTGCGCTGTGAGACAGCAGTGCTAACCACTGTGCCACCCTGCATTGGTTTTAAGCATGTTAATTATTCTGAAAGTGACAGAGCGCCAAAGTCCTTAGAGATCTCAGCACGGTGGCACACTGGGTAGCACTGCTGCCTTGCACTCATTGTAACACTACATTCTGCACTGTCTCATTTCCTTCTCTATGTACGATATGCTTTGTCTATATAGCACGCAAGAGAGAATACTTTTCATTGTATATTAATATATGTGACAATAATAAATCAAATCAAATCTCGCCCCCAAGGCTGGGAATCAAACCCAGGTTGCTCGTGCTGTGAGGCAGCAGCAGTGCTAATCACTGTGTCATTGTGCATACCCCAGACCTGCCTCCTACTGTATGTTGATTTAACTGGGATGGGGATTGGGGTAATACAGTCGGATAATATGACACTGGGTTCGAAAGTGAAGAAGAAAGCTAGATTGGTCTAGCAATGCTATGAAGCGATGTCCGCTCTCCCTGGCGTCGTGTGATTCTGAGTGTTTTTCAATAAATCACACTTGGCTGTAGTTTCTCTGCAGTGACTTCCCTGCCAATTATTACTGACAAACAGCACATGGGCAAATCGATCGCCAAAACAAGCCACTAGTGTGCCACTAACAAAGAGATAATCCTTCCGGAGATGTGAAAATTAGAAAAGAGAAGATCCACACTAAACTGCAATAAATTAAACTTACGCATAATCCACTTTGTGCAGCTTTGAGGGGAGTACAAGGGAGGAATCTCTTTGACAAGGACTTAGGGTCAAAGATTAAGGATGAATATTCTAAACAGAGTATCAAATGCTATATTTTCTCAAATAGATTAAAGCAAACAAATTTACGAAACCTGAATTGGCATGGCAATATTAAATGATGTTGATGTATAGACTGCATGCTAGGAAATTATTCCGACACAAGATTTTACACTTAAGGTCGAGATCCAAGATGGCGTCGAAGTGAGGTGACCTCTTGTGAGCTGTGCCCAACATACCTTCTAATTCTATCCTTTTCTACACTTCTCAAAATTCAATCTAACTCCTTTTAACCAACCAGTTCGAAAATAGTTTCTTCCCTGTTGCCGTCAGACTTTTGAATGGACCTGCCTCATATGAAGTTGATCTTTCTCTACATCCAAGCTGCGACTGTAGCACTACATTCTGCACCCTCTCCTTTCCTTCTCTGTGAACGGTATGCTTTGCCGGTATAGCACACAAGAAATCATAATTTTTATTCTATGCTAATCCATCCGACAATAATAAATCAAATCAAATCAAATCCACCCATGTGATATTAAGTAAAAAAGCCTAACTGGAGTTTCAGCTGATGAGATATTCTGAGGTGAAGTAAACACCTTAAGAGAGTCGCGTTGACAATTATATTTATTCAATAAATTGTGAAATTTTCAGAATTTGAAATTCTAATTTTGGATATTAGAAATTTCAATTAGTGAAAAAAATACAAATGGCAGATAAGTATTTTTTCCGAATATTTTTCTATCATCTCGAAGGGCCAGGGCAGCAGACACATGGAGAATACCAGCACTGCAAGTTCCCCTCCAACTCGTTCACCATCCTGACTTGGAAATATATCACCGTTACTTTGCCATTGCTGGGTCAACATCCTGGAACTCCCTCCCAAACAACACTGTGGATGTACCTACACTACATGGACTGCAGCAGTTCAAAAAGCTGGCTCACCACCACCTTCCCAAGGGCAGTTAGGGATGGGCAACAAATGGTGTCCTATCCAGCGACACCCACATCCTGGGAATGAAATCTTAAATTGCTTTCAAGCTACCTCTGAAGAATGGAGCTCGCCGTTAGCTGTTCTCCTTGTAGGAGAGAAGATTAAGAGGAGATTTGGTAAAGGAATTGAGTCAAAAACTGTGAAGGGTCTGGAAGGAGAAAATAGAGAGAGAGTGTTCTAATGATGGATGGATGATGAACAAGTACACAGAGATACAAGTGATTGGTGAAAGAAGCAAAGGGGACATGAGGAAAATGTTTGTGTGAATGGTTAGGATCAGGAATGCACTGTCTGAGATGGAGGTGGGGACAGATTCATACAGTGAGTGGTTAGGATCTGGAATGCACTGTCTGAGAGTGTGGTGGAGACAGATTCACACAGTGAGTGGTTAGGGTCTGGAATGTGCTGTCTGAGAGTGTGGTGGAAACGGATTTGATTAAGACCTGGAAGGGAGAATTGGAGAATTATTTGAAGAGAAAAAAAGATGCAGAAAAGAGGAAGGGAGTGGAAGGAGGCAAGTTGCTCTTATAGAGAGCTGGTAGGGACCCAATGGGCAGAGAGGCCTCCACTCTGTTTTGTAACCTGCAATGATGCTATGATTTGGTGCGGTAGATGCTACTAGCAGGTCACAAATAGAAAACCAGTCCCTCATGATCAGTTCTGTTTTAATCTTCAGGAGCCTAGACCAGAGAATTTCTCCTGCAGTTGATTCAATTTTTTCATGCCATTCTCAGATCTACAGATAGAAAAGAGGCAACAAGACAAAGTGACACTTTGCATTTTAACAAGTTGTGCAATCTAATTGCCCACACATTAGATAATCACCTGTTTTGCTGTAACACACAACATTTACATGTTAGGTTGTTGATATCAAAATGAAGCTGTTACTCAGATTTTTGTTCCAAATCCTGCTCGCTGACCATCAGCTGCCTTGCTCCTGGATCAACGTTGCCATGGAGCAGTGTGTGAAAGTTCCAGTGCTTTCCATCGTTGCCGGGCACCAGTGCCTCACCCTGCTGGCAGGAGCACAGAGATTGGTAAGGGGGTCAAAGTTGACGGGGAAAAGGCGGGAGAATTGGGTTGAGGAACATATCAGCCCTGATCGCATGGCAGAGCAGATTCGATGGGTCGAATGGTTGAATTTTCCCCATGTTTGATGGTCTTATAATCCAAGAATGTGTAGGTTAGGTGGATTAGCCATGCTAAATTGCCCCTTAGTGTCCTAGTGTGCAGGATAAGGCGATTAGTGGGATAAATATGCAGGATTATGGGGATAAGGCAAAGGATGTTCCTGCACCAGATGCTCTCGAAGAATTGATGCAGACTCTGTGGGCTGAATGGCCTCCGTCTGCACTGTGGGAATCTATGAATCTATGAATGGCTACCCACCCAGATTGGAAACCGCCCTCTCCATCCAAATCAGAGATGTGCCTGGAAGCGATGTCCCAGTCAGTCAAACATCATCTATTGGGGGAAACTGTTTGAAGCAAACTTGAATGGGACAACTTGGCACGGTGGCACAGTGGGTTAGCACTGCTGCCTCATAGCGCCAGGGACCCAGTTTTCCATTCCAGTCTCGGGTCACTGTCTGTGCAGAGACTGCACGTTCTCCCTGTATCTGCGTGGGTTTCCTCTGGGTGCTCTGGTTTCTGGTCACACTTCAAAGATGTGCAGGATGGGTGGATTGGCCATGGCAAATGTGTGGGACTGCAGGGGAGAGGGTAAGATGCTCCGTCAGAGTATCGGTGCAGATTCAATGGGCTGAATGGCATCTTCTACACTGTAGGGTTCTATAATCTTGTACTTATGTAGCACCTCAAATGCTATAAGCCTAAGAGAACTCACATACATGTTACAAAGTAAACAGGATTGTGCCACACTAATTTAATTTGATTTAATATTGTCACATATATTGGAATACTGGGAAAAGAATTGTTTCTTATCTGCTTCACAGATAAAGCATACCGTTCATGGAGTACATAGGGAGAAGGAAAGAAGGAGGCAGAATGTAGTGTTACAATTATATCTAAGGTGTAGGGAAATCAGAGAAAGAAAATTCTAAGGAACATCATGGAGTAGGAAAGAGAGTAGCACAGTAGTTAGCACTACTGCTTTATAACTCCAGGGACCTGGGTTCGATTCCCGGCTTGGGTCACTGTCTGTGTAGAGTTTGCACATTCTTCTCGTGTCTGCGTGGGTTTACTCCAGTTTTCTCCCACAGTCCAAAGATTAGGTTGATTGGCCATGCTAAAAATTGTCCCTTAGTGTCATGAGATGTGTAGGTTAGAGGGATTAGTGGGTAAATATGTAGGGTCATGGGAATAGAGCCAGGGTGGGATTATGGTCAGTGCAGACTCAATGGGCTGAACGGCCTCCTTCTGCACTGTCGGGTTTCTACAAAAAAAAATTTTAAACAAGAGCCAGAGTGATTTAGGGAGGGAATTTCAGAACTTAGGTCCCTGATAGATGAAGACAGGGACAGCAATTGTGGAGCGATTAAAAGCAGAGATACTCAAGAGGCCAATGAGAGAAATCTAGGATTGTTGGGCCGGAGGAGATTGCAGAGGGAGGATCAGACCCGGAGATTTAAAAACAAGTTTGAGAAATTTACAATCGATGCCTTGGAGGTTTAGGGAGGGAATTACAGAGCAGAGAATGCAGGTAGCTAAAGGCACAGATGCCAATGGTGCATCCATTACAATCAGCCACATACCAAGGGCCAGATTAGGAAGAATGCAGGTTGTAGGGCTGGAGAAGATCACAGAGGTCATAGAATCCCTACAGTGCAAAAGGATTCATTCGGCCTATTGTGTTCGTACTGATCACAATTCCACCCAGGCCCTATCCCCATAACCCCACTAATCCCCTGACACTAAAGGTCAATTTATCAATCAGCCTAACCTGCGTATCTTTTGGACTGAGGGAGGAAACGGGAGTACCTGGAGGAAACCCACGCAGACACGGGGAGAATGTGCAAACTCCACACAGTAATCCGAGGTCAGAATTGAACCCGGATCCCTGGCGCTGTGAGGGAACAGTGCTAACCATTGTGCCACCGTACCGCCCAAATGGGGAGAGGGAAAGCTCTAGAGAGATCTGGAAGCAAGGATGTCCATTTTAAAGTTGAGATGTTGCTTATGGGAGTCAATGTAGAACTGGTTGAGAGACTGGGAAGGACATTGGATGGGAATTGAGACACGGGTGGCAGAGTTTGGATTCAGCCTCGGATTTACAGAATTTGAGATGATTTTGATCAGATCGGAAATCACAGTAACGTCAAAATGCTCTGTTATGAATTGCTGTCATTTGATTGGATTTGATTTATTACTGTCACATTACATAATGTCGTTATGGAAAGCATGGTATTGGCTCAGAGTAACTTTTGCCCTGGACCTAACATCATCTGTATTCAGTAAGCAGCAGGAACTGGATTTGAGAAGATGAGAAACATACTTCATACTCCAATCGCAAGTCATCTATCACCTCAGTTAGAGAGTCAGAGCCAGCCACTTAAGCAGATTATGATAGTAACTCACTAACGAAATTTGGCATGTCAGATCAACAACTTTTACAGAAGCACCGTATAAAGTATCCTTTCCGGAAGTATCATAGTTTGGTATAGCTCCTGCTCTGCCCAAAACCACCAGAAACTACAAACAGTCATGAATGAAGCTCAATCCATCATGCAAATCAGTCTCCCATCCATTGACTCTGTCTACACTTCCCGTTGCTTCAGCAAAGCAGCCAGCATAATTAAGGACCCCACGTATCCTGGACATTCTCTCTTTCACCTTTTTCTGTCAGGAAAAAGATACAAAAGCCTGAGGTCACATACCAACTGACTCAAGAACAGCTTCTTCCCTGCTGCTGTCAGACTTTTGAATGGACCTACCTCACATTAAGTTGATCTTTCTCTATATCCTAGCTATGACTGTAACACTACATTCTGCACTCCCACTTTCACTGGGCCGCAGTGAAAATTGTTTTTTGCGCAGTATACAGAAAAAGCATACTGTTCGTAGAGTACATAGGGGAGAAGGAAAGGGGAGAGCTCAAAGGTTTCCGAGGCAGCAGGAAGTGTAGATAGAGTCAATGGATGGGAGACTGGTTTGTGTGATGGACTATGTTTGTAGTTTCTTGCAGTCTTGGTCAGAGCCACACCAAGCTATTAAATATCTGGAAAGGATGCTTTGTGTTCCCTGCAAACCATGCTCCCTCCCTCTGAGATGCACAGGTAACCTGAAGTTCACAGTATAGCAGACAGACCGTGCACTAGAAAGGAAAATGAGAGGGAACAGTTCTTGCAAGTTGCTACGTATACACACACTACATGTGTATCCTCTCAATAGAGATAATCAAAAGTTTTTAATCTTACATGGCATTTTCCCAACACAGATACTGCTGAAAACCTCCAAAAGGTTTCCGCAAGGCCATTTGTAGGATTTATTTGTTCAGTAAACGAGCTCTCCAGAGATTTCTCTCTTCCAAGTTATTTTTTTCCCCAACACTGAAAGCTACGAGGCAGCGGAATATTTTACACCAGCATCGAACCAAGTGAGAAAATGCTCATTATTTCCAGCTTCCACCGCGGGTTCCGATGTTTTACGGTCGGTTAGAATTTTCCTACCAAAGCTTCATTCTGATGCAAAGGGATGTCACAAGCCTACGCTTTTGTTTAAACCTTTGAAGAATTTTTTTTTTTGCTTTCCAAACACTTGCTTATATGTCTCCAGTCATGCTGTGGTTTGTCCCAGTTGTCATCTG
This sequence comes from Sphyrna mokarran, assembly GCA_024679065.1. Taxonomy (NCBI): domain Eukaryota; kingdom Metazoa; phylum Chordata; class Chondrichthyes; order Carcharhiniformes; family Carcharhinidae; genus Sphyrna; species Sphyrna mokarran. The sequence continues at coordinate 6,068,263 of JAGIQG010000012.1, read as the reverse complement.
CCTCTGGTTGATGGGGGGGGGGGAAACTGGTGTTTGGAAAATGATCAAACTAATGCGATTCCTTGAAGTCAGCGAGTTGCAATTAGTCACGACCATATTTGGGAAAGTGCATGTCAACACAATCATCAACAATTCCTATTTGTCATTGGTGGAATCTTGATTTTAATTAGATTTTGATTTGATTTGATTTATTATTTTCACACATAACAACATACAGTGAAAAGTATCATTTCTTACACGCTATACAGGCAAAGCATACCATTCATAGAGAAGGAAAGGAGAGAGTGCAGAATGTAGTGTTACAGTCATAGCTAGGATGTAGAGAAAGATCAACTTAATGTGAGGTAGGCCCATTCAAAAGTCTGACAGCAGCAGGGAAGAAGCTGTTCTTGAGTCGATTAATATGTGACCTCAGACTTTATATCTTTTCCCTGATGGAAGAAGGTGGAAGAGAGAACGTCCGGGGTACACTGGGTCCTTAATTATGCTGGCTGCTTTGCCGAGACGGTGGGAAGTGTAGACAGAGTCAATGGATGGGAGGATGGTTTGCGTGATGGATTGGGCTACATTCACAACCTTTAGTAGTTTCTTGCGGTCTTGGACAGAGCAGGAGCCCATACCAAGCTGTGATACAACCAGAAAGAATGCTTTCTATGGAGCATCTATAAAAGTTGGTGAGAGTCGTAGTGGACATGCTGAATTTCCTTCATCTTCTGAGAAAGTAGAGGCATTGGTGGGTTTTCTCAGCTATGGTGTCGGCATGGGGGGAGGACAAGGACAGGTTACTGGTTCTGAACACCTAAAAGCCAGAAGTTTCCAACCATTTCTACTTCATCCTGTTGATGTAGACAGGAACATGTTCCAATTTACGCTTTCTGAAGTCGATGACAATCTCCTTTGTTTTGTTGACGTTGAGGGAGAAATTATTGTCAACCCACCAATTCACCAGATTCTCTACCTCATTCCTGTACTCTGTCTCGTCATTTGTTTGAGATCTGACCCATTGTCAGAAACAGCACGTCAAATGCACAAGTAACAACAAGGAACATTGCAGAGAGATTGCAGAATGCTGCAATGCAGAGGGATCTGGATGTCCCTGCCCAATCAATCATAAAAATTTAACAGGCAGGTACAATAAGTAATGAGCAAGGCAATTACAGAACATAGAACATAGAACATTACAGCACAGAACAGGCCCTTCGGCCTTCGATGTTGCGCCGACCAATATAAAAAGCAATGCCCCTCCAAACTAAACCATTCCCTTCTCTTCCATATACTTATCAACTAACCTCTTAAACGCCACCAAACTTGGCGCATCTACAACTGCTGCAGGCAGGGCATTCCACTCCCGAACCACCCTTTGGGTAAAGAACCTACCTCTGATATCCGTCTTATAACTATCACCCCTTAATTTAAAGCTGTGTCCCCTCGTGCTAGCTTTCTCCATCCTAGGAAAAAGGCTATCACTGTCCACCCTATCTAAACCTCTAATCATCTTATATGTTTCGATCAGGTCCCCACTTAGCCTCCTCCTTTCTAACGAAAACAACCTCAAATCCCTCAGCCTCTCCTCATAAGACCTGCCCTCCATACCAGGCAACATCCTGGTAAACCTCCTCTGTACCCTCTCCAATGCCTCCACATCTTTCTTATAATGTGGGGACCAGAACTGCACACAATACTCCAAGTGCGGCCGCACTAGAGTTTTGTACAGTTGCAACATGACGTTGCGGCTCCGAAATTCAATCCCTCTACCAATAAAAGCCAAGACTCCATATGCCTTCCTAACAACCTTCTCGACCTGACTGCCTACTTTCAGGGATCTATGCACATACACACCAAGATCCCTCTGTTCATCTAGACTACTAAGAATCCTACCATTTGCCCTATACTCTACACATTTATTATTTCTGCCATAGTGCATTACCTCACACTTTTCCACATTAAACTCCATTTGCCACCTCTCGGCCCAGCTCTGCAACTTGTCCAAGTCACTCTGTAAACTATAACACCCCTCTTCACTATCTACCACTCCACCGACTTTAGTGTCATCTGCAAATTTACTGATCCATCCCTCAATACCCTCATCCAGATCATTTATAAAAATTACAAACAGCAGGGGCCCCAAAACAGACCCCTGAGGCACACCACTCGTCACCGAACTCCACGATGAATATCTCCCATCAACCACCACCCTCTGTCTTCTATCTGCTAGCCAATTCCTAACCCAATTAGCTAAATCACCCTCTATCCCATACATCTGCATTTTCTGCAGAAGTCTTCCATGGGCCACCTTATCAAACGCCTTACTAAAGTCCATATATACCACATCAACCGCCTTACCCCCATCCACCTCTTTGGTCACTTTTTCAAAAAACTCAATGAGGTTAGTAAGGCACGACCTACCCTTCACAAAACCATGCTGACTATCCCCAATCAATTCATTTCTCTCTAAATAACTATAAATCCTATCCCTAATAATTCTCTCCAATACTTTGCCCACAACAGAAGTAAGACTCACTGGCCTATAATTCCCTGGAAGGTCTCTCTTCCCCTTCTTGAACAATGGGACCACATTCGCTATCCTCCAGTCCTCCGGAACCACACCCGTAACCAACGACGACCTGAAGATCAGAGCCAGAGGCTCTGCAATCTCCTCTCTTGCCTCCCAGAGAATCCTAGGGTAAATCCCGTCCGGCCCAGGGGACTTATCCAACTTCAAACCCTCGAGAATATCTAGCACATCCTCCCTATCTACTTCGATACCTTCCAGTTTGCTACCCTGTACCTCAGTGTTCTCCATAACTACATTTACACCACCCTGCGTGAATTAGGGGCAACACGGTGGTTAGCACTGCTGCCTCACAGCACCAGGGTTCAATTCCTGCAATCAACCATAATCTTGGTTGAATCAGTGCAATGGGGACAATGCAAAAGAATATAATGATTCCTTTTCTCTCTGAGGAACACTGCAAGTTTTTTGTTGTATTGAAGAGTGGTAAATTGATGATGTTTTATTAAGAATACAGCTGGATGTGGATTTACCACTAAATGTAAATGTTTTTAATAAGCGCATCCTGCCCTTCCCTTGTGTATATCATTTGAAATCACTGACAATGACTTAATAAAAATGACACACTATCTATGACATTCATACAGTGCAAAAGGAGGCCATTTGGCCCATTATATCTGACCCCTCTTTCCGACAGAATGACTTATCCATACTCTGTCCCAGTAATTCACCGTATTTACCCCACTAACCCTCACCTATACATCTTTGGACACGAAGGGGCAATTTAGCACGGCCAATCCACCAAAATCCGCACACCTTTGGACTGGGAAACTGGAGGAAACCCACACAAATACGGGGAGAATGTGCAAACTCCACACAAACAGTTACACACAAACTCCACACAAACAAGCCTGGAATTGAACCCAGGCCTATGAGGCAACAGTGCCAACTACTATGCCACCTTGCCATCCATTGGTGAACACTAGTCATTCTCTTAGTAAACTAAGTATTTTTGGGATTTGACCAAAAGCCTTGAAAAAAATGTCTTCAGCTATTGCCTAAAGACAGTACGATATGAAACACTTTCTCGAATCTGTTAGATTTTTGCAATCCCAACCTGGCAGATTTGGAGGATTGGGGGTGTGGGGGTGAATTGGAGAGTTGGGGGTGGGGGGGAAGATGGTGCGAGTTATGGGGGCGTGCACTTGTTTGGTGGGCCAATTGAATCTCGAAGCAGTTTTCCAAAAACACGATCGTACGTGTTCTGGAGTGTGACCCACCTCAGTTTCATATTCCCCGGTCATGCTGGTGCGATTAATCGCTCCCAGATTGAGCTGAAAGAACTCTGGTGAGGAAAGCAGAAATGCATGACCCCACTGACCTTTGACCCTACCTGGTTCATCTATACGAGGAACAAGTAGGGGGAAAGGGAAGAATTCTTTTCAGCTTCTGTTCAAGGATCTAGCCTCACAGTCCAGATCTGTTGAGAGGTAGCAGGTGGAGCCAGGGACAGAAAGGAAAATTAAGAAAACAATTTATTCTAATAACTACATTGTAATGACAGAGAAATTACCATCAGGCTCTCAGTGACTCACCAGCCGTCTGGTACAAAGTTCAATTGCCTCAAAATAAAGAGTAATTTTCAGATATTGAGTGTTTTCAAGCATGCCCAGGAAAGGGAATGGGATTGACATTTTTTTGTTAATTGGTTACACCCAGCGTCAATATGAAACTCTGTCAGAGAGGCAGTGCAGACTCAATGGGCTGAATGGCCTCTTCTGCTCTGTGAGGTCCTTTATATCAATCACAGTCTAAAACCTTGGTTAGGTTGCATTTGGAATATTGTGTACAATTCTTTATTGGCCAGGGCATTAAGTGTCAAAGTTGGCAAATTATGTTAATATTGGTTAGGCAACATTCGGAATACCGTGTCCAATTCTGGTCACCCCGCTACCAGAAAGACGTGGAGGCTTTGGAGACAGTACGGAAAAGGTTAACCAGGATGTTGCCTGGTATGGAGGGCATTAGCTGTGAGGGAGATTGAATAAGATGGGATTGTTCTCCCTGGAAAGACAGAGGTTGAGTGGCATCCTCACAGAAGTTTATAAAATTACGAGGGGTATGGATAGGGTGAACAGCTGGAAGCTTTTCCCCAGGGCAGAAAGGGGGAACAAGTTCTAGGTAAGGGGGGAAAGGTCCAGTGGAGATGAGTGGGGGAAGTTTTTTACACAGAGGGTGGGTGTAGGCCTGGAATGCACTGCCAAGTGAGGTGGTTGAGGTAGTTATGTTAGCGACATTTAGGATTTACCTGGATAGAAACATGAACAGATAGAGAATAGAAGGATACAGACAGCTTGTCCAGAGAGGATAATGTGATAGGTGCAGGCTTGGAGGGCTGAAGGGCCTGTCCTTTTGCTGTACTGTTCTTTGTTCTGGTCATCGCACTAACAGAATGATTGGGAAGCTTTGGGGAGAGTCCAAAGAAGATTCACCAGGATGTTGCCTGGCCTGGAGCGTGTTGTCAATGAGGAGACGTTGAATAAACTGGGATTGTTTTCATTTGAAAGCCTGAGGAGAGACCTGATAGAGGTCTACAAAATTATGAGAGGCACAGACAGGGTGGATAGTCAGAGGCTTATTCCCAAGTTGGAAATGTCAGTTACCAGGGGGTACAGGTTTAAGGTGAGGGAGGGAAAGTTGAAGGGAAGTTTTTCAGAAAGTGGTGGGTGCTTGGAACACGCTGCCAGAGGAGGTGATGGAAGCAGGCACATTAGCAATATTTAAGAGGCATCTGGATGGGTAGATGAATAGGGAGGGACTGTATAAGGACAGAAGGTTTTTTTAGTTAGGGTATCATGATCAGCACGGGCTTGGGGGGGGGGCCGAAGGGCCTGTTCCTGTGTGGTACTCTCTTTTGTTCTTTGCTCTTTGTTCTTAAGAAACTTTTCTCAGCGCAGATTAAAAACTGTCAGCGAGGATTTTGACCAGGACATCACAAGAATGGAACCCACTTTTTGGACAGAGTGCTAGATGATTTAGAGGGAGGTGGGAGGTGGGGTGGGGGATGGGTGGTGGGCATATTACCCAGTGAGGTGGGTTGTGGAGCTCACACACTTGTGATATCTCCTGTGCTGGCTGAGGAACTCTGTGCAACGGTGGTGCAAACATAGGGATTCGGCAAATGAATTCAAGACACACACAGCGTTTGGGCAAAGAAGGAGGGAAGCTGATACATGACCCATCGGCTGGGATTCTCCAACCTCGCCCTAGATCTCTCTGTGCCCTCACCCTCTCACCCTGGCCAACCTTTTGGTTGTATGTGGGATACGGGATAGGGCCTGAGTGGGATTGTGGTCGGTGCAGACGTGATGGGCCGAATGGCCTCCTTCTGCACTGTAGGGATTCTACGGACTCTATCTATGAGGAAGTGAGATCCAAGCCTATATTGCTCCTCGCATGAAGATGCGTGTCCTACGTCCATCCATGAGAGGTCTGGTCTATATTCGTCGATCTATCCCAATAAAGCCACCCAGAATAACAGTCACACCCCCTGGATCGGTTGGATTAATAATTGGTGTTGCTAAATTCTTACTGAGTTCTCTCTGGTTTTACCACTGTGTACTTCTCAACTGCACTATCTGTAGCTGAATTGGACTGAGCCAAACCTCGGGAATGTAAATCCATCTCATGCAATATTAAGCGAAAAGCGTGGGCTCTTCAACATCCAGTCATTCAGCCTCGCAGTCTCCAAAGCCGGATCGAGAACTTCAAAGAGAATAAACGTCTGCTTCAGCTGTTTGCGAAATGACTTTCTTTCCCCCCATCCACCACCGCCCCAGTTTAAACTGAACGCTGTGCGATTATTTCACGCAGGGAACAGTCACAAAGAGCAGCTCGAATCAGCCTAAAAGAGAAAGAAAAGCAGTCGACTGCAGCAAGCTACGTGAGGCTGAACGAAATAAAAAAAACCCAAATTAGAAATGTCACAGATCACTTTGGGCTCTCAGTGTTGACAGGTATGTCACAGTCCTGAGCACATCACAGCCCGTTAATTCCTGTTATAACCTAATCTTCAGCACAACTCAATTCCTCTTAGCTGACCGTTGTAAATGCAGAGATATTCCCTGCCTCGTGCAAGTCTTGCTCAAGGTTTATTTTATTTTAATCCTAACACTTTGTTGCATAACATTGCGTCTCCAATTGAATTATAATTGGAGCCATGTCAACGCGGGATGTAGTGTGAGGATTTGAACAAGATTACAAAGTGTATTCCTTCAAGGATGCACTTTGATTGACAAATGGCCAAAGTTTTCAATGTATTCAGGAGAACAGTTGGAGAGAAACCATTCCGGATAGTAGCAGGCAGATTCTAAAACGTATAGCTGAATCTTTCAGAACTTGATTTGATTTATTATTGTCACATGTATTGGGATACAGTAAAAAGTATTGTTTCTTGCACGCTATATAGACAAAGCATACCATTCATAGAGTACATAGGGGAGAAGGAAAGGCGTGGCTGCAAAATGGCAAGGGTCATGGGTGGAAATGGGAAAATTAAAATGGCGGCGCGGGCTCATTGGGTCGAAGGGCCTGTTTCCCGTGCTGTTTTGTTCTTTGTTTTTTATGTAGTATTACAGCCATAGGTCATAGAATTTCTACAGTGCAAAAGGAGGCCATTTGGCCCATTCAGTCAACGACAATCCCACCCAAGCCCTATCCCCACAACCCCAAAAAATTTACCCTACTAATGGCCTTGACACAAAGGCCAGTGCTGCTAACTCAGACATCTTTGGGCTGTAAGAGAAAACTGGAGCACTTGGAGAAAACCCACCCTGACATGGGGAGAATGTGCAACTCCACACAGACGTTGACCCAAGCCAGGAATCGAAGTCAGGTCCCTGGTGCTGTGAGTCTGCAGTGCTAATCACTGTGCTACCGTGCTTCCTCGCAGTATAATCATGCATTGGGATACAGTAAAAGGTGTTGTTTCTTGCGCTGTACAGACAAAGCATACCTTTCATAGAGTACATAGGGGAGAAGGGAAAAAGAGGGGGCAGAATGTAGTGTCAGTCGTAGCTAGGTTACAGGGAAAAATCAACTTAGTATAAGGTAGCTCCTTTCAAAGGACTGATGGCAGCAGGGAAGAAGCTATTCTTGAGTCGGATGGTACGTGACCCCAGACTTTTGTATCTTTTTCCCGATGGAAGAAGGTGGAAGAGAAAATGTTTGGAATGCATGGGATCCTTGATTATGCTGGCTGCTTTTCTGAGGCAGCAGAAGTGTAGACAGAGTAAAACTAGGAAAGGATTCTCCACACTAAGGATGACAAAATTTTGGAATTCTATTTCACCATTAGCAATTGACGTTCAGAGGTATAATTCTGAGATTGATAGATGTTTTGTTAGTAGAAGGTATTGAGGGTTGTTGGCAAAAGGAAGGCCTATGGAGTTAGATGCCTGATCGGTCGTGAATGACACTGTCCCACTGATAGACCTATCCCCATACCTCCATACATTTACCCTACTCAGGAGCAATTTAGCATTGCCAATCCACATCTTCAGACATTTTGGAACTACAGCCAAGAATAAGGAGAAGGAATCGATTTTCCTTTTGCCACTGCCAACAGTCTGAGGAACGTCAAGAAAAACCTTTCTCTTGTTTTGATTGAAGTGGGAGGGAGGTGGAATTGGGAAGCAATGGAGGGTTACGCTCACAGGATTAAGGGGAAGTTCTCAGCCTCCAGCAATCTCCATCATGCCCAATCTAAATTTCTGACCCACCATTTTTTAATTTTGATTTATTATTGTCACATGTATTAGGATACGCTTGTCACAAATCGGCAGAGGCAGAAATCCTTTTACCAAAATCCCTTTATTTACAAATTCCAACAGCAGTACGCAGAGTGCTCGCAGTCAGCAGTCTAACTCCGGGGTGGTGTCAGAGGAACTGGCAAACCTGGTTAAATACAAGGAAAAGACTCCCTGATTAGCCTATTAATTGGATCTTTAATCAGGGAGTTCATACTCTCTGAATGGGCTGATTGAAGTTATTACGATGGTGGTTGAAGGGCTTCCCCTTCGGTTCCCATGGAATAGAAATATAAAAACATACAATTCTTACAGGGCAGAAAGAAGTCCATTTAGGTCATCAAGTCCACACTGACAATTATTAGGCTAGGTTCTATCCTCATAACCCCGTGTATTTACCTTGCTAATCCTTCTCACACTTAGAGATTCATCATGGCAAATCCACATAACCTTTTGGAGTGCAGGAGGAAACCAGAGCACTGGAGGAAACCCTCGCAGACACGGGGAGAATGTGCAGACTCTGCACAGACAGTGACTCAAGCTGGGAATCGAACCCGGGTCCCTGGCGCTGTGGGGTAGCAGTGCTAACCCACTGTGCCCATGTTCCGATGTTCCAGCGAAGACTACTCGAACAGCCTATTCTGAGAAACACTTTGAGACATTTCAAAACTCAGCAACTTGAGGGCCGTGGTGGTTATCACTGCTACCTCGCCGCTGCAGGGACCTGGGTTCGATTCCCAGCCTCGGGTCACTGTATGTGTGGCGTTTGCACATTCTCCCTGTGTCTGCATGGGTTTCCTCCAGGTGCTTCGGTTTCCTCCCACAGTCCAAAGATATGCGGGGTTAGGTGGATAAGCCATGGTAAATTGCCTCTTAATGTTAGGGAGTTTAGCTAGGGTAAAATGCATTGGATGAGGGCCTGGGTGGGATTGTGGTCAACGAAGACTCGATGGGCTGAATGGCCTCCTTCTGCACTGTAGGACTCTGTGATCCTCATTAGTGTCGAGAACATTCTGAGCGAAGCAATTGGGAGGCCTGTTAGCTTCAGAGCAGAGTTTAAACCCTTTTGCCTCGGCCATTTGGAAATCTTGTTTTACTGTGAAAGCTATTGGCAGCGACAGGAATATAACTGGTCTTTATTTTCACGAAATGCTAACTTAATAACATTACTAAATTAGTAATAACATAATAGTAAGCTGGAGGAGGAGACAACAGACCGAATCAATATGTTAATTGGACAAATGCTTCCTGGAGTCAGTATGAGATGATGCAGTTACACAACAGCAAAGTTTATGAATAATGAATGGATTGAGGAGAATTTTTGCTGGGAATATTATAATTGGGCAAATCAAGTATAAAATATGCCTGAGACTGATGTGATTCATATCAGTGGCTGTGGTTTTCGAAATAAAAACCTGCATCAGGAACAGGACGAGACCATTCAGCCCCTTATTTACACTTAGAATGATAGTATCCCTACAGGGCAGAAGGAAACCATTTGGCCCATCGAGCCTGTACCAACCACAATCCCACCCAGATCTTATCCCTGTAACCCCATGTACTATTCTGTTAAGCCCCCTGATAAGGGACAATTTAGAACGGCCAATCCTCCTAACCCTCAGAAGCCCAGTCCATCACACAAACCAGCCTCCCATCCATTGACTCTGTCTACACTTCCCGCTGCCTGGGGAAAGCAGCCAGTATAATCAAAGACCCCACACACCTCAGACATATTCTCTCCCACCTTCTAGTTCAAAAGGTAAGACAGGCCAGCAATGTCTCTACTTTCTTGTGAGGTTAAGAAAGTTCAACATTTCCGTTACGACTCTCACCAACTTTTACAGATGCACCATAGAAAACATTCTTTCCGGTTGTATCACAGCTTGGTCTGGGCTCCTGCTCTATCCAAAAACTGGAAGAAATTACAAAGAGTTGTGAATGTAGCCCAGTCCATCACGCAAACCAGATTCCCATCCATTGACTCAGTTTGCACTTCCCACTGGCTGTATCATCCCAGAGATACTCTCTTCCACTTTCTTCCATCGGGAAAAAGATACAAATCTGAGTTTATATACCAACCAATCCTTCCCTGCTGCCATCAGACTTTTGAATGGACCTACCTCGCACTAAGTTGATCTTTCTCTACACTCTAACTATGACTGTAACACTACATTCTGCACTCTCTCCTTTCCTTCTGTATGAACAATATGCTTTGTCTGTATAGCACGCAAGAAACAATACTTTTCACTGTATGCTGATATATGTGACAATAATAAATCAAATCAAATTAAATCTTTAGAGCATGGGAGAAAACTGGACCACCCAGAGGAAACCCATGCAAACACGGGGAGAATGTACAGACTCTGCTCAGACAGTGACCCAAGCCGGAAATCGAACCCAGGTCCCTGGCACTATAAGGCAACAGTGCTAACCACTGTGCCACCTAATTAGATTATAGTTTAACTATAGTTTAGATCCATCTGACCTGCCTTGGTTTGTCAATAATGCTTAATATCTTCATTGCACACACTTTGATGAATCTCAATTCTAGTATTTGGGACTGCACTCCTCCCATGTCTCAACCATGTTAGATGTTGTGGGTTCTAAAAAGAATAAGATGTGATTAGCACATGTAGATTCAAACTAACAACAAGGTTTATTGAGGAGCTGCTGCCTGCACAGAGGACAAAATGAAACTAAACAGGAGCCTGTAAAACACCCCAGTGACATCACCATCAAATCATGCGACCAGCTCTTAAAGCAATCATACAGTCACTTCTACGTATAACATGTAGGAGCCTAGTCTACAATCTGTCGTTCTAATTTAACATGGTTAGACCCTGTAACACTCTGCAAACAAAAAAGTCAAAGTTTATTTATTAGTCACAAGTAAGGCTTACATTAACACTGTGATGAAATTACTGTGGAAATCCCCAAATCGCCACAGTCCGCCACTGTTTGGGTCAATTTCAGACTGTAAGAGGAAACCAGAGAAAACCCCTGCAAACACGGGGAGAATGTGCAAACTTCACACAGACAGTGACCCAAGCTGGGAATTGAATATGGGTCCTTGGCGCTGTGAAGCTGCAGTGCTAGCCACTGTGTCACCATGCCATCCTGTGGCTTGTGAGTAATCACTGAGACTCCTCATGTGGCTGTGTGTTATGTACAGAGGCTCCTCTGACCATTGTTGCTACTCCTGATCCTTCTCTTTCTGCAGCCAGGAAGCAATGACCAATATTGCTCTCATCTTCCACTGACCCTGGTCGTGCTGCCCACCCTAACTGTCTTTTCCCAGTCTGCCCACAACATGGTCACTGCCTTGTCAAATGCCTTCCAGAAACTTCCTACCTCTGTACCCACCTTCCAAATACTTTGACAATACCCCCAAAACCTCTTCAATTTGCCTCAGCTTTTCCCTGTTTTGAATCAATCTAAGAAACTCTTACAAGGGGCAATGCTAGTGTCATTTGCTGTCATTAGCATTGCAATCTGTCTGTAAGAGATAGCAGCATGGCATCACTCAAAGGGAAGTGTGTCATGCGATCCAGTCTCAGTTACACTTTGCCTTGTGAGCAGAGCGCAGCACATACAGATCTGTCACTGATGTCTTCAAGTTTTAAACCCATGTATACATGTCCTTGTGCACCTAATCTTCATAAATGAACCTACCACATGTTTATACAATTGTCTATGAGTAATTACTGCCATTATAGCATTATAAAAAGTCAATAATTGCTTTCCCAGGTCCTGGAAGGCAAAGACTTCAATGTTTGAAGCAGATACTTCAAGCGCAGATTTATTTGATGTCTTTCTGCATTCTTTCCCCACAAAGAGTTTCATCTCGAGTTAAATATAGGAACTGAGCCTAAATTCTCTTCAGTGCCAGCTTTGTGACATTATTAAAATACAGAGAGTTCCCAAAAGAAATCTGTTAACTCAGCTGTACGCTCTGCCAATTATTGTGTTTGTTGTTTCTTTTTACTTGTTCAGTGTCCCAGTGAATAAATCTCATGATTAACCATGTTCTTTCGGCTCTGACAGGGAGTTTTTATCAGGCTGAAGTTCTATCCCGGTTGTCAGCAATTTCCTCTCACTGATGCATCTTCTCCACCTCTCTTTATTAACCAGAGGCCTTTGTGTACTTCCCGCCGAGTTCCTCTGATTCCCAAAAGGGAAAGTGGTCATTGGATTTAGTGTAGTTACCAATCCAGTCCCCTGTATCATGATCAGGTTTGTGCTGCTAACCCGCCCCACGCACCATCCCAACACTGCACCCCCAACAACCCACCCCTCCCCATTCCCCTACTCCCCCCAATAAACCCCATTCCCCTACCCCACCCAACAACCCCCCATTCCCTACCCCCCCAACAAACCCCATCCCCTACCCCACCCAACAAACCCCATCCCCTACCCCACCCAACAAACCCTATTCCCTACCCCACCCAACAAACCCCATTCCCCTACTCCACCCAACAACCCCCCATTCCCCGACCCCACCCAACAACTCCCCATTCCCGACCCCACCCAACAACCCCCATTCCCCTACCCCACCCAACAACTCCCCATTTCCCTACCTCCCCAACAATTCCCCATTTCCCAAATACCCACCTCCCCCACAAACTCCTCCATTCCTTTACTCCCAACTATCCCTGCCCCAACAGTCCCCTACTCCCTACCCCCTACCCCCAACTATCCCCACATGTAACAAACACCCCCATTTCCCTACCCCCCCAACTACCCACCACCCCAGCAACCCCACACCATCACAACACCACATCCCCAACAAGCCACCACCCCCCAAAAGCAGCTACTTCCAACAACATCCAACTCCCCACTCCCCAAACTCCTCATTCCCCACATCCCTCATCCCCAACTCCCCACTCCGAATGCAACACCCCACAACTCCCCACCTCCCCAACTTCCCTTCCCCCAACTCTCCACCTCTCAAATTCACATCCCCCAACTCCCACCCCCTCAACTCCCTGCTCCCCCAACTCCTCACCCAAGAACTTCCCACCCCCCCCAACCCTCCACCCCACCAACTCCCCACCCCAAAACCCCCCACCTCCAATCCCTCCACCACCCCAATTCCCCATCTCCCCATCTGCCCACTCCCAACAACCCTCCACCACCATGACAACCCACTCCCCACTCTACCCTCAACCACCCACCACTACTTGGCAAATGATACCCTGAACCAATGACCCAATGATAGGCAGTGCAATCTGTTCAGGATGATTCACATTCTCAAATTCCTTCAGAGAAATTGCTTCAAATTGATACCTGTGACTGGGAGAGATAGACATGGAGCTTTATTGTAAAATAAAGTACAAACCTTCTTTTATATATAAACTTTCATGACCTCAACCCACCCCAAAGCATTTTACAGCCATTGGGATAGTTTTAAAGTGTAGTCACTATTGTAATGTGGGAAACACAGCAGCTAATCTGTGCACAGCATGATCCCAGAACAATCAGGAAATCTGTATTGGCATTGTTGATTGAGGGATAGTGATTTGAGTTGATTTATTATTGTCTCATGTATTGGGATACAGCAAAAAGCACTGTTTCTTGAGCAAAGCATACTGTTCATAGAATACATAGGGGAGAAGGAGAGGAGAGGGCACAGAATGTAATGTTACAGTCACAGCGAGGGTGTAGAGAAAGGTCAACTTAATACAAAGTAGGCCTATTCAAAAGTCTGATGGCAGCAGGGAAGAAGTTGTTCTTGAATCAGTTGATACATGATCTCAGACTTTTGTATCTTTTTCCTGACGGAAGAAGGTGGAAGAGAGAATGGCTGGGGAGTGCAGTGTCCCTAATTATGTTGGCTGCTTTTCCCGAGGCAGCAGCAAGTGTAGAAGGGGTCAATGGATGGGAGACCGGTTTGAGTGATGAACTGGGTTTCGTTCACAACTCTTTGTAGTTTCTTGCAACCTTGGACAGAGCAGGAGCCACACCAAGCTGTGATACAACCGGATAGGATACTTTCAGTAGTGCATCTGTAAAGGTTATTGATCAGGACACCAGAGATGTGCACAAAGATGTGCAAGTTCGGTTGATTTGCCATGTTAAATTGCGCCTTGGTGTCCAAGATGTGTAGGTTTGGGGAAATAGTATGGTTAATACATAGGATGCTGGAATAAGGCGGAATATAGGTGGGACTGGGTAAAATGCTCTGTCAGTGACTTGATGGGCCGAATGACCTCCTTCTACAGGGATTCTATCAGATAACTAACTGCCTATCACCTCTTCAATGAGATTTTATTTTACATCTGCCAGATGTAAGAAGTCTCACAACACCAGGTTAAAGTCCATAAGCTTAGAACATAGAACATTACAGCGCAGAACAGGCCCTTCGGCCCTCGATGTTGCGCCGACCAATTAGGAAAAAGCAATGACCTTCTAACCTAAACCATTCCCTTTTCGTCCATAAACTTATCTACTAACCTCTTAAACGCCACCAAACTTGGCGCATCTACAACTGACGCAGGCAGGGCATTCCATACCCTTACCACCCTCTGGGTAAAGAACCTACCTCTGACATCCGTCCTATAACTACCACCCCTTAATTTAAAGCTGTGTCCCCTCGTGCTAGCTTTCTCCATCCTAGGAAAAAGGCTATCACTGTCCACCCTATCTAAACCTCTAATCATCTTATATGTTTCAATAAGGTCTCCTCTTAGCCGCCTTCTTTCTAACGAAAACAACCTCAAATCCCTCAGCCTCTCCTCATAAGATCTGCCCTCCATACCAGGCAACATCCTGGTAAACCTCCTCTGTACCCTCTCCAATGCCTCCACATCTTTCTTATAATGTGGGGACCAGAACTGCACACAATACTCCAAGTGCGGCCGCACTAGAGTTTTGTACAGTTGCAACATGACGTTGCGGCTCCGAAATTCAATCCCCCTACCAATAAAAGCTAAGACTCCATATGCCTTCTTAACAACCTTATCGACTTGATTGCCAACTTTCAGGGATCTATTAACATATACACCAAGATCCCTCTGTTCATCAACACTATTGAGAGTCCTACCATTAGCCCTATACTCTACACATTTATTATTCCTGCCAAAGTGCATTACCTCACACTTTTCCACATTAAACTCCATTTGCCACCTCTCGGCCCAGCTCTGCAACTTGTCCAAGTCTCTCTGCAAACTATAACACCCCTCTTCACTATCTACCACTCCACCGACTTTAGTGTCATCCGCAAATTTACTAATCCATCCTTCAATACCCTCATCCAGATCATTTATAAAAATTACAAACAGCAGGGGCCCCAAAACAGACCCCTGAGGTACTCCACTAGTAACCGAACTCCACGATGAATATCTCCCATCAACCACCACCCTCTGTCTTCTATCTGCTAGCCAATTCCTAATCCAATTAGCTAAATCACCCTCTATCCCATACATCTGCATTTTCTGCAGAAGCCTTCCATGTGCCACCTTATCGAACGCCTTACTAAAGTCCATATATACCACATCAACTGCCTTACCCCCATCCACCTCTTTGGTCACTTTTTCAAAAAACTCAATAAGGTTAGTAAGGCACGACCTACCCTTCACAAAACCATGCTGACTATCCCCAATCAATTCATTTCTCTCTAAATAACTATAAATCCTATCCCTAATAATTCTCTCCAATACTTTGCCCACAACAGAAGTAAGACTCACTGGCCTATAATTCCCTGGAAGGTCTCTCTTCCCCTTCTTGAACAATGGGACCACATTCGCTATCCTCCAGTCCTCCGGAACCACACCCGTAACCAATGACGACCTGAAGATCAGAGCCAGAGGCTCTGCAATCGCCTCTCTTGCCTCCCAGAGAATCCTAGGGTAAATCCCGTCCGGCCCAGGGGACTTATCTAACTTCAAACCCTCAAGAATATCTAGCACATCCTCCTTATCTACTTCAATACTTTCCAGTTTGCAACCCTGTATCCCAGTGTTCTCCACAACTACATTTACATCTCCCTGCGTGAATACCGAAGAGAAATATTTGTTCAGTGCCTCTCCAATCTCTTCAGGCTCCACGCACAACTTCCCACTGCTGTCTCTGACTGGCCCTAATCTTGCCCTAACCAATCTTCTATTCTTAACATATCTAAAGAAAGCTTTAGGATTCTCCTTGATCCTATCAGCCAAAGTCTTCTCGTGTCCCCTTTTAGCTCTCCTCAACTCACTCTTTAGCTCCCTCCTGGCTAATCTATAGCTATCCATTGCACTAACTGAGCCTTCAAGCCTCATCCTGACATAAGCCTCCTTTTTCCTTTTAACCAGCGAATTAACTTTTTTAGTACACCATGGCTCCCTTACTCGACCATTTCCTCCTTGCCTGACAGGGACATACTTATCAAGGACTCGCAGTAGCTGCTCCTTGAATAAGCTCCACATTTCAGATGTTCCCAGTCCCTGTAGTTTCCTAGTCCAACCTATGCACCCTGATTCCCTCCTTATGACCTCATAATTACCATTCCCCCACCTCTAACCCATCTTCATGCCTATCCCTATCCATCACTACGGTGAACGTAACCAAATTGTGGTCACTTTGTTTGGAATCACAAGCTTTTGGAGCACTGCCCCTTCATCAGGTGAGCGGGGATAGGTTTACAGACATGGCATATATAGACAGAGACACAAAGAATACACATAGGCCAGAGCAGGTAAGGACAGCAGATTTCCTTCCCTAAAAGACATTGATGAATCAGATGGGTTTTATGTGGCACACATAAACAAAGACAACTGCAAGATAATGATTGGAATGCAACTCTTTACAAGTAATCAAGTCCATTCAGGTACAGACAGAGTGTGTGTGGAGAGAGGTTAAAGAGCTGTGAATTGTCTCAAGCCAGGACAGTTTGTGAGATTTTGCAAACCCAGGCAAGCTCTGGGGGTTACAGTTAGTGTGACATGAACCCAAGATGCTGGTTAAGACCATCCTCATGTGTGCGGAACTTGGCTGTCAGTTTCTACTCAGCGATTCTGCGTTGTTACTGAAGGTCACCTTGGAGAACGCTTATCCGAAGATCAGAGGCTGAATGCCCGTGACTGCTGAAGTGTTCCCCGACAGGAAGGGAACGTCCCTGCCTGGTGATTGGTGCTCGGTATTCATTCCTCCATTGTCGTAGTGTCTGCATGGTCTACCCAATGTACCATGCCTCAGGACATCCATTCCTGCAACGTAACTGGTTGGCTAAGTCTCTTGAGTAGGTACCATGTATCTGGTGGATGGTATTCTCACGTATAATGATGGTATCGGTCTCAATGATCCAGAATGTCTTGCCATGGTGAAGTTGTGTGGTGTCGTAACATCAGACCAGAAAGATGGCACTTCCAAACGCGCAGCAGTCCCTCAGTGGAGTTTCAGCCTGGATTTCATTGCAAAAAAATCTCTGGAGTGGAACTTTAGTCCACAACCT
Organism: Sphyrna mokarran; assembly: GCA_024679065.1. Classification (NCBI taxonomy): domain Eukaryota; kingdom Metazoa; phylum Chordata; class Chondrichthyes; order Carcharhiniformes; family Carcharhinidae; genus Sphyrna; species Sphyrna mokarran. Next base: position 6,050,514 of record JAGIQG010000012.1, on the reverse strand, counting down.
GGTAACGCAGAAGTTAAAATGCTGCCAACAGCTGATACTGTCGGACGTGGAAATCTTGCGTTAGTTAAGACTCACTTGATTATTACTGTGCGCGTCTTGCACTAATTAAAAGAAACCTCAACATTACACCAGTCAATAAACTTCAATTGAGGAACGCCGAGTCACTTTGATTGCCTATTAGAAGGTCAAGGATTCGGGGAAACGATACTGAGAGAAGTTGGAAGAAAATGAACTCATTGGAAGTCAGGAAATGAAAGGCCGGTTGACGGTTACAGATGTAGGAAAGTACAGAACTGTTTTGCAACTAACGAAAGGTTAATAGCAAAAGAATTGAAAATACAAAGGTGAGCAGAGGCCAGCTGCTCTGACAAAAAATGTGGCTGTTATTTGTAACCTAATCTCAGAAAAGAAATGGAAATACAAAGTTTGAGAGAAGCTTAAAAAAAACACAAAAACACAACCCCCTTTTTTAAGATTTATTTATTAATGTCACAACTAGGCTTACATTAACACTGCAATGAAGTTACTGTGAAAATTTCCTAGTCACCACATTCCGGTGCCTGTTTGGGTACACTGAGGGAGAATTTAGCATGGCCAATCCACCTAACCAGCATGTCTTTCAGACTAAGGGAAGAAATCAGAGCACCCGAAGGAAACCCATGCAGACACGGGGAGAATGTGCAGACTCTGCACAGACAGTGACCCAAGCCAGAATTGAACCCCGGCCCGTGACGCTCTGAGGCAGCAATGTTAAACATTGTGCCACCGTGCCGCTGGTTCTGAGTATGTTAATTATTCAGAAAGTGGCAGAGTGCCAAAGTCCTTGCCACAGTGGTCAACACTGCTGCCTCACACTCACCCAAGGCTGGGAATCGAACCCGGGTCCCTGGCGCTGTCAGGCGGCAGTGCTAACCACTGTGCCACCACAGCCTCAGCAAATCTAAAATAATAAATACCGTCCCACAGATATTCATGAGTAATCACCGTTGATGAATTTGAATTTTTCTGCAATGCAGAAAAAGAATATTGCTGTTTAATTTCTCATCGACTCAAGTTGAGTTGCTTCACTTTTCTTTGTCCAGGCCCTTTTGTTGGTTGTGATTTATAACATCGATAAAATGTGATAATCTTGCAGTGTTAATATTCTATGTCATTAGAGATGGTCTATATCATTGCTTAAGCAAATAATAACTTTAAATATCACCCTGGAAGGAAGTATTATTATTTACGTGCCGCATCTCCCAGGTCTGCGTCAATATTTATCTTTACACCCTAATTAATGGTTATAATTACTCAGCTCTGGAGATGAGGGTTACTTTTGAACGTGTCGTTAATTGCATCAATTCCCCTTCATTAGGAGAGCGAGGGTAGGTTCATAGGCACAGTGTATATATAATATATTACATATAGGCAAAGATACAATTCCATGCTGTAAACCTCCATGAGTTTATTTTAGCCTCTGTGTTACCAGGTCATGGACTGAAATTCCACTCCAGAGATTTAAGCACGGAAATCCAGGCTGAAACTCCACAGCAGCACTGCGGGACCGCTGCACAGTCGGAGGTGCCATCTTTCACGTCCGATGTTACAACATCACACAACATCGCCATGTCAAAGGATCATTGAGACGGATACCTTCATCACACGTGAGAACGCCATCTACACGGCGCATACTCTTGCCTCTGGGCCAATGTTGTCTACGTTACATTTTCCATTCAATTCCATTCTTTACTTCCTGCCACTTGCCAGGCGGATGTAGAACTTGTGGCTGAACCAATATTGTCTAATTCACACCAGCAGCCAGAGGCAATGTTACCTCCTTCTATTTCGAAGTGCTGTCCCCTCTGACTTACCCCTACCTGTAAATACCAGAGGGGAAGGAAATAATTAAAAATGATTTCCGAAAAGGGAAACAACACATCTTTTATAAAAATTCACTTATAGGACGTGAGTGCTGGGGTGGCACAGTGGTTAGCACTGCTGTCTCACAGCGCCAGGGGACCCGGGTTCAATTCCAGCTTGGGTCACTCTCTGTATAGAGTTTGCACATTCTCCCTGTTTCTATGTGGGTTTCCTCCCACAGTTCAAAGGACACGTGGTTAAGTGCATTGACCATGCTAAATTCTCCCTCAGCTGTATGCAAACAGGCGCCAGAATGTGGCGACCCAGGGATCTTCAAGGTAACTTCATTGCAGCGTTAATGTAAGCCAACTTGTGACACTAATAAAAATAAACTTGGTAGGCAAGCATTTATTACCCATTGCTAGCTGCTGTCCACTTCAGAGAGCATTTGAGAATCAACCACATTGCTGCGGTTCTGGAGTCACATGTAGACCAGAGCAGATAAGGATGGCAGATTTCCTTCCCTGAAGTGCCAACATTTGTGGGGTGAAAACTCGGCTGGGCATTTGGGGAGGGTTTTCAGTCTGAACCTGACTCTCTGCCAGATTCAGGGAACATTCTACCCTTTTCACCCGAGGATGTGGAAGTATTGGAAAGGGTGCAGAGGAGATTTACCAGGATGTTGCCTGGTGTGGTGGGAAGGTCTTATGAGGAAAGACTGAGGGATTTGAGGCTGTTTTTGTTAGAAGAAGGTTAACAAGTGACTTAATAGAGGCATATAAGATGATCAGAGGGTTAGATAGGGTGGACCGTGAGAGCCTTTTTTCCTCCAATGGAGATAGCTAGTACGAGGGGACATAGCTTTAAATTAAGGGGTAGTAGTTATTGATCAGATGTCAGAGGGAGGTTCTTTACTCAGAGTAGTAAGGGTGTGGAATGCCCTGCCTGCAACAGTCGTAGGCTCGCCAACATTAAGGACATCAAAATGGTCATTGGATAAACAGATGGATGATATTGGAATAGTGTAGGTTAGATGGGTTCTAGATTAGTTTCACAGGTCAGTGCAACATCGAGGGCCAAAGGGCCCGTGCTGCGCTGTAACGTTCTATGTTCTTTCAGATGTCTAGCTCACTATTTATTGACAAACTGCTTTTGTCACTCATGTAGGGAGATGGTGGCTTAATCGTAGTGTCACCAGTTAGTATTCTACAGGCCCAGGCAAAGCTCCTGGGGCTGTGGGTTCAAATCCCAGTGTAGCAAATGGAACTTACATTAACCAAAAAAAAGGGTTTGGGATTGAAAGCTAGGCTTAGTGTAATAGCAAGCATGAAACTATCATCAATGGTCATAAAAACACATCCGGGTCAAAAATATCCTTTAGGGAAGGGAATCTGCCATCTTTACCTGCTCTGACCTGCACCTTGGTGGCACAGTGTTTAGCACTACTGCATCACAGCTTCAGGGACCCGGGTTCAATTCCCAACTTGGGTCACTGTCTGTGCATAGTCTGCACATTCTCCCCGTCTCTGTGCGGGTTTCCTCCAGGTGCTCCAGTTTCTTCCCACGGTCCAAAGATGTGCAGGTTATGTGGATAGGCCATGCTAACTTGTCCTGGGATGTGTAGGATAGAGGGATTAGTGGGGTGAGTATACAGGGTGATGGGGACAGGGCCTGGGTGAGATTGAAGTTGGTGCAGACTCGATGGGATGAATGGCCTCCTTCTGCACTGTGGGGACTCTATGATTCTACATGTGACTCCAGTGGTTGACTTCTTAAAAGGCCTAACAAACCACTCAGTTCAAGGGGAACTGGGGATGGACAGCAAATCTGTTGCCTTTCCATTAACGTTCACATCCACACAAGTGTTAAACAGAAGCTGTACTTGGCTTCTGGCAGTACATCGAAATGATGTACAGATGCCGGCGTTGGATTGGGGTGGTAAGAACTCAGTAAGAATTTAGCAACACCAATTTATAATCCAACCGATTTATTTGATAGTAAAAAAGCGAGCTTTTGACTCTTGTGTCTTCCTCAGGCAAATGCAGTGTTCTGACCAGAACACTGACCAGTGCAAATGCGCTGCATTTCCTCAGGCAAATGCAGTGGTCAGAACACTGCATTTGCCTGAGGAAGACACGAGTCGAAAGCTTGCTTTTTTACTATCAAATAAATCGGTTGGATTAAAAATTGGTGTTGCTAAATTCTTACTGAGTTCAGTACATCGAAACAGGCAGTTCTCATTTAGCTAAGATAATTCTAGGTTAACAAGTTAATCAGCAGCGAGTGAGCATCTTGTTGTCTCTGAGCCTGGAGGAGGGAGAGCTTAACAAGGAGATCAAGCAACACTACAATCCAGGGAGGCAGCAAACAAGTGAGTCACAGCTGGGGAGGGAGCCAGTCCTGATGCAAAGTGACAATGTTCAGCGTGGGAGCACATCCACCTCCCCAGCACCACCTGTCAAAGTGGCAGGCCTGCGAGGGAATAGCAAGGCAGATAAATAACATCACCCAAAATGTCACCAAGAATGTAAAAGAAGAGCAGAATTGCAAGTCGAGGCAAAGCTCTCAAAGCGAGGGCAAACTGAGACCCAGCTGAATGCAATGTACGGAGCTCCATACAACACCACTGGAGATTCTCTTCGCTCTGCTTATCATCAGCATTCCTCCGCTTAGGTCGAGGACCGTACCTGTCCTTTGCGGAGAAATTCTTCCAGAAACACACCTTTGACCACATGGTGATGGAGCAGTGGTCAGCCTGTAATGTTCTAGAGGCCCTGGGGGAAGAGGAGATGGTGCAGTCTGTCGGATGGTTCCCTGAGCAGACTGTCAGGGAGTTTGGCAGAACGCCTCATCAGCAGAACTTACAAACAAGCACCAAGACCTGGCTTGGCTGGTGGTGAAAAGGGCACTTCTTGTCAGATCCTTCATGCACACTCAAGGTCTCAACACCACTGCCCTCGAAGTGGCTGCGGGAGCGATAAGACAATCACATACCTCCTTGTCAAATGCACTTGCCTCACATTGTCTTCATCTCCTGCTACATCATTTCCCCTGGCCATCAGCTCTATGCTCCTTCACTACTGTCTGAGGTTGAAGTAGACCATTTATACCCTTACTGTCTGTTGTCCTTGACCCTGAGTCAAAGAGCACCTATTTTCACATCCACCCCTCCATCAGCTCATCTGCTGCTGAAATCTTCACCCTTTCCTTTCCTATCAGCTTGGCTCTTGTTGACTGAGCCCAAGACAGGGAGAATGGGTCCCGTCTTGTCAACTTGAATCTGTAATATCTCTCTTGTAGGGACCCTGATTGGATTTTGATTGGACATAACTAAAAAAGATTCTATTGCTAAGACAGGAATTTGAAGTTGCAACCAGAAAGGGCACAGAGAATTCATGCCAAAAACCCCTCAATCGACACACAGCCTTGGCGCATTTTAGTGCCAATTCTATCCAAGCTGCCATCAATCGAAACCATCAATTTTATCTTCGGTCATCTTGACAGTATGTGATGACTTCTGCCAGGCTAATGAGGTTAGCTTGCCAGAGTATGAATGACTGATGGGTCTTAACTGATGGTTAAATCAGGGAGCCTCATGCTCCTTATTTAAAGCAGGTGTGTCAGGCTCCTGGCCTGCATTCAGCAGGAAGCACCAGGAGAGTTGGCTGTGTACAGATGTATGGGATAAATAAAGTAACTTGGTGACAGGAATTTCACCTCTATGGAGTTATTTACACAGTGGTGTGAAGTTGAAGAGATCCACCCAAGTTATAGATCAACTCCTATTTTGTACCTTTTTACATTTTAAGAGGAATAAATAATGGGAATGGTGTAAGGTAAGTGTGTTGATAGGTAAGTGGGCAGAACATAAGAACACAAGAACTATGAGCAGGAATAGGCCATCTGCCCCCTCAAATCTGCTCTACCATTCAATAAAATCATGGCTGATCTTTTCGTGGGCTCAGCTCCACTTATCTGCTCACTCACGGCAACTTTTAATTCTTTTATTATTCAACAATTTATCCGTCCTTGCCTTAAAAACATTTAATAATATAGCCTCAACTGGGTAAGGAATTCTACAGATTCACAACCCTTTGGGTGAAGAAGTTCCTCCTCAACTCAGTCCTAAATCTGTTCCCCCTCACTTTAGAACCATGCCTTCTGGTTCTAGTTTTACCCGGCAGTGGAAACAACGTCCCTGGTTCTATCTTATTTATTCCCTTCATAATCTTATATGTTTGTACAAGAGTAGGCAGGGAGGGCGGGGGGAGGGGGGTAAGTGGGCAGGTAGGTAATTGGATAGGTGGGTAAGTAGTTGGATGAGTAGGTGGATAAGTGGGTAAGTAGATGGGTAAGTGGTTAGCTAGGTGGGTAAGTGGGTAGATAGCTAGGTAGATAAGCAGCTAGGTGGGTAGTGCACAGACAGGATAAATGAATCATTGGAACTTGGATTTGTATGGCATCTTTTCCACACTTGAAGAATACCAAAACCTTCCACAGCAGGCAATGGGTTTTTTAAATGTAGCCATTGTTATGATCTGCGTGGCAGCTAATATTGTGCACAAAAGGGTTCCACAAACGGTAATGGGATTGAGCGTCAGCAAAGCCGTTTAATACTGTTGATGAGAAATGTGAAAGGCAGAAAGCACCTTCCTTCAAAGGACAAAATCTCTGCACTGCATCCATTGCGAGGCAAATCGGATCAGTTAACATTACTGACACACCATTGCACTGTTCCAGAAATGCACCCTTATAGTCACTATCTACATCTCCAATCTCTCATGCACAATTCGTGCGATAGGTCAGTGTCTCACCGAGAGAAAGCTTATGTGCAAAGTTTTTGACTTGAACCTGCTTGGATATCCTATAGGGAAGTTGTGAGCAGCGAATTACTGCCATCTCTTATCCTGTAGTCTCTGCACAGAGGTAAGAATGACACGATGGCATGTGATATCATGGGGTGGATTTTCCACTCCGTTCCTCTGGATTCTTCAGTCTCACTGTCCACAATCGTAAAGCCATTATAGAAGATTACAGAATTTCTTAAACTGGGAATTTTGCCCCAAATCAAGTTTGGATGATCTTTTGCACTACTTTGTATAGTGATCAATTGTTCTATGTTCCACTTCCTGAGTCTGTTTGATGTTCACAGTGCTTCATTAGTTAAGGCTGGGTGTGGACTCTGTGGAAAGTAAACTGTGGAAGGAGCTAGAAGCTGGAACTGAAGTATGGATCTGACATGTTAAGGCACTGAAAACAAAATCAATTATACACATAGAAACCATGTTATTCCTGTACAGTTCTACACTTCAAAATCATAGATTCACTACAGTAGAGGCCATTTGGCCCATCAAGTCTCCACCAACAATAATCCCACCCAGACCCTATTCCCGTAATCCCACATATTTACCCCATTAATCCCTCTAACCTATGTATCCTGTAACACTAAGGGGCGATTTAGCATGGCAAATCTACCCAACCTGCACATCTTTGGAGTGTGAGAGGAAACTGGAGCATCTGGAGGAAACCCAGGCAGACACGGGGAGAATGTGCAAACTCCGCACAGAGAGTCAGCCGAGGCCAAGAATTGAATCCAGGTCTCTGGTGCTGTGAGGCAGCAGTCCTAACCCACTATGTCACCGTGCTGCCCAATGTATAAACATGAGAAAAAAATTGGATGAGAATTCGACATCACCCACAAAATAGGATAATTAATCAGAACAGCAAATTTCCATTAATGGCATATCCTTGTGGGTGTGAATAGGCTTTTACAATTAAGTTGGTTCTTTTGGGCACATGGATTCTCAAAGACACCTTTTGAGAACTTGCTAAGAAACTGTCTACTGTTGTTGTTCTTCCAGTGCCTCATCGTGCACAAAGCAAACTTCCCCCAGGTGGCACAGCAAGGATTTTCCTGGAACGGGTCACTAATACATCGCTTGAGAAGCACTATTCCACATGAAGCGTGGCTAACCAGGAGTCTCTCCCGCTCTTACCGCCAGCCATTGACATATTGGAAGGATTTTACAGGTTAGGGGAGGCGATGGCTTAGTGGTATTATCACTAGACTATCAATCCAGAAACTCAGCTAATGTTCTGGGGACCCACGTTCGAATCCCACCACGGCAGATGATGGAATTTGAATTCAATGAAAAGAAAAATCTGTAATTAAAATTCTAATGATGATCATAAAACCATTGTTGTAAAAACCCATCTGGTTCACTAATGTCACTTAGAGAAGGAAATCTGCCATTCTTACCTGGCCTGGCTTATATGCGACTGCAAGGCTATAGTGACATGGTGGCACAGTGTATGGCACCACTGCCTCTCAGTGCCAGGGACCAATTTCAATTCCTGGCTTGAGTCACCGTCTGTGCGCAGTCTGCACATTCTCCTCGTGTCTGTGTGGGTTTCCTCTGGATGCTCTGGTTTCTTCCCACAGTCCAAAGATGTGCACATTATGTGGATTGGACATGCTAAATTGCCCCTTAATGTCAGGGGAATTACCTAGGGTAAATGCATGGTGCCATGTGGATAGGACCTGGGTAGGATTGTGGTTGGCGCAAACTCGATGGGCCAAATTGCCTCCTTCTGCACTGTATGATTCTACAACTCTCAACTACCCTCCAAAGGTAATGAGGGATGGGCAATGAATGAATTTTGAAAAATCTTCAACTGATTGGTCATGTTATGAATCCATCTTCCTTAGACATCAAGTCCTGAGGTGGGATTCGAACCTGGAGCTCTGAGCTAGGACCTTCGCCAACTGCAGAATAACCCCAGCAAAAGGCTCAGTGTAATCCCTCCTGCCTCATTTCTGTTCTTTTATAATCAGATTCTGACAGATGGTGGATAGATTCCGTGACGAGAAAAGGTTATTTTTTGTGAAAAGTTCATTTCTAGTTGTGTTATTCAAACTGCACCAAATCACTGCTCTGAAACCTAACAACGAGTGCATTTTTAAAGCTAATTTCTCTTGGGAAAATTTAGGATTCTAAAACATTTGTTCACAACAGGTCTTGCCTTTGGCCATACGTATATAAGTTAGAGTGGAAAACCGAGGGAATTAAAAAACATTTCTCAAGGCATGTGAAATTTCAGATGTAACTTACACCCAGATTGAGTGTACCTGAAGCAGAAATTCTGCTCCCAGATTTAATTCCCCATTACTCTCTGTCCCTTATGCAGGGGCGGCATTGTACACACTGGTTAGCACTACTGCCTCACAGCGCTAGGGACTCAGGTTCGATTCCTGACTTAGGTCACTGACTCTACAGAGTTCGCACATTCTCCATGTGTCTGTGTGGGTTTCCTCTAGGTGATCTGGTTTCCTCCCACAGTCCGAAAGACGTGCTGGTTAGGGGCATTGGCCGTGCTAAATTCTCTCTCCCACAAACTCAGGCATGATCCTTTAAAACAGAGATGTGGAGGAATTTCTTCAGTTAGAGAGTTGTGAATCCGTGGAATTCTTTGCCACAGAAGGCTGTGGAGACCAGGTCATTGAGTGTCTTTAAGAGATAGCTAGGTTTTGATTAATAAGGGGATTGGGGTTATGGGGAAAAGGCAAGAGAATGGGGATGAGGAAAATATCAGTCATGATTAAATGGTGGAGCAGAATTGATATGGCCTAATTATGTTCCTATGTCTTATATCTTATACACCCGAACAGGCATTGGAGGGTGGTGACCAGGGGATTTTCACAGTAACTTCATTGCAGTGTTAATGCAAGCCAACTTATGACTAATAAATAAACTTTAAAACTGTTATACAATAAGTATAAACTTTTATACAATAAGTCTTGTATATAAACTTTTACATCTTTCATATCAACTTTTATACAATAAGTCTTGCTCTGAATGGAAGTAGCAGATAATTATTTGGAGTGGGGGGGGGGTGCGGGGGGAATGGAGAGAACATGAACTGGATTCATAAAACAATTGTGATTTCCACAAAAAATGAAGTGCAGAGTGAAAAGGTGCCACTTCCCACACAAGTTGGTGAATCATCGGCAAACAAACGCCCACTGAAGCTTGGCAACATAACCCTTCTGCTTCAGGGGCATAAAATTTAACAACATTGGGAACACATGAAAAATAGAAATGGGAATTTTCCAATTTGAGCCGTATATTTGGTGCCCAAAATGACCAGGAATCTTTCCTATTTTCTCACCCACTTTGGGATTTTTTCTCTCGGAAGAAGTCAACATATATTCATCAAAGCAAGCAAATTGGTGCTGTTTCTTGCATCCCATTCTCCAGGGTGACACGGTGGCACAGTGGTTAGCACTGCTACCCTACAGCACCAGGGGCCCGGATTCGATTCCCGGCTTGGGTCACTCTCTGCAATATCTGTGTGGATTTCCTCCGGGTGCTCCGGTTTCTTCCCACAGTCCAAAAGAAGTGCTGGTTAGGGTGCATTGGCCATGTTAAATTATCCCTCAGTGTACCTGAACAGGCACCTGAATGTGGCAACTAGGGGATTTTCGCAGTAACTTCATTGCAGTGTTAATGTAAGCCTACCTGCAACACTAATAAATAAATATTATACTTAAAAAACTCAATTCTCCCCTATATGCCGACACTATAGTCCAGAAAGTAAGAAAGCACATTAACACCTCTACTTTCTCAGGGGGCGAAGGAAATTTGGCGTGTCCACTATGACTCTCACCAATTTTTACAGATGCAACTCAGAAAACATCTTTTCCAAATGTATCACAGCTTGGTATGGCTCCTGCTCTGCCCAAGATCGCAAGAAACTACAAGGGGTCATGAATATTGCCCAGTCCATCAGGCAAACCAGCCTCCCATCCACCGACTCTGTCTACGCTTCCCGCTGCCTTGGGAAGACAGCCAGTATAAACAAGGACCCCCACACACCCCAGATATTCTCTCTTCTACCTTTCCCTCTCAGGAAAATGATGCAAAAATCTGAGATCAAGTATCAACTGAATCAAAATCAGTTTCTTCCCTGCTGCCATCAGACTTTTGAATGGACCCACCTCACATTAAGTTGATTTTTCTCTACACCCTAGCTATGACTGTAACATTACATTCTGCATTCTCTCCTTTCCTTCTCCCCTATGTGCTCTATGAACTGTATTCTTTGCTTGAATAGTGCAACAGATCAATACTTTTCACTGTACATGAATATATCTGGCAGTAATAAATTAAATCAAAGTATTATTCATATACACAGAGCCCATAAAACACCTACAGAGCAGAAGGAGACCACAAGCACTGACCACAATCCCATCCAAACCTTATTCCCGTAACCTCACATATTTACCCTGCTAATCCCCCCCTGACACTAAGGGTCATTTAGCATAGCTAATCCACCTAACCTGCAAATCTTTGCAGTGTGGGTGGAAACCGGAGCACCCGGAGGAAACCCACGCAGACAGGGGAGAATGTGCAGACTCCACACAGACAGTGGCCCAAGCCAGGAATTGAACCCGGGTCTTTGGCGCTGTGAGGCAGCAGTGCTAATCACTGTCCACCGCATGAAATAACGCCTGCCAGATTAAAACCAATGTGAAACTGGTGAAGAAAATTTTTTTTTTGCGCAAATCAATTTCTGTTTAGTGAGTCAGCGAACTCATAAGCTGTATTCACAGGCGGCAGCATTATTGCTGCAATATCTTTTCTTGCTTGCAATGCAATGCTAGCTGCTGCATAAACTCTTTCGACAAATATAACTACCTATTTATTTTTCAGTTAAATATAAAGGATTGTCAGACAGAGGTATGACGGAACAAGAGAATTGGAAGGAGTTTAGCTGTTCTTCAAAGAGCGGTCCGCATGAAGTAACCATAACAACAGGTCCATATTATTCGCATAACCTTGCTGCAAGTTAAAAGATTACATTCCCCCATTTCTCTCGGGGTCTCTAAATGGTAGCTGACAATGTTAAATGCCACAAGCGGTTATACAAGTTAAAAGGGAAACGCTCGCCGAATTGCCCAGTTGATTGTAAAGATGCAGCTTGATTCCTCCCAAATTGGATATCAAATTTAGCATGGCCAGTCCACCTTAACCTCCACATCTTTGGACATGAATGAGCAATTTAGCATGGCCAATCCATCTAACCCGCACATCTTTGGACACTAAAGGGCAATCTAGCATGGCCAATCCACTTAACCTAGACATCTTTGGACATGAAGGAACAATTTAGCATGGCCAATCCACCTAATTCGTGCATCTTTGGACACTAAGGGACAATTTAGCATTGCCAATCCACCTAACCCGCACATCTTTGGACATGAAGGAGCAATTTAGCATGGCCAATCCCCCTAACCCGCACATCTTTGGACATGAAGGAGCAATTTAGCATGGCCAATCCATCCAACCTGCACATCTTTGGACACTAAGGGGCAATTTAGCATGGCCAATCCACCTAACCTGCACATCTTTGGACATGAAGGGGCAATTTAGCACGGCCAATCCACCTAACCTGCACATCTTTGGACATGAAGGAGCAATTTAGCATGGCCAATCCATCTAACCCGCACATCTTTGGGCACTAAGGGGCAATTTAGCATGGCCAATCCACCTAATCTGCATATCATCGGACTGTGGGAGCAGCTCAATGGCAGGTTCGACTCTGGCCTCAGGTCACCATCTGTGTGAAGTGACCACATTCTCCCCATGTCTGCGTGGGTTTCCTCTGGGTTCTCCTGTTTGCTCCCATAAAGTTTGAAGCTTATTTTTTTAGTCACAATTAGGCTCACATTAACACTGCAATGAAGTTACTGTGAAAACCCCCGAGTCACTGCTCTCCAGCGCCTGTTCGGGTACACTGAGGGAGAATTTCGCATGGTCACTGCACCCTAACCAGCACGCCCTTCACACTGTGGGAGGAAACCGGAGCACCCAGAGGAAACCCACATGGTCATGGGGGAAACATGCAGACTCTACACAGACAGTGGCTGGGGATTGAACCCGGGTCCTAAGTGAGGCAATAATGCTAACCACTGTGCCATCATGCTGCCCCCCACAGTCCTATGATTGCGGATTAGGTTGATTGGCCGTGCTAAATTGGCCCTCAGTGTCAGGCGAATTACATGGAGACATAGAAAATAGGAGCAGGAGGAGGCCATTCAGCCCTTTGAGCCTGCTCCACCATTCACCACAATCACTGCTGAACATCCAACTCAGTAGCCTAATCCTGCTTTCTCCCCATAACCTTTAATCCCATTGGCCCCAAGTGCTATATCCAGCCACCCCTTGAATATATTCAATGTTTTGGCATCAACTACTTCCTGTGATAATGAATTCCACAGACTCAGCACTCTTTGGGTGTAGAAATGTCTCTTCACGTCTGTCCTAAATGATCTACAGGGTATATGTGTGGGTTTCCGGGGATAGGACCAGGCTGGGATTGTTGTCGGTACAGACTCAATGGGCCTCTTTCTGCTCTGTAAGGTTTGTATAATTCTACCACTTTAAGCATTCATTCCCTCTACCATCAGTGCACCGTGACAGCTTCCCGTAAACAAGAGGCATAGGCTTCTGGAGTGTAACTGGAACTCATTACTGAGGCTGACACTGAGTTTAGATTCATTTTGAATGTTTACTTAGACTAACGTGAAGCTTGGTGAAACTTAGCGTCATTGCTACCGAAGGAACTCTCGGGGACACAAGACTGGCTAATAAAGAGCCAGCATCTTGGTTGAGGCTGGTTAAGAGACGGGGTGGACATCACAAATTAAGATGCAAGTTGATGGAACAGTGGAACTGTCCCCCAGATAAAACGCTAAATGCGTAGTGTCTGCCATAAATCCTAATGACAGTATTGGGTAAAGGGATGCACATCTCAGCATAAGTGATATCGATTTCCCATTCAAGTTCCACCAAAAGAGCACTTGTGATGGGCACCCAATGAGACCTAACCCATGTACCATTCACCTTGCAATAAATTACAGAGCACGCTGCTGACTCCAACATAACAAGCCAGGGCTGCAGAACTATCATCAACAGATAGGTTCACTTTAGGGAAGGAAATCTGCCTTCTTTACCTGGTCTCACTCCACAGCTTCAACAAGGGGGTTGATTCTCAACTGCCCTCGGGCAGTTAGGGATGGGTAATAAATGCTGACCCAGCCAGCGATGCTCAGCTCCCACAAATGCATTAAAAAAAAGCTGCGTCTACATTGTCGCATTCCCATGTCCTCTCCAGCTGCTGATGGCGAGGCCTATACGTGAAGACACAGAAACAGAAAATAGGAGCAGGAGGAGGCCATTCATCCCTTTGACCTGCTCGGCCATTCATTATGATCATCCTACTCAACAGCTTTATCCTGCCTCCCCCTCTATATCCCTGGATCTCCCTCATCTCAAGTGCTATATCTAATTGCTTCTTGAAAACATTCAATGTTTTGGTCTCAACTGCTTCCCAAGGAGGCAAATTCCACAGGCTCTTCACTCCCTGGGTGAAGAAATGTCTCCTCATCTCCATCCTAAACAGTCAACCCTGAAACCTCAAACTGTGACTCCCTGGTTTCGGACTCCCCGCCCCCGCCCCCGCAACACCATCGGGAACACTCTCCTGGCACCTACCCTGTCTCTTCCTGTTAGAATTTGATAGGTTTCTACAAAACCCTCATCACTCATTCCCCTGAACTCCAGCGAATACAGTCCTGAGGGGGGCCTAATTTGTGACCGAGTCAGAGATGTGAGAGAATGGTTGCTGCTTGGGTCAAAGTGGAAAGGTCAAACTGAGTCAGCTTTAGGTTCTCTGAAGGCGAGACCGAAGGAAAACCGGTTGGACACATGAACCACATTCTGGGCAAAGGGATTGCATTTGATTTTCTCTGGGATGTGATTGCTGAGATTGATGTATCAATTTTTAACTGTTGATTTTCTCCGAAATTAATCCTTTGAAAAATGCCAAAAAAGAAAGCGGCAAAAAAAAATCATCCAATTGCTCAGTACAAAAAGCAGGAGCCACGCTAAGCTGTGATAGATTCGGAAAGGATGCTTTTTGTGGTGCATTTGCAAGAATTAGTGAGGTTGTCATGGTTACCTCGATCCTGGAATCCCAGAGCTAGCGGTCATTCTTTCGTTATTCCAGCTCTTTGAGGCACATCTCTAAGTTTCTCCATTTCTTAGAATAATATCTTGCCAGGATTCAATGGCGCGGGGAAAATTGTTCCAGGTGCCAGATTGGGAACACAATAACCACCTGATCCCAGGGCAGGATCCGGTTATCGTGGGCGGAATATACTTTAATCTCACTTCAGCCATAAGTGTGAAAGTCCACTCAAGTGTTCCACTGTTTCAGCTTACTAAAGTGGGCCTGGCCCTGAGAATCATCACCCTCTAACTAAACAACAAGTAGAAGGGGCAGAATTGCCACCTGGCCAAAGTATGGAAGGACGATTTGGGCCTAGTGTTCCCACTTAGAGTAAGAAGTTTCACAACTTCGAGTTAAAGTCCAACAGGTTTATCTGGAATCACGAGCTTTCGGAGCACTGCTCCTTCATCAGGTGAGTGGAGAAGTGGTTTCACAAACACAGCATATACAATTGCAAGATAATGATTGGAATGTGAGTCTTTTCGGGTAATCAAGTCTTTAGAGATACAAGTGGACAGATTTCTTATGGTGCCCACCTCGGTACAATACTGGCACCTCCATATCATTCCTATTTAGAGTAAAGACCTAATTTCCAAACTTAATTTTTAGCTTTTACAGATGCACCACAGAAAACATTTTTTTCTGGTTGTATCACAGTTTGGTATGGCTCCTGCTCTGCCCAAGACCGCAAGAAACTACAAAGGATCATGAATGTAGCCCAGCCTTACATCCATCGACTTCATCTAGATTTCCTGCTAACTCGGGAAAAGCAGAAAACAATAAACCCACAGCATCACAGACATTCTCTCTTCCACCTTCTTCCATCGGGAAAAAGATACAAAAGTCTGAGGACACGTACCAACCAACTTAAAAAATAATTTCTTCCTTGATGCAGTCAGACTTTGCATTAAGTTGATCTTTCTCTACACCTTAGCTGTAACACTACATTTGCACTCTCTCCTTTCCTTCTCTATGTACGGTATGCTTTCTCTGTATAAGAAACAACTCAGAAGAATGAAGGGAGATCAAATTGAGGTATACAAGATGATAAAAAAGTATGGATAAAGTAGACATGGAGTGGATGCTTCCTCTTCTGGGCCATTCTAGGACGAAAGGAAAAAGGAGTAGCAGCTTTAAAACAGAGTACTTCTCCCAAAGGTTTGTGAATCTGTGGAATTTGCTACCCCAAAGTGTGGTGGATGTGTGTAAATTTGAGGAGGAGTTAGGCAGGTTTTTAATTGGGAATAGGTTGAAGGATTATGGGGAGAAGGCAGGAAAATGGGGATGAAGAGCACATCAACCATGATGGAATGGTAGAGTGGGCGCAATGAGCTGAATGACCTAATCCTATATTTGATAAACTTATGAGCAGTACTTTTCATTGTTTAGTCACGCACGTGACAAATAATAAATCAAATCAAATAATTTTTCAAAAGGTTTAGAGATAGAAAAAGTGTTCCTTTAAGATGTAAATTAGATGGCTTTAAGCGTGATTCTTTTCCAACCTGTGAAGATAAATCCTCGGCTGGTTCTTCAAGTTCTTGCTTTGAATTGCACGACTTATTGGATCATGATTAGACAAACTTACAGCAAGATGAAAAGCCCAACTTCCCAGCAAGGAAGCAAGTGCCAATAAAGGTGCTTTCAGCAGCAATATCTTTCCCAGTTCTATCTTGAGGCTGTCACCGATATAACAGGAGCTTGGGGATCAGAGCGATTAATTGAAATTCAATATTAGGCCCTGGAAATGGTTTGGTAAATATTTGCGGGCATCAGACTGAGAGATAATTGCAGATTTATTCAGTTAAACCTGCTTCTCGATCCAGTAATTGAAGACTTTGATGCGTTTGTTATGTTTTAAGTTGGAGCCCTTCTCGAGGACTGAAGTACCCAATTTCCAGCAGGTGACAGAACATCTCGAGAGCTCTGAACTCAACAGATTTGTTGTCATCTATCTTTGTCTCATTTTAATCTGATTTCAGCTCTCCCACCCATTGAAAAAAGTCTTCAATCTCTCCGTATTGGTGTTACAATTCCCAATCTTGTTTCATCTTCATTTCAACATTAATAGGCAGTGGTATATCTGGAAAAATGCTACAGTCATCTGGGTCACTGTCTGTGTGGAGTTTGCATGTTCTCCCCATGTCTGCATGGGTTTCCTCTAGATGGTCCAGTTTCCTCCTAACGTGCTGGTTAGGTGCATTGGCCATGCAAAATTCTCTCTCAGTGTACCTGAACAGGCGCTGGAGTGTGGCGACTAGATTTTCACAGTAACTTCATTACAGTGTAGATGTAAGTCTACTTGTGACACTTACAAATAAACTTTTTTTTAACTAAGGGGAGTTTTGATTTGATTTGATTTAATTTATTATTGTCAAGTGTGAAAAGTATTGTTTCTTGCACACTACACAGACAAAGCATTCCATACATAGAGAAGGAAATGGGACAGTAGTGTCACAGTCACACACAACAGCACTGTGTGCACTATCTACAAGCATCGCAACAACTCACTGAGGTTCGTTTGAAAGCACCTTCCAAACCTGTGACCACCAAGGAGAAGAACATTAAATGCAGGGGAACACCACCACCTGCAAATGTCCTTCCAAGTCTATCACCAAGTTTAGTAAAAACCTACCTGATTAATCAGTGTCCTTTAGGGAAGGAAATCTGCCGTCCTTACCTGGTCTGGCCTACATGTGACTCCAGAGCCACAGCAATGTGGCAGCTCTTCAGTTCCAGGATAATTACGGATGGGCAACAATGCTGGCTTTCAAACGATGCCAATATCCCATGAAAGAATAAAGAAAATCCTCTAACGTGAGATAAGCAGAGTGGGTGTGCATTCCTCCATCAGACCTAAGTGGATTGTTTCAAGTTTATTTGTTAGTGTCACAAGTAGGTTTACATTAACACAGCAATGAAGTTACTATGAAAATCCTCCAGTTGCCGCACTCCGGCACCTGTTCAGGTACACGGAGGGAGAATTTAGCACCTAACTAGGACTGTGGGAGGAAACCGGAGCACCCGGAGGAAACCCATGTAGAGACGAGGAGAAGGTGCAGCTTCCGCACAAACAGTGACCCAAACCCAGAATTGAACTTGTGTCCCTGGCAGTGCTAAACACTGTGTACCCGAGCCTAATGCAAGGTAGATCAATCCAGAAATCTGATGGCAGCAGGGGAGAAGCTATTTGTGCATTAGTTGGTATATGATCCAGAAAGCCCATCAATGCCTCTATCTTCTCCAAAGGCTAAGGAAATTTGGCACGTCGGCAACAACTCTCTTCAACTTTTACAGATGCCACGGCAAACAGCCAGCATAATCAAGGGCCCCATGCACCCTGGACATTCTCTCTTCCATCTTCTTCTGTCGGGAAAAAGATACAAAAGTCTGAGATCACATACCAACTGACTCAAGAACAGCTTCTTCCCTGCTGACATTTGAACGGACTTACCTTGCATTAAGTTGACCTTTCTCTGCACCCTAGCAATGACTGTAACACTACATTCTGCACTCTCTCCTTTCCTTCTCTGTGAACAGTATGCTTTGTCTGTGTAGAGTACAAGAAACGATGCCTTTAACTGTGTACGAATACATGTGACAATAACAAATCAAATCAAAAATCTTGGGTCATTTGGGAAAATGCAGGTTCCTATGTCTATTTGACCAAAACATCAAAGGGTTTTTTGAAGGTGCCCAAATAGCTGATAATAAATATTTCAGTCCGACCTTATCAGTGTGTTAAGCAAGGTTAGGATAATCTGCCTGGACATTTCAACAAAATGTCCTTCAGCTGCATCCCTAGACTTCATTAATCTTCTTGACAATGGTCCTATCGATTAAATCCTTTCAATGAATGATAGGCAATCAGACAAGCCCTTTCAATCGTGAATTAACTTAAGACTTTTCCGGATTAGAATCTACCACGCAATCAATTTACCTAACTCCCACCGTTCCCCAAAGCTGCAACAAGCAAGCACTCAGGCTGAGAATGAAGAAGATAGGCCTTTGAAGAGAACTCAGAGGAAAAGTTTTTTTTAAACAGATCTTACCAGGGAAAGTACATGAAGCAAGTCCTGTCGATGGAATTCAAGAGATAATTAGGAGATAGATTTCAAAGGGTGACACGGTGGCACAGTGGTTAGCACTGCTGCCTCACAGCGCCAGGGACCCAGGTTCAGTTCCTGGCTTGGGTCTGTGCGGGGTCTGCACATTCTTCCCATGTCTGCGTGGGTTTCTGCCGGTTTTCTCCCACAGTCAGAAAAACGTGCTGGTTAAATGCATTAGCTGTGCTAAATTCTCCATCAATGTATCAGAACAGCTGCCGGAGTGTAGCAGCTAGGAGAATTTCACAGTAACTTTTTTGCAGTGTTAATGTAAGCCTACTAGTGACTAATAAATAAACTTTTTACTTTACTTTTACTGTTGACAATTTTACCACACTGCTGGCCCAACCGTTCAGAAAGTATTTCTTGCTTTTTATCTTAATAGAATATGAACCCATTTACCTCATCTAAATTAAAGGTTTTTTCAAAGCAGGCAAGAATTAGTGGTATGGCAGGATGTGGGTATGTCTCTTAAACTGATATATGATGTGTGAATCACAGAAATAGAAACCTTACAGTGCAAAAAAAGGCCATTTGGCCCATTGAGTCTGCACTGACCACAATCCCACCCAGGCTCTACCCCTATATCTCTACACATCTACACAATAATCTCAGGAGATAATGCTGCAGCTTTATAAGACCCTTGTCAGATCCCACTTGGAGTGCTGTGTACAGTTCTGGTCGCCTCATTACAAGAAAGATGTGGAAGCTATTGAAAGGGTGCGGAGGAGATTTACAAGAATGTTGTCTGGATTGGGTGGCATGCCTTATGAGGATAGGTTGAGGGAGCTCGGTCTTCTCTCCCTGGAGAGACGAAGGATGAGAGGTGACCTGATAGAGATTTATAAGATGTTGAGAGGTATTGATCGGGTGGATTCTCAGAGGCTATTTCCCAGGGCTGAAATGGTCACTATGAGAGGACACAGGTTTAAGGTGCTGGGGAGCAGGTACAGAGGAGATGTCAGGGGTAAGTTTTTCACTCAGACGGTGGTGGGTGAGTGGAATTAGCTGCTGTTGATGGTGTGGAGGTGAACTCATTGGGGTCTTTTAAGAGACTTCTGAATGAATGCATGGGATTTAACAGGATTGAGGGTTATAGATAGGCCTGGTAGGTAGGGATATGATCAGCACAACTTGTGGGCCGAAAGGCCTGTTTGTGCTGTAGTGTTCTATGTTCTAACCTACACATCTCAGAACACTAAGCATGACAAATCAACCTAACCCGCACATTTTGGATTGTGGGAGGAATCCGGAGCACCTGGAGAAAACACACACAGACATAAGGAGAATGCATAAGCTCCACACAATCAGTGACTCAAGCCAGGAATCGAACCCAGGTTCTTGGAGTTCTGTAGGAGGAAACCCACGCAGACACGAGGAGAATGTGCAGCCTCTACACAGACAGTGACCCGAGCCAGGAATCGAACCCGGGTCCTTGGCACTGTGAAGCAGCAGTGCTAACCACTGTGCTACCGTGCCATAATATGTGCATCACCCAAACGGTGAAGATAGTTGAAACAACAGCAAGCTTAGTGAAGAGATGCTGACATGATTAATAAGGAAACCCATGAAGAAAATGTAAATAACGCTCAAGAAATTAGACATATCAGTCAGGACTGTACGACACTAATACAAATTAAAGGATAAACTGCCAAGGGCAGAGTCCTCTGGCAGGGAACATTTCGCATTTGGGGAAAATAAAAAGGTTATCCTGATTTACAGTGTCGATGAGTTTGAATCAACGTCCTGCTCCCCTAGGCCGCCACCCCCAGCAGAACAGGAAGTGATTCTGCAGGAATCAAAATAGATAATTTTAACCCAGGATTGACCTTATCAGAGAGAAATTGGGTTTGTTGATCTTCTGTATGGATGGCACAGTGGTTAGCACTGCTGCCTCACAGTGCCAGGGACCCAGGTTCGATTCCCGGCTCGGGTCACTGTCGGTGCAGAGTCTGCACATTCTCCCCGTGTATGCGTGGGTTTCCTCTTAAAATCTGAAAGATGTGCTGGTTAGGTGCACTGGCTATGATAAATTCTCTCTGTGTACCCGAATAGATGCCAAGTGTGGCAATTAAGGGATTTTCACAGTAACTTCACTGCAGTGTTAATGATTCCCAGTACATTCGGCCCTTCGAGCCTGTTCTGCCATTCAATAAGATCATGGTTGCCTCTGTCCTGCCTACCCACAGTACCATTTGATCTCCTTGATGATCAAAAATGCTTCTAATATTTGTGTCACAAATTGGCTTACATTAACACTGCGATGAAGTTACTGTGAAAACCTCCTAATCGCCACACTCCAGCGCCTGTTCGGGTACACTGAGGGAGAATTTAGCATGACCAATGCACCTAATCTTTCAGATTGTGGGAGGAAACCGGAGCACCAGAGAAAACCCAGACAGACATGGGGAGAATGTGCAAACTCCAAGAGACAGTGACCCGATCAGGGTCTCTGACGCAGTGAGGCAGCAATACTAACCCACTGTGCCACCTCTATGGATGACTCAACAGATCCACTATTCTCTGGTAAAGAGACTCACAAGCCTCTGGGAGAGAAGATTTCTCTTCACTTCCCTCTGATGGGGAAACCCCTTATTCTTGAACTGTGTTTTGAAATGGTTCTGGGGCCGAATTCTCTGACCTCGCTCTCAGTCAGGATTCTCCAGTCCCATTGCCAAATTCTCCATCCTCGCTGGCAATGGCATCAATGGCTGGAGAATTCCGACCCCAGTTTCTACCACAAGGGGAAGAATTCCTCCAAGTATCCACCTTGTCAAACTGCCTCAGGCTCTTACAAGTTTCGATAAGGTAAGCGTGCAGGTGCAGCAGGCATGAAGAAGGCACATGGTATGTTGGCCTTCACTGCGAGAGGTTTCGAGTACAGGAGTAGGGATGTGTTGTCACAATTATACAGGACCTTGGTGAGACCACACCTAGAATATTGTGTGCAGTTTTGGTCTCCTCTTCTGAGGAAGGGTGTTCTTGCTCTCGAGGGAGTGCAGCGAAGGTTTACCAGGCTGATTCTGGGGACTGATGTATGAGGAGAGATTGACTAGGTTAGGATTGTTTCAAGAGGCAACTGGATATAGCACTTGGTGCCTTGACCTGAACAGGCACTAGAGTGTGGCGACTCGGGGAATTTCACAGTAACTTCATTACAATGTTAATGTAATCCTTACTTGTAACTAATAAATAAACTGTTTTGTGGGAGGGAGAATGGGATCAAAGGTTACGGGGAGAAAGCAGGATTAGGCTATTGAGTTGGACGATCAGCTGTGATCATGAGTAGACTCAAAGGGCTGAATGGCCTCCTCCTGCTCTTATCCTCTAGGTTCTACGTAATAAAATCATCTGTCATTCGTTTAAACTCCCATGGATACAGGTCCAACCTGTTCCTCATAAAATAAACCCCTTCATCCCAGCGATCTGTCAAATGAATTAGTAACTGTAATGGTGAATCTGGAGAATACAATTAATGTGTCTTCTGTTCACACGCGCTATGAGAAGAGAGCACGAGCCTGTAACTGCTCTTCAGATATTGAATATCACAAAGCTACTCCTACGCTTAGCGAGTAATAAAGAGGCGAGCGAGGGGAGGAGACTGAATAAGAATTAACCAGCTATTTTGATTCCTTAAAGGCAGAGGAGCAGCTTTCTAAATGCCAGACACTTCCAATCATATCAATGTGGCAATAGATCCAGATTGGGCTTCCTCCCCAGACTTGTAGAGTTCCTCGTACTGTTTCCACCTGGCTTTGCACTCAAGTGCACCGTCCCTTCACACAAGCTCAAATCCAACCAAATCTCCGTTCACTGCAGAAAAATCCTGCTGGCGTGAGCGGTGATAACATTTCAGCCTAAGTTTCATACCGTTTGATTGGGGATTCTGGATTAGTGTCCGATTCCCCGGCACCTTTCTCCTATCTGGTTCAACACCAATTATTCTTGCTGATCTGACAACTCTTGTTAAGGCCACCATCGACTCTACTTTCTCAGAAGACAAAGGAAATTCGGCATGTCAGCTACGACCCTCACCAACTTTTATAGATGAGCCATAGAAAGCATTCTTTCTGGTTGTATCACAGTTTGGTATGGGCTCCTGCTCTGCCCAAGACCGCAAGGAGATACAAAAGGTGTTGAATGTTGCCCAGTCCATCACGCAAACCGGTCTCCCATCCATTGACTCTGTCTACACTTCCCACTGCCTTGGCAAAACATCTAGCAAATTAAGGACCCCCACACACCTCGAACATTCTTTCTTCCATCTTCTTCCATCAGGAAAAAATCAAAAAAGTCTGAGGTCATGTACCAACCGACTCAAAAACAGCTGCCGTCAGACTTTTGAATGGACCTACACCGCACTAAGTTGATCTTTCTCTACACTTTAGATATGCCTGTAAGACTACATTCTGCACCCCCTCCTTTCCTTCTCTATGAACAGTATGTTTTGTCTGTATTGCATGCAAGAAACAATACTTTCCATTGTATGTTAATACATACGACAATAATAAATCAAATCAAATCAAATTCCTCCCTCTGTCTGGAGAAAAAAACCTAACAGAGGAAAATAAAGGCAATTTCCTTTGTGTAAAATTATGTGCAAGTCGGCTGAAGATCTTCTCCTTAAATCACCTGCAGAGGATTTAAATATTTCCCTCTCAACACGCTCTGTGCAAACAATTTATTATTAAAGAAGTCATGTCCAATTTTGTCAAACGTCAAGTGCTCCGCTCTCGGAGGGAGTTAAATCATGTATGGAAAATTCCGGAGTAATTTTTGGTGAGAAAGGTAAAGTCGGAAAGAATTACCCCTTCCGATTAAACGTTCAAAAGCCTGAAGGGATTCCGTGACGGGGCCGGCGGAGAGGAACAGATCCCAACCGCCCTCGGTAGCAGCAGCAATCCCTCATCGTTGACTGGATTGATTCCTTGGAAGGAAAATAAATCTCGACTAAGACCTATTTCAGAAACTGCGAGGCAGGGAGATTAAAAAAAAATTGCTCTGTCATCGGTCTTGTGATGAAGGAGAAAAAATATTAATGTGGGGGACCTCTGCAACCCACCCAAGGGCCAAAGTAGCTGGTCAGCAATGCCTGTCCCCATAGCAACAGAGAGAAATGGAAGCTCAGGATTTTTTTTTACAGTGAGTTTTCTTAAGTAGGCCTCTGATTTACTAAACCCTCCCAGCTCAGATTCACTGTACGTTTAACACATTGCCGGGGTACTTAGAATTCAACTCTTATTTCCCCTGCTGAATCGGTTTCATTTGCTCGACGACCTCTTACTAATGAGAACTCCAGCTAGCTGGAGGGCTGCTGGGACGAGGTTCACCTTTGACCATTAAGGTGCAGGGAAGGGTGGTGATGGTAAATTGCCGTCTGGCTGGCTTTGTGGCAGACTCGACTCCCCGTGGAAGCGTGTTTCTGCACGGAATATTCATATCTTACCGAGGCTGTTTGCACAGCGGCCAAACTTCAGCGCAGCGAAGCTAACAGGAGTACACCAGGCACGGTTTGTCTTTAGCAGATTGTTCTTATGTTCCAGGAGCAGCAGACGGGCGATTGCAACAATTTCAGGTGTTATCTTGCAGTCACTAACTGTATAGGTTTTAAATTTCTATTATTTTTGATTTGCTGCCATCATTAAGCCGCGTGACTTGGTTTGATGGTGGCACAGTGGGTTAGCACTGCTGTCTCACAGCGCCAGGGACCCGGTTCGAATCCCAAGTTGGGTCACTGTCTGTGTGGAGTCTGCATGTTCTCCCCATGTCCCCGTGGATTTCCAGGTGCTCCAGTTTCCTCCCATAGACCAAAGATGTGGCGATTAGGTGGGATTGGCCATGCTAAATTGCTCTTTAGTGTCAGGGGGACTAGCTAGGGTAAATGCATGGGGTTATCGGGATAGGGTATGGGTGGGATTGTGGTTGGTGCAGACTCGATGGGCTGAATGGCTTCCTCCTGCACTGTAGGGATTCTATGATCTTTGAAGCATACAAACCATTCGAGCCTGCTCTGCCATTCATTGTGATCGTGGCTGATCATCAAACTCAATATCCTGATCTTCCCTTTCCCCCACATTCCTTGATCCCTTTAGCTCCAAGAATAGAAACATGTTTGATTTCATTTGATTTGATTTATTATCATCATGTGTATTAGTATACAGTGAAAAGTATTGTTTCTTGCGCGCTGTACAAAGCATAACACGCGATGGGTCGTGAGAGGATTTTTTTCGAGAGTATCCTAGTGCTTCACATCGTTAGTGTACGCTTGACCTGGACCATTTGATGGGCAACACGACAGCTCAGTGACTATCGCTGTGCTGTGCAGATACATGGATTTGGGCCTGTGTCTGTGGGAGTTTGCGCATTCTCCCCGTGCTTGCGTGGGTTTTCTCCGGGTGCTCCGGTTTCCTCCCACATCCCAAAGATGTGCTCTTAGGCTAATTGGCAAAACAAATTCTCCCTAAATTGTCTCAAATTTGGTTTTTAATCCATAGATCTATAAACATAGACAGGGATCACGGGTAGAGGTGGGAACATCGGGGTGGCGGCGCGGGCTCATTGGGCTGAGGGGCCTGTTTCCCGTGCTGTTTTGTTCTTTGTTCTTTGTTCTATGTTTTGATGCCAATTTGACAATGGAATCCTGAAGGCTGCTGGGAAAATCCTGTCCTGGTTATTGACGTACATCGGTCATGTTCTATTGACAGAAGCTACAATTCATCAATCCAAATGTACAGAGCAAGTAAATTTTCAATTTCAACTTTCCCTAGTTCCCTGATTAATCTTTGGAATCCATTCAATATATTAACTTCCTACACCAATGATACTTCTCACAGATATGATCACATGATCACCCTCAATGGGCAACACAGTGATACCGTAGTTACAACTACTGCCTCACAGCGCCAGGGACCAGGGTTCAATTGTTGGCTTGGGTCACTGTCTGTGCGGACTTTGCATGTTCTCCCCATATCTGCATGGGCTTTCTCCGGATGCTCTGGTTTCCTCCCACAATAAGAAGTCTGACAACACCAGTTTTAAATCCAACCAATTTATTTGATAGTAAATCGGTTGGATTTAAAACTGGTGTTGTCAGACTTCTTTCTGTGTTTACCCCAGTCCAACGCCGGCATCTCCATATCATTCCTCCCACAGTCCAAACAGATATAGGTTTTGTGGATTGGCCATGCTAAATTGCTCCTTGGTGCCAGGGAGACTAGCTGGGATAAATATGTGGAGTTGCGGGGATACAGTCTGGATGGGATTGTTGTCAGTGCAGGCTAGATGGGCTGATTGGCCTCATTCTGCACTGTCAGAATTCTATGATGTGTTTGTTTTTGAATCTGCTTAAAATGATCTATCTACATTATCATTTGTGCTGTTTGATTTCATTGAAAGAAAACCTGCTGACCCAAATGTTCTCAAATCCGTAGAGGTGCAGTTTTATTAATACTTTATCTTACTCAACATTTTTCAGTGATATATATTTTAAAAACATAGAAGACAGAAGCAGGAGGAGGCCATTCAGCCCTTCGAACCTGCTCCACCATTCATCATGATCATGGCTGATCATCCAATTCAATAGCCTAATCCTGCTTTCTCCCTATAACCTTTGACCCCATTTGCCCCAAATCCTATATCCAGCTGCCTCTTGAATACATTCAATGTTTTGGCATTAACTACTTCCTGTGGTAATGAATTCCACAGGCTCACCACTCTTTGGGTGAAGAAATGTCTCCTCGTCTCTGTCCTAAATGGTCTACCCCGAATCCTCAGACAGTGACCCAGTCTTCTCCAACTATGAATGGTAAGTCTTATCTTACTTTTGTAGTAATTTTATTACCATTAGCCTAGGCTTGGGTGGTTGTAATTTAAGGTTGTGGGAACAATTTTCCCAAAGTAATTCTAAGTATCCTCCCATTTTCCCGCCCTTTTTTTTAGGGTAAGTTGAGTTTTGATCATTTACAGCAATGGAGTTTCACGGCAATCGGGGAACGCAGAGGCTTATCCTGCTGGACAGGCCTGAATCTGAGCGCCCAGGTACCCACTGGGACTGTATCGACCCCTCAGTATGCTGCGAGATGGGTTGGCATGGTCCCCCCCCTTCTCCCATCTCTGACTGCCAGCCTCTGATTTCCTGCTGTCTCGGAAAAGCAGCCAGAATAACTAAGAGCCCCCACTCTTCCACCTTCTTCCATTGGGAAAAAGATACAAAAGTCTGAGGTCACGTACCAACCGACTCAAGGACAGCTTCTCCCCTGCTGCCGTCAGACTTTTGAATGGACCTGCCTCGCATTAAATTGATCTTTCTCTACACCCTAGCTATGACTGTGACACTACATTCTGCACCTCTCCTTTCCCTCTCTATGAACGGTATGCTTTGTCTGTATAGTGTGCAAGAAACAATACTTTTCACTGTGTGTTAATACATGTAACAATACTAAATCAAATCAAATCAATGGCTTGGAACTCCACGAGCGAGTTTGGGAACCTAAGTAAGCAGGATAATTGCATCCCGGGCTCGCTAAACAGGTTTTAATTAAGTCATGAATATTAAAATCAGCCTCACGCCCTCCCCCCCCACCCCCACAAAGATAGAAATAGCCCAGAAAGATGGCAACCAAAATTAAATATTCCTGGACAAGCATCTAATATATCAAACACTATTCACACATTGAATTTACCAAATAATAATCAAAATACAAGCTAAATTCTTACCACCCAAAACTATTCCAATGTAATTTTTCTGTCTTAAAATCTAGGGGTACAATTTATAAATGGGATCGTAATTTTCCTCATCAATTTATCAGATGTAAAATTAATTAATAAAATTATTTCAAGAGAAGCTTCCTTGAACTTCTGCCCAATGATTTGATGAAATAATTAGTAGTAATGTAATCCATGCTCTTGTTTCTCTGGCATTGGGCACGATTCCCGTTACTGGCCTCCCCAGTGACATTGCTTACCCTGTTACGCTGCACGAGGAGCAGAGTGTGGTGGGAAAATCGCCCCCAGCATTTACTATCCATAAAATAGAATTGTCCAAAATCCAAATGCAATTGGCTCTGAGGATTTTAGATGTAATGGGAGCAACACGACGGCACAGCGGTTGGCACTGCTGCCTCACAGCGCCAGGGACCCGGGTTCGATTCTCGGCTTGGGTCACTGACTGTGTGGAATCTGCACATTCTCCTCGTATCTGCGTGGGTTTCCTCCGGGTAATCCGGTTTCCTTCCACAGTCTGAAAGATGTACTGGTTAGGTGCATTGAACTGTGCTAAATCAGCGTACCGGAACAGATGCCAGAGTGTGGCAACTAGGGGATCTTCACAGTAACTTCATTGTAGTGTTAATGTAAGTCTACTTATGACTAATAAATAAACACATTCTGTTTCTTCATTGATCCCTCGTTCTCAATTTCTCTCTCACCCTTTCTCCACCACACCCTCCTTTTTTCCATCACACTCTCTCTTTCTCTGTCACCGTCTCTATTTCTCCATAACCTCCACTTTGATGGAACATTTCAAAATTAAAAGCATGTTCCTTCCGAAGACACCTCTGATGCAGTTACTGAGCAGACCAGAAGAATTCTTCCTCGTATCTGTGTGGGTTTCCTCCAGGTGCTCAGGTTTCCTCCCACAGTACAAAAGATGTGCCAATGAGGTACATTGGCCGTGCTAAAATCTCCCTCAGTGTACCCAAACAAGTGCCACAGTGCGGCAGCTGGGGATTTTCACAGTAACTTCATTGCAGCGTTAATGTAAGCCCTACTTGTGACCCTGATAAATAAACTTTAGAGGACACTCGACATGTGTTAGTTATTTCTGTGGGGTGCAATGACTATTTCTAGATAACTGAGAATTGAATATAAAAGGTTCAGGGGGTTAACTGATCTGTGATAAAGTTTGAAACGCTCCAAGGGCAGGGATTCCTTTCCTGCTGCGTGTTTTAATTGAAACACTGTCATCCCACGCAGGCATGTTTGGAAGTATTTTTATAAACTGTAAACCTTTGACAGGGAGTGTGAAATGCAATAAATCACGAGGGATTTCCAATCTGGAATAAAAGCCAAGGCTGCACCGTCAATGTTAAAATAATCACCTTTCCCCCTCTCACAGCACCAGGGACCCGGCCTCGATTCCCAGCTTTGGGTCACTGTCTGTGTGGAGTTTGCATGTTCTCCCCATGTCTGCTTGGATTTCCTCCGGGTGCTCCGGTTTCCTCCCACAGCCCAAATATATCCGGATTAGGGTGATTGGACATGCTAAATCGACCCTTGTGTCACAGAGTATATGTGTGGGGATAGAGTATTAGAGTGGGATTGTGGTTGGTATAGATTCGATGGTAGGAATAGCCTCCTTCTGTACTGTAGGGATTCTATTCTTTTCTGGGACAATGCCTAAAACTTATTTTTTGATTAGGGCCATCTGCCCTAATACCATCTTAAATGGTTCATTGTGTAATATTATTTTCTCATCCTCAAGTGAAGCTTTCATTATCTGAGAGGTGCTTTATCCATAGAATCCAAAGAATCTTTGGCCCGTTGAGACTTCGCAATCCCACCCAGGCCCTATTTTCGCAACCCCACATACTTCTTGCTAATCCCTCCCGAAACTAGTCACGGCCAATCAATCTAACCTGCACATCTTTGGAATGAGAGGGGAAACTGGAGCATCTGGAGGAAACCCACGCAGATACGGGGAGAACGTGCAAACTCTGCACAGACAATGAATTGAATCCGGGTCCTTGGTGCTGTGAAGCGGCAGTGTTAACCACTGTGCCACCTTGCCGCCCGAGTGTAAAAATAGATGTTGTTGCTGTCATCGTTCTGTAATGTTAACGTTTTTGTTTCTCAGATGACCAGCCGGATATTTCCAGCAATTTCATTTCTGATTTCCAGTATGTGCAGAGTTTTGCCTTTGGACCGCAGTCATCAGTTTTTTTTTAAATGGTTCAAGCTCAGAGTTTTGGGGAAGGATTTTACCTGCTGGCAAACGCTGTGCAAGAGGGGGCTGCAATGATTAGGAATCAGTTTCTTCCCCTGTCTCCAGTCTTCTGAAGGTGCACGCCGATGGGGGTAACCTTTCCCCTCTCCCGAAAATAGCTCTGTGAGCCTGCTGCTAAATCTCAGCTACTAAATCTCAGCTACTGGCATTGATATCCGAAATAAAACATCAAACCAAACAAATGGTGCTGTAATCCCTGAAGAAAATAATATGTGCGCTCGGAAACATTCCAAAACATCTTGGTGTTCGATAAAGTGCGTGTGAGATGGAAGTTGGATTAAACCTCTGTCCCGTATTAGACACAGTTCTCGCGCAGCCTGGATTTGCAGAAAGCTTTCTTGCTGACGTGGCTCCTTCATCATCTGCCTCCAGCATTTCACAACCGGGCCTCCCAAGTTCGTTTAGGGCTGTAGGATCGAATCGATCCCGGAAATTATGCTCTCCCCGCCGTAGTCCTTCCATATCGCAGATAAAAGCAGAATCGAGAGTGAAGCCTCTCACTCAGCTCAGACACAGGATTTAGTGAGTGGAGCTTGGCCGATATCCCTCTATACCAATCTTAGTCATATAACTATCTATGTTAGAGAGATATAGAGAGATATGGGTCAAACACGGGCAACTGGGACTGGCATAGTCATTAAAAAAAGGGGACAGTTTGGGCCGTAGGGTCTGTTCCCATGCTGTAAATCTCAATGACCTCGATGAGTGTGAGTTAAAAGTTGGTTAATTTTCCTGCAGTGTTAATTAAGGCTGATTGTGTCACACACTCAATTAATTTTAGACAAATGCAGTATTTTGTTCCACACAATGGAATCAACACAAACTTATATATATTTTTTTAAATGTAATTAAAAGGTAATGTTGTTTTAACTGAAATTCTTGTTTCATTCCAAGACCTCACTTCTCTCTATCAGCTACGACTCTCACTGAGTTTTACAGATGCACCATAGAAGGCATTCTCTCTGGTTGTATCACAGCTTGGTACGGGCTCCTGCTCTGACCAAGACTGCAAGGAACTACAAAGTTATAAACAAAGTCCTTGGCCATCATATCCCGGTGTCCCAGAACCCAGAGATTCCGGCTCGGAAGCAGGGATGTTACCCACCACAGCACCGTGACCCCACCATAGATGTGTCAGAAGTGTGTCCAATCATGTCATTGCTGCATGTCCACCTACATACATGTTGTGGCAGCTTTCGTTTTAACCCACTCTCCTGTATCGCTGTCAAATGCAACACTCAGTAAGACTGAGATTGTTTAATTCAGCAGAGGATGACGTTCAAACAAGGGAAAATGTTCATCATTAATTTTGAGCAGACATGACTCTTCCTGCCGTTACTATAGGATTATTCACAGAGGGAGCATTCTTCTCCTTCAAAGGCACTGAGATCGAATCATAGAATCCCTACAGTGCAGAAAGAGGCCGTTCAGCACACTGAGTTGCACTGACAACAATCCAATCCAGGCTCTATCCCTGCCACCCCACATATTTACGCACTAACCCTTCTAACCTCTGCATAAGGGGCAATTTAGCATGACCAATTAACCTAATCCACATATCTTTGGACTGTGGGAGGAAACCAGAGCACCCATACAGAGACGGGGAGAATTGGCAAACTCCGTATAGACAGTGAACCAAGGCTGAAATTGAACCAGGATTACTGGCACTGTGAGGCAGCAGTGCTAATCACTGTACTGCCATGATCTATCACGTCTTCAGATAATACTTTGCTACCAAGAGACAGATACACACTCTCTCTCTTTCTCCCTTTTTCCCTCTGTCTTGACATTCCTCAACTAGCACTGAATTTAACACCACCTACAACTGAGAACTCAATAAATCCCTGTACTTTTCCCAGGAGTGTGCAAGGACAAATAAGTTCCCACACTTCATCGCGGTTCAGCCACCAACTTTAAGTTTAGATTTATTTATTAGTGTCAGAAGTAGGCTTACATTAATACTGCAATGAAGTTACTGTGAAAATCCTCCAGTCACTAAACTCCAGAGCCTATTCAGATAACATTGAGGGAGAATTTAACATGGTCTTATTATACAGATTAAAAACTCCAAAGTGTTTTATGGAGCCTGCCTGAATCAGAAGTTTTGTATTTTGAATTTGGCTCGGATCAGCATGATATATTCCACTTCAGGTTGGTGATACAAATAACCCACTAGGGAGCTTTTATCAAGCAAGGTTTATTTAAGAATATAGTTAACATGTAGAGTAAGGAAATCAGCAAGAACTTTTTATCAATTACAAAAAAGAAACAAAACAGCCATGATAATGTATAATCCTTAACAGAGATATCTAATGTGTTCTAATCAAACCAAAACCCTTACCATAGACAAAACCTGTTAAACAGTTTCAATACAGTAAAGCCCACTGCTCACGTAATACTGCAAATTGAGTCCTTTGGTTGAACTTTGCAGTTTTCTGGATTTACTCCAAACAGTTTGTAGGTAAGACAGCTTCCCAAAAACCACAGACACTCTGGTCCAACCCTCAACAACAGCAGGTTTTCACCCTTCAGGAAAATAAGAGAATTTCCAAAGAAAAGAAACAGGGAGAGAGGGAAAACATTCCTTTTTAGCTTGCTGCCCCTTCTGAAACTAAAACTCAAACCTGCAGCTCCAAACTGAAACCAAAATAAAACTGTCCAAAAACAGTCCTAACAATTCAGCATCAAAAAACTGATCTCAGAGTAAAGACAAACAACTCTGTTTAAACCTCTGAGTTAGCAATTAATAGGGCATTTCCAATCAAACTAGCAACACAACATCACTGAAGCTGTGAGTGGTAGAAATTATGATCTTGAAATAAACCTTTCTTAAAGGGACACTAACATCACAATGGCCAACATATCTCACCAGCACGTCTTTCAGATCTGCTGGAAGGTCAGGCATCTAGACATCGGACTGCTCTCCTGTGTCAAATGATGAACAGGATTGGATTTTTCAGCCCCGTCTGGGCTCAGAGGTGGACAGGAGCTCAAACTAACCAAGCCCACATGTCAGTTTCCTGTACCCATCCCATCACTTCAGGGAAAGCTGGGATGGGAGGGTTGTTGCCAGTGGAACTCATTATGAACCTCAGTCTCCAGTCAACCTCCAGCTATCCATAGGCTGCAGGGGGCCAGTGGCTGCAGGTGGGGAATCTGGTAGCTGGCTCAATGGGTGCAGGTACTCAGAAAGTTGTAGAGGTCTTCCCCACATGTCTGGGTATAAACATGACTACAAGTATCCCTGAAAGAGAGATTCCACCATCCCCAGCGCTCTGTAGATAAAACGCAGCTGCACTGAGATGGGGGCACCATGTTTAAAGAGTACCTAGACCAGATGAAATAGGTGACCCTCTGACCCCACCATGAAGGTCTCAGGGGGAAGGCGGAATTCACCCTGGCAATCAGAGACAGCACCCCACTCCCCTCAGCCCTCCCCCTGCCCTGAACCTCCTCCTGCCCTGAACATCAGACCCCTCTCCCACAACCCTCCCCCGCCCATACAGCCATCACCCGTTGCTTTCAAGTAATTGTTGTAAGTTACTTGGGCTGCTGAAGGTTGGCTTTTGGTTTCACTTTCTGACTGATTAACTACAAACTGCTGCAAACTGGTTTCTTGAAAGCTCACAATCACACAGATGGCACAGTGATTAGCACTGCTGGCTGACAGCATCATGGACCCTGGGTTCGATTCCCAGCTTGGATCATTGTCTGTGTGGAGTCTGCGCATTCTCGCCATGTCTGCATGGGATTTCTCCAGGTGCTCTCGTTTCCTCCCACAGTCTGAAAGATGTCCTGGTTAGGGCGCACTGGCCGTGCTAAATTCTCCTTCAGTGTACCCAAACAGAGTGTGGAAACTAGGGAATTTTCACAGTAACTTCATTGCCATGTTAAGGTAAGCCCAGTTGTGTGACTAATAACTAAAAAAAAACTGCCCTCGTGTCACTTCACAAATTCAGGTCCTTTTTCAAATAAGCTGAGGTGTTCATCTTATTTGTTTTATGTGTTGACATCTTGGAGCGTTTGAGGCAGTAACCTTGATACAATGGGTTGGTGATCACTTCCATCTTCCACTAACTGAGTTTTGATCTTTCAGTTTTTGTGTGTTGCTTCACCCTTAAACAAAGAGTTGTGTGAATTCCCTGCATGGTGATGCATATCCATGACTTGCCACAGTTCATGTTATAATCGCCTTTTCTTCTTGCGACAATTTGGGCAGCATGCTGGCACAGTGGTGAGCACTGCTGCCTCACATTGCTGCCGGTTCGATTCCCGGCTTGGGTGACTGTCTGTGCAGAGACATTCACATTCTCCCTGTGCCTGCATGGGTTTCCTCCAGGTGCTCTGGTTTCCTCCCACAGTCTAAAGCCACGCAGGTTAGGTGGATTGACCGTGCTAAATTGTCCATTGGTGTCGGGGAGTTAGCAGGCTGGGTGTAAGGAGTAGGGCTTGGGTTAGATTGTTGTAGGTGCAGACGCAATGGGCTGAATGGCCTCCTTCTGCACTATGGGGATTCTATGATTCATAAAATTCAATTAAACCTCTTGTTCGCCCCCAAGGTATTCTGATTTGGTGTCTTGTGTCTTGCATGTAACCTGTTATAAAAAACCAATTATAATTCCAGTGGGTTGCCTGACTGTGGTGACAATTTTGTTGCTCTGCGTCAAACCTTAATTAGAAAGCTTTGTGAGCTCATTCACAACACTTTATCCTTCCGCACTTTATTTCACTTCCAGGCAATCGTGAAGCAGAACGAAACAATAAGCTACATCACTGCTTCATAACAAATTGGGTTGAATGTCTATAAGAACTTTAATACACAAATTCATTGAAAGCCACGCTAATCAATCTCAATGCAATTCAATTACATTACTCAAAATGAAACTGCTATAAAATGTACCGCAATTCTCTCCTTTTAATTGTAGCTACTCATTAAAAGTTTAAGCAACGTGCCGTCTTGTGACCTCACTAGGTTAATCGCTAATTTAATATAAAATAAATCCTGGTGCTTTGAATGAGGCGCAAAGTGGCACAGGCAAATCACAGTCACCCATGGAATCGTAGGGGTGAATTCTACTGAACTGCCCCCCCTCATGGGCGAGGGGGCAAACCATGGAAACTCAGCTAATGTCCTGAGCACTGTAAGTAGTCTCACAACACCAGGTTGAAGTCCAACAGGTTTATTTGGTAGCACGAGCTTTCAGAGCACTGCTCCTTCATCAGGTGAGTGAAGAGCTGGGTTTACAAAGAGGGCATATATAGACACAAACTCAATCGCAAGATAATGGATGAAGTGCAAATTTTGACAGGTAATTAAATCTTTATAGGTACAGGCAATGTGTGTGGAGAGAGGGTTAAGCATCTAAAGAGATGTGTATTGTCTCCAGCCATGACAGTTAGTGAGATTTTACAAGCCCAGGCAAGTCGTGGGGGTTACAGGTAGTGTGACATGAACCCAAGATCCCGGTTGAGGCCTTCTTCGTGTGTGCGGAACTTGGCTACCAGTTTCTGCTCAGTGATTCCGCATTGTCCTGAGGACTGGGTTCGAATCCCGTCATGGCAGATGGTGGAATTTGAATTCAGTTAAAAAATGGATGGAATTAAGAATCTACAAATGACATGGAACCATTGTCGATTATTGGAAAAACCCATCTGCTTCTCTAATGAGCTTCAAAGTGTATTTATTAGTCACAGGTAAAGCTTACATTAACGCTGCAATGAAGTTACTGTGAAATTTACCAAGTTACCACAGTCTAACACCTGGTTGGGTCAATGTACCTAATCTTCATGCCTTTTAGGCTGTGGGAGGAAACTGCAGCACCCAGAGAAAATCCACGCAGACATGAGAAGAATGTGCAGACAGTGACCCAAGGATGGGATCGAACCCAGGTCTCTGGTGCTGTGAAGCAGCAGTGCTAACCACTGTGCTATTGTGCCACTCTTTAGGGAAGGAAATCTGCTGTCCTTACCTGGTCTGGCCCACATTTGATTCCAGATCCACAGCAATGTAGTTGAGTTTCAACTTGCCCTCCAAGGGCAACTAGGGATAGGCAATAAATGCTGGCCAGCCAGTGATGCCCATGTCCCACAAATGAATAAAGAAAAATGCCAATCTGTGCCAAGGAAGGTAGTAAGACTTCAGAATCATACAACAAGAGAGTTAAAGAGATCTCTTGGCTCCTGCCCCAAGTGAGGGGCATAGATCAGCTAGATAGTCAACATCTGGAACAAGCTGTCAGAGGCTGTAGTAGAGGTGGGTACAATTTTGTCTTTTAAAAAGCGTTTAGAAAATTACATGGGTAAGATGGGTCTCAACAGATTTGGGCCAAACGCGAGCAACGGGACTAGCCTAGTGGCTAAAAAAAAAGGCAGCATGGACAAGTTCGGCGAAAGGCTGTAAACCTCTATGACTTTGTGAAGTGAACTGTCAGTTTAAAAGGAACAGTCGTGAAAGAAACTATTTAGAGAACTGCATTCAGCATCATTCCATTTTCATTTGATTTTATCTTTCACTTGAGGAGGCAGCAGATGTGGAGCATTACAGATGTGGAGCATTACAGATGCATTGTAACATTTCAAAGTAAAGTTGATCGGGTGTATATCTTTAAGTGTGTGATATACTTTTACTCGACTGGGCAAACATGTAACTGTTGGAAATAGTGCCTGGAAACGTGATGAAATATGTAGCAATGAAATTGTAAGTTCTGCAACTGTGTACAGTTCTGGTCACCATATTACAGAAAAGATGCTAAACTAGGAAGAGTGCAAAAAAGATTTACTAGGATGCTACCGGGACTTGATGGTTTGAGTTATAAGGGGAGGCTGGATAGACTGGGACTTTTTTTTCCCTGGAGCGTGGGAGGCTGAGGGATGATCTTAGAGAGGTCTATAAAATAACGAGAGGCATAGATTAGCTAGATGTTCAACATCTTTTCCCAAAGGTAGGGGAGTCTAAAACTAGAGGGCATAGGTTTAAGGTGAGATGGGGATAGATATAGAAGTGTCCAGAGGGACAGTTTTTTCACACAGAGCGTGGCGAGTGTCTGGAACAAGCTTTCTAAGACAATTGTAGAGGTGGGTACAATTTTGTCTTTATTTAGACAGTTACATGGATAGAACCTTTAAAATTAAAATGAGGAGGAATTCCTTTAGCCAAGGGGTAGTGAATCTGTGCAATTCACTGCCACAGAGAGCTGTGGAGGCCAGGTCATTGAGTGTCTTTAAGACATAGATAGATAGGTCAATCATATTGCTGTATGCCTGGAGTCACATGTAACCCAAACCAGGTAAGAACGACAGATTTCCTTCCCTAAAGAACATTTGTGAATCAGATGGGTTTTTCCGACAATAGCTTCATGGTTGTCAGTAATTCTTCATTCTAGATTTTTTTTTATTGAATTCAAATTCCACCATCTGCTGTGGCGGGATTCGAACCCGGGTCCCCAGAACATTAGCTGAGTTTCTGGATTTTTAGTCTACCGATAATAGTTCAGCAACAATACCATTAGACCACTTGATTGGTAAGGGGATCAAAGGTTACAGGGAAAAGGCGGGAGATTGGGGTTGAGAAAATTATCAGTCACGACTGAATGGCGGACCAGACTTGATGGGCTGAATGGCCTAATTCTGCCTCTCTATCTTATGGTTTTAATTCCTACCTGAAACTCATTCCAGAATAAGGGAGAGAGAGTTCAAGGTCACACGGAAGCAGAGAAAAGCAAGGCACCCTGTCACAGATCTCCTGTTGAACTACACGGTTTTGTTTGCCTGTTCATTATCCATCACCAAAAGGCACAATGACATTTCAGCTCCTGTGTTCAGCATCTCAACTAATCTCATCCACTGAAAGGTCAGACTGTAATTCTGGGATTTAAATATCACTGTCTCCTTCAGCGTTTGATTAAAGCCTCGAGTACAAAGCTCAGGCTATTAGTGTAGGGTATGCATGAAGTGCACAGGAATACAGAGGTCCCTGAAACATCCGATGCAGATTACTATGGGTACAAGGTTGTGTGAGATTCTTATCATTGTGTTACAAAGTTCACTCTCAGTTACATCAATGAAGAAAGGGTAAAAGCAAGGATTGAATGTCAGCGAGAATCAATAATTGGAAGTCAAGGAACAGATTCCACTTAATTTTTTTTATTCATTCCTGGGACATGGGCATCGCTAGTGGAATATTACAGATGTGGAATATTATAGATTGGATGGGATTGCTGTTGGTGCAAGTTTAATGGGCCAAATGGCCTCTTTCTGCACTGTCGAGATTCTATGATCACAAATATTAAGAAGTCAAATCTAATATATATATTGTTGGCTTTGTGACATCTTGATTTTACTCACAATTCTGCACTTTTAATTAAAATTCTTTAATTTTAATTAAAATGGACCAATTGCTGCATCTTTTGAAACATTTATTGTTCTTAACCCAATTCAATCCAATCCAGAGTCTCAACAAATTGAGACATTCCCAATCCAAGCTGACAAGACAGGGCTCTCACCTCCTGTCTTGCGCTTGATCTACATGATCCAAGCTGATTGGAGTAGGTATAGCTCCTTCTCCAAGGATTGATCTCATTTGCATCTTAACCAAGGTCATTAGTAGATTCTTAATTCCCACTATCTTTTATTGAATTCAAATTCCACCTTCGGCCGTGATGGGATTCAAACCTGGATCCCCAGAACATTAGCTGAATTTCTGGATTAATAGTCTAGCGATAATACCACTAGGCCATCCCCTCTCCATGTTGAGATGGTAGCCTTTTAAAGGAATGCCTTGTGATTAATCCCATCAACTTCTCTTTCCATCAGCTCTTCTTTGGAAATTGAATGAAGGTGGACAGGGAGAAAGGAGATTTCTACAGTAGCCTTGAGTGCCCACTGCCCACCACCAGGCCCGGGGCTCTCTCTTCAGGAGGCTTTGAACTTGCCCTCCCGATCCCCTCATGTCACCTGACTGGGGAGCAGACAATGCCAATGGCTATTGATCTCTCTGCATTTGTCTACTGCCCAATATGAGAACAAGGAATTTAGGGAAGAGTTTGTCTTTAGGGCCCTCTTGTTTCCAAGACGACCTCATATTTGTACCACGCGCCATGCTCAAACACACTGCTTTCCCCCCGGGGTGAAGGAGGGACTGGGGTGGGGGGGGGGTGGTTATGTGACATCCCTGAGCATTGGACAGTGGATAAAGAGCCAGAAAGTGAAGTCTCTGCCTGCTTTCATTCTTTGTGTCTGGATTCAAATCAAAGAAGCATTGAAGCTTCTAACCCATTGGTGGCATGATGGCACAGTGGTTAACACTGCTGCCTCACAGCACTAGGGTTCCCAGTTCAATTCCTGGCTTGGGTTACTATCTGTATGGAGTTGGACATTCTCCTCATATCTTCTTGGGTTTCTTCCAGGTGCTCTGGTTTCCTCCCATACTCCAAAGAGGTGTGGATTAAGTCATGCTAACTAGCTCCTTAGTGTTAGGATGATTAGCACAGTAAATAAGTGGGGTTTTGAGGATAGATTCTGGATGGGATTGCTGTTGGTGCAAGTTTAATGGGTCAAATGGCCTCTTTCTGCACTGTCGAGATTCTATGACCACAAACATTAAGAAGTCAAATCTAATATATATATTGTTGGCTTTGTGACATCTTGATTTTACTCACAACTCTGCACTTTTAATTAAAATGGAACAATTGCTGCATCTTTAGAAGCTAAGATCCTAGAGATGCTTTTAGGCTGATTGGCGTTAATAAACTGTCCCTAAATTGGACCTTCCTAAATCTGGCACACATATAATTCTCTAAATTTGCACCCCTTTATTGTGGAGTCCAAGGGATGTAGACAAAAGTTGTAGGTAGAAGAAGGATTGTAATGAGGCACTCACTGAGTGTTAAAATGGGCAGCGTGGGCTTGTAGGGCCAAAGGGCCTGTTTCCTGTGCTGTGTTGTTCTTTGTTCTAGTATTTGACTCCAGTCAATGGACCAGTTTATGACGGACTCTCCAACAGTTGGCTAACTGGTGATTAATCCATACATAAAATGTACCCATTGATAATTTATTCTGTCCTACTTGAAATGCATGAGCTGTTTTCATCATCTTTTTACTGTACAAAAAGGATAAAAATTTTTCCCAGATTGACACTTCATATTTGTAATGCTGCACAGATGTTCCAGTGAAAACCTCACATGTTGCTCTACGGAAAGATGTTCCGTCTTTTATGTAGCACAGAGATAAACATTTATTTCTTAACTAAACCATAAACTGAAATGGATGCAAAGGGTTTGAGGGCAATTTAAAATGGACAAGAAAACAATAACTCCAAAAGAGAAAACGCTGGAAAATTTCAGCAGGTCTGGCAACATCTGGAAGGAGAGAAAAGAGCTGATGTTTCGAATCCAGATGCCCTTTTGTCAAAGCTAAAACAATAGCTCTCTCCCTCTCCATTTCTCACTCAACCTCTCCTGTCTTTCTGTTTAAATTTTCTCTCTTTATGGGTGACACAGTGGTTAGCACTGCTGCTTCATAGCGCCAAGGGCCCAGGTTCAATTCCCAGCTTGGGTCATAGTCTGTGCAGAGTCTGCACATTCACCCATGTCTGCGTGGGTTTCCTCTGGGTGGTCCGGTTTCCTCCCACAGTCCGAAAGATGTGCAGATTAGGTGCATTGACAGTGCTAAACTCTCCCTCAGTGTACCCGAACAGGCGCCAAAGTGTGGCGATTAGGGACTTTCACAGTAACTTCACTGCAGTGTTAATGTAAGCCTACTTTGGCATTGATAAATTAACCTCCTCGCTGCTACATTAAGTTGTCAATTTAGGTTTCATCCTCTGGGGTGGGACTTGAACCCTCAACTCAAAGGTGAGTGTGTTTCCAACTTAGCCACAGCTGTCCACAGCAATGGACAGCCTGATTCTACAGTTTCAATGTGCCATCACATAGCTTCTCTATCTCTTCTAAGTTGTGCATCCTTTGGTGAATCCATCTACAGAGCCCTACCATACATCCAAGTAGTGTAAATACCTTGATCACAAAATCACAGCTACTCAGTATCCTGCTCTGCCCAAGGCCATAAACAAAGCCCAATCCATTACTCAAGCCAGTCTCTCATCTACTGACGCTGCCTACACTTCCTGCTGTCTCAGAAAAGCAGCCAGTATAATTACAGACCCCACACATTCTCTTTCCCACTTTTTTTCCGTCGGGAAAAAGATATAATAATCTGAGGTCACGTACCAACCGACTCAAGAACAGCTTCTTCCCTCCAAAAGCCATCAGGCTTTTGAATGGACCCAACTCTAAGTTGATCTTTCTCTACGCTCCAGCTATGACTGTAACACTACATTCCGCACCCTCTCCTTTCAGAAATGGTATGCTTTGTCTGTATAGTGCACAAGAAGCAATACTCTTCTTTGCACATTAATACATGTAACAATAATAAATCAAATCAAATCAAAATATTGATTAAAAAAACTGATATAATTTGCCCCTGAGAGATGGGTGTCATTGGCTAGGCCAGCATTCATTGCCCATCCCCAACTGGCCCTTGAGAAGGTGTTGGTGAACTGTCTTCTCGAGTCGCTAGGTCCACGTGGTGTAGGTACACCCCTGGTGCTGTTAGGGAGGGAGTTCCAGGAAGAAATGGTGAATATTTCCAAGTCAGGATGGTGGGGGATATTCCCAATCTGAAATATGCATCATATAACTGGAAAATGCAAAATGTCTCCTCTAAAAGATTGAAAAATGTGTGAATTGTAGACATAGCAGATTAACGCGATAATGATCTATTAGGGATTTAATTAAAATCGAGAGAATATTAACATTTTTCTTAAGAGCCTTAAAGTGCGAAAACCTTTATTTCAGATTAAAAAGCATCCTTCCTTGGATAGGGTGCTCAGAATTTTCTCTACCATCCGAAATGGGGGTTTAAGTTTGAAAGGTTCTTGTGCTCCCAACTGACTCAACTCAAACCTGTCAGTAACCATCAGATTCCTAACCATTCTTAAAAAGCAGGCAGGAATCTGCGATTCACCCAAAATGGAAAGAAGAAGAACTGTCTTCCTTTTATTTATTCATTCGAGGGACGTGGGCATCACTAGTTATTGTCCATCCCTAGTTGCCCGATGGCAGTTGAGAGCCAACAACATTGCTGTAGGACTGGAGTCACATGTAGGCTAGATCGGATAAGGATGGCAGATTTCTTTCTCTAAAGGACATTAGTGATGAGTTTTTCTCACAATTGGCAATGGTTTCACTGTCATCAACAGATTCATAGAATCATAAAATCTATGATTCTATGGGCCAAATCCATTTGGTCCATCAGTACAGACCCTACGAGTCTGCACCGACCATAATCCTACCCAAGCCCTAGTCCCACTTACTTACCCTACTAACCCCTTGACACTACAGGGCAATTTAACATGGCCAATCAACCTAATGCTCACATTTTTGGAGGAAATTGGAACACCCAGAAGAAACCCGCGTTGACGTGGGGAGAATGTGCAAAGCCCAAGTAGACAGCAACCCGAGGCCAGAACTGAACCCAAGTCCCTAGCGTTGTGAGGCAGCAGCACTAACCACCGTACTGCCTTATACTTCTTAATTCCAGATATTTTTAACTGAATTCAAATTCCACCGTCTGCTGTGGCAAGATTCGAACCAGGGTACCCAGAACATTAGTTTCTGCATTAATAGTCCAGCAATAATACAGCCAGGCCATCATTACTCTCCGGACTACTTAGCGAGATTATTCCTTTGCCCAAACCAGCAGTGCAAGATAAAAATTAGGCGTTAATTTGTGCAACAGCTGAGAGTATTTGTCCTGTTAGACTGACTGAATTAACATGGTGAAGGAATGAATGACCACAGATCCATCCTCAAGTTGTCCACAGACTCTGAGAACAGAAGTTTGAGATCACTCAGCTGGCATGTCCTGAGTTATGTACCTGCTCTTCCCAATGTCCTTGAACATTATTGTATAGTACAGCTTTCACAGACATCTCTCAAAGGCCATTGGTCGCCACGCTACCGGAAGGATGTGGAAGATTTGGAGAGAGTGCAAAGAAGGTTCACCAAGATGTTGCTGGTTTCCAGGGTGTTGGCTAGGAGGAGAGGTTGAATAAACTGGGATTATTTTCATTGGAAAGACAGAGGCTGAGGGGACACCTGATAGAGGTCTACAAAAGTATGAGAGACGTAGACAGAATGGATAGTCAGAGGCTTTTTCCCCCGAGGTGGAAGTGTCAGTTACAAGAGGGCACAGGTTCAAGATGAGAGGGGGAAAGTTTAAGGGAGATAAGTTTTGTATTCTGAGAATGGTGGGTGCCTGGAACGCGCTGCCAAAGGGGGGCGGTGGAAGGAGGCATATAGCGGCACAGTGGTTAGAACTGCTGCCTTACGGCACCAGGACTGGGTTCGACTCCCAGCTTGGTCTACTGTCTATGCAGAGTTTGCAAGTTCTCCCCGTATCTGCTTGGGTTTCCTCCGGGTGCTCCAGTTTTCTCCCACAGTCTGAAAGACATGCTGGTTAGGTGCATTGACCCGAACTGGTGCCAAAGTGTGGCCACTGGGAGAATTCCACAGTAACTTCATTGCAGTGTTAATGTAAGCCTAAGTAAACGTTATTTACAGATTAGGAGGCATCTGACTGGGTATATGAATAGGGAGCTAATAGAGGCATACAGACCGAGTAAGGGCAGAAGGTTTTTTAATTTAGTTTGGGCATTATGATCAGCACAGGCTTGGAGGGCCAAAGGGCCTGGTCCTGTCCTGTACTTTTCTTTGTTTCTTGTTCTTTGTAACAATAAGACAAACACTGCGTATGGAACTAATTCAGTACGATTATCACCTCTACCTCATAGCAATGGGGAATTTTCAGCACTTTAATGATTAATGGACATATTTTGGCTCTCTGGGCTCCATCAAATTTTCCTCCACTAAGAGATTAACAAAATTGTGCATTTATTCTTATGTAGCTTTGCACAGGAGCACCCAAAATGTGAAAGCACGGTGAAT
This sequence comes from Sphyrna mokarran, assembly GCA_024679065.1. Classification (NCBI taxonomy): domain Eukaryota; kingdom Metazoa; phylum Chordata; class Chondrichthyes; order Carcharhiniformes; family Carcharhinidae; genus Sphyrna; species Sphyrna mokarran. The sequence goes on along the minus strand of JAGIQG010000012.1, from coordinate 6,006,490 downwards.
TGTGAAGAGGATGGTGTAGAAATACAAAAGGAGTGTTGGTGGAGAGGGCAGATTATGTTCAATGCCAGGAAATGCCAGCTGATTCACTCTGGTAGGAGGAACATGGAGAGAGAACAGAATAATAAATGGTACAACATTAGAATCCCTACAATGCAGAAGGGGGTCATTCGGCCCATCAAGTCTGTACCAACCACAGTTCCACCCTATTCCTGTAACCTTGCTAATCCGCCTAATATTAGGATCAATTTAGTATGACCAATCAACCTAACCTGCACGTCTTTTGGATAGTGGGAAGAAGCCGAAGGACCCAGAGAAAACTCACGCAGACATGAGGAGAATGTGCAGATTCCATGCAGACAGTGACCCAAGCTAGGAATCGAATCCGGGTCCCTAGCACTGCAAGGCAGCAGGGCTAACCGCTGTGCCACCGTGCCAGGAGGTGGAGGAGCAGAGTATGCGTGCATAAATCATTGGTTACGGGGAGAAGGCGGGGAATGGAACTAAGTGGGTTCGGAGAACCAGGGCAGACACTATGGACTGAATGGCCTCCTGCTATGGCACGGCGTTGCAGTGGGTAACACTGCTATCTCACAGCACTAGAGACCTTTAGTATTTTATATACCTCGATCAAATCCCCTCCCATCCTTCTGAAATCCAATGTGTATGAACTCAAACTGTTTAATCTCTCCTCATGTGTCAACCTCTTCGAATCAATCTGGTAAACCTCCTCTGAACTGTCTCCAATGCCACCACACCCTTCCTCAAATAAGGACACCAAAAGTAGACACAATACTCCAGATGTGGTCCCACCAACACCCTATACAATTGCAACAACACTTCTCTACTTTTATACATCCAATCCTTGCGCAATAAAAGCCAACATCCATTCTCCCCGAATCTGCGTGGGTTTCCTCCGGGTGCTCCAGTTTCCTCCCACAGGAAGACCTATGCTACACCTGCATACTGACTTTGTGACTCATGAACACAGACACCCAGATCCCTCTGCCCAGCTACACTTTGAATCTGTTTTCCATTTAGGTAATAATTTGCCTCTTTTTTTGCCAAAATGGGCAACCTCACACTAATCCATATTAAACTCTATCTGCCAAATTTTGGCCCATTCTCCTAGCCTAGCTATGTCCATCTGTAAAATTTTTATATCCTCTCCACTGCCTGCTTTCCCACCTATTTCAATACTATCCACAAATTTTGCTTTGTTATACTTTATGCCTTTAGATCATTTACATAGATTGTAAACAGTTGAGGTCTGAGGACTGACCCTATGGCACCCCTAGCTAATTACATTTCACCAACCAGAGAAGAACCCATTTATCCAGACTCTCTACTTCCTGTCAGTCAGCCAACCTTCAATCCAATCAAATACTTTACCCCCAATCCCCTGCGATCTCACTTTCTGGATCAATCTTTTATGTGACACCTTGGCAAACACCTTTGTTTCCTGCCAGAGTCCAACAATGTGCAATTTAGGTTGATTGGCCATGCTAAATTGTCCCTTAATGTCCAGGGAGATTAGCAGGATAAATATGTGGGGTTACGGAGATAGAACCTGAGTGGGATTGTAGTCAGTGAAAACTTGATGGGCCAAATGGCCTTCTTCTGCACTGTAGGGATTCTGTGACTCTGTACATCGTAACATTAATATGATACAGCTCTCTGCTGAGATCCCTCATTTACTCATGATGTGTAGCCAGATTGAGAAAGTAGTTCATATCAGTCAGGAGGCCAATTACACGGGTTAAGATCATTGTGAGATTGACCTGATTCTGCAAAGTCTCAATTGGTTTATTGAAACAAGGGAATTAATTAAACTCTTGTAAAACACAAGTTAGCGATTTAAAATGGCTGGGATACAGAGGACAATACAATATAAAATGGCTTTCAAAATGTTTCAAAGAAAATTCGAGGTCCTTGGGAATTCATAGGGTGATTTGATTTGATTTGTTATTGTCACATACATTAGTATACAGTGAAACGTATTGCTTCTTGTGTGCTATAATGACAATGCATACCATTCGTAGAGAAGAAAAGTGGCACAGTGGTTAGCACTACTGCCTCAAGGTGCCACAGTTCGATTCTCCAGCTTGGGTCACTGTCTGTATGGAGTCTGTATGTTGTCCCCGTGTCTGAGTGGGTTTCCTCCAGGTACTCCAGTTTCCTCCCACAGCCTGAAAGACGCGCTGGTTAGGGTGCATTGGCCGTGCTAAACTCTCCCTCAGTGTACCCAGATAGGCGCCGGAGTGTGATGATTAGGGATTTTCATAGTAACATCATTGCAGTGTTAGTCAGCTTGCTTGTGACACTAATAAATAAATTTTTCTGAAAAAGTGCAAAATGTAGTGTTATAATGATAAATAGGGTGTAGAGAAAGATCAACTTAATGTGAGGTAGGTCCATTCAAAAGCCTGATGACAACAGGGAAGAAGCTGTTCTTGAGTCAATTGGTACGTGACCTCAGACTTTTGTGTCTTTTTCCCAACAGAAGAAGGTGGAAGAGAGAATGTCCGGGATGCTGTGGGGTCCTTGATTATGAAAAGTATTATAATATGGAGACAGATCAGAGCTCTATTCACTCATTTATCTTATTATTTAGTGGAGGCAGTAGTTTAATGGCATCATTGTTAAACTTCATCCAAAACTTCAGCGAACGTTCTGGGGGACATGGGTTCGAATCCCCATCATGGCAGATGGTGGAATTTGAATTCAATAAAAAATATCTGGAATTAAGAATCTACTGATGACCATGAAACCATTGTTGGAAAAACCCATTTGGTTCACTAATGTCCATTAGAGAAGGAAATCTGCTGTCCTTGCCCGGTCTGACCTGTGACTCCTGAGACACAGCAATGTGGCTGAGTCTCAACTGCCCACTGAAATGGCCTAGGCAAGGGCAGCTAGATTGGCCACTTCCATGCCAGAACCATGTGAGCACAACTGCATGATAAAATTAAAGTATCTTGGGAAGACTTGCATTTATATAGCGGCTTTCATGGCCACAGGATGCCTGAAAATGTTTTGTAGCCAATCTGGTACTTTTGAAGTGCTGTCACTGTTGTAATGTAGGAAACAGAGCAGCCAATTTGTGCACAGCAAGCTCCCACAAATAGCAGAGCCATAATCATAGAATCACTACAATGCAGAAGGAGGCCATTCAGTCCATGGAGTCTATACCAACTCAGCATCTCACCCAGGTTAATGCCCAATCTATTCCTATAATCCAATGTAGTTACCCTGCTAATCCCCAAACCTACATATCTTGGGACACTAAAGGGCAATTTAGCATGACAATCCACCTAACCTACACATTTTTGGACAATAAGGGACAATTTATCACAGCTAATCCACCTAACTTTGGAGTTAGGTGAGAGGAAACCAGAACACCTGGAGGAAACCCACGCAGACACGAGGAGAACGTGCAAACTCCACACAGACAACGAGCTGAGGCCAGATTCAAACCCAGGTCCCTGGCGCTGTGAGGCAGCCGGGCTAACCACTGTGCCACCCTAAATTACCAGATAATCTGCCTTTTTAATGTTGTCCCAGAACATTGAGGAGAATACCTTCTGCTCTTCTTTACAATTGTGCTGTAGGGATCTTTCACATACTGCCGTGAGAGTAGACTGGACCTCTGTTAAAACAGCACTGGATATATTTGTGCGCTCAAATCCTGGAAGTGAGACTTGAACTCATGACTTCAATGGCAAAGGGCACTGGGATTGCCAGATGAGCCACAGCTGGTTCATGTGCAACGGTTGCCTTCCCGGTAAACAATGCTATACTGGGACACAGGAAAACTAATAGAAAGCAGCCCTGCATGGTGATATAATTGTGCATTAAATTGCAAAGGCTGGCCAAAGAAGCATTCTTTAAACAGTAGTATTTGCAGCACACCCAATGAAATTGAGAGGCTTGTAATCTATATTGTCAATATTCAGCCCCCTGATCAGATGAGAAGCTTTAAATAGATTCAGCACCTGTTACAAAATGAGGATAAACTAATATAAACCCATTATATTGGCAGCTGCTGCATGAAATATAATCAGGACTACATTAACTGCCGCTAAAGAACCAACATTTATTTGCTTTTTTAAATATTTATGTAACATACAGACTGCCTTGGGTCTGGCTTCACACTACCACTTTCAGAGCTTTGGGTATAAGGATATCATTGAAGTGTTAAAAATGAGATACGAGAGGGGAGCTACAGAAAAACCTCTTTCCTCTTGTAAGGAAATCCAGAGCAGAGAGAGAGAGATAAACCTTAAACATATGGCAGCAAGGTGGTTAGCACTGCTGCCTCATAATAGCAGGGACCTATCCCCATAACCCATACATTTACCCTGGCTAATCCCCCTAACACTAAGGGGCAATTTAGCACGGCCAATCCTCCAAACCCTCACATCTTTGGACTGTAGGAGGAAACTGGAGCACACGGAGGAAACCCGAGCACACGGAGGAAACCCACACAGACACAGGGAGAACGTGCAGACTCTGCACAGACAGTGACCCAAGCTGGGAATCGAACCCAGATCCACTGTGCACTGTATGATTCCATGACAGGAAGTGGTTGAAGTAAATAGCATAGTTCAGGGCTATCTGACACTTTCATATGAGGAGTGCATTAAAAAATATATTCTCACTCAAGGGGCTGGTGATTTCAGAAAGATAAGGTTTGGCACCACATTAAACAGGAATTTAATTTAAAAAATCAACATCAAAGCAATTAATTGATAATTTTTTAAAGTGTAATTGAGAAAAATGACCACAAAAAATGCTAAGCAACAGAGCTAATCAATGAAACTGTTTTTACCTTTTCACTAAGAATGTAGAGCTTGAGAGGGACAACCTGGGCCCCAAGGCCCCAGGCTTGGGTGACTGGACCCCAAGCCTGGGTGACTGGGCCTGAGCCAAGGAATTGGGTTTAACTAAAACAGACCTAGCATTTGTCTCTGGCAGCATACAGTCTGAGCTGGCCTCACAAAAATTCATATGAAAATTGGGATCAAAGGGGGTTTGCCCTTTTGACCCGGGGCTTTTTCCTCTCTCAGCAGCTCTGTTAATAAGTGTTTGGAGAGAGAGAGGAGGACAGGGTCTGTGTTTGTCCCATTCACTCCAAGCCATAGGGTTCTCGCTCTCTCACACGCACAGACTCGCTCACTCATGCAGACTATCTCTCTAGCACATATTCACTCCCCACCCAGGTCCATGGGGCTTGGACACTTAGTCGCAGAGAAATTTGCCACGGCCTTGAAGGTGCAAATCTGGGGCTTCCTCACTCCTACCTGTCTATGACTCCAACTGCCCTGCGTGCGGAGAAATGGTAGTTGCTATAAGTGTTGTTCCTTCTGGCCTCTCCGCCCCACTGCACCAACTTTACGCCTGTGTTCCATTAGGGGATCCAGCACCCCGTGTGTCCAAGGCTGGAGAGAGAATGCAGAATGGCCACTCACTTTCACAGTGCTCATCATTCCTCCAATCACAGGCCCAGAGCCTATCAGCAGGGAAAAAAAAGAGCCTGTGATTGGAGGAGAAGATCTGTCGCATTGACTTATCTGCATTTTGAACAACAAATGCACAGGCCACATGTGATATGGCAGACTGGCTTGTGGCCTGATACTGGGCTGTCTGTGGGACAATACTGGCTTAGATATTTTTCAAAGGAAACTAGATGAGTACATGAGAACTCCTCCACGATCATCCTCAACACTGGTGACATACAAGGCTGTGATCCCAGCCCCCTACTACACTCCTTACACACCTACAACTGTGCGGCCAAATTCACCTCCAACTTAACTTTCAAGTTTACTAGTGACACCAGCATTGTGGGTCGGGTCACAAACAATGATGAGACAGAGTACAGGAATGAGATAGAGAATCTGGTGAACTGGTGCAGCGACAATAATCTCTCCCTTAATGTCAACAAAACAAAGGAGATTGTCATCAACTTCAGGAAGCGTAGTGGAGAACGTGTCCCTGTCTACATCAATGGGGAACGAAGTAGAAATGATTGAGAGTTTCAATTTTTTAGGTGTCCAGATCACCAACAACCTGTCCTGGTCCCCCCATGCCGACACTATAGTTAAGAAAGCCCACCAATGCCTCTGCCTTTTCAGAAGACTAAGGAAATTTGGCATGTCAGCTATAGATCTCACCAACTTTTACAGATGCCCCATAGAAAACATTCTTTCTGGTTGTATCACAGCTCGGTACGGCTCCTGCTGTGACCAAGACCGCAAGAAACTACAAAGAGTTGTGAAACATAGCCCAGTCCATAACTCAAACTAGTCTCTGATCCATTGACTCTGCCTACACTTCCCGCTGCCTCAGAAAAGCAGCCAGCATAATTAAGGACCTCATGCACCCCGGACATTCTCTCTTCCACCTTCTTCCATTGGGAAAAAGATTCAAAAGTCTAAGGTCACATACTAGCCGACTCAAGAACAGCTTCTTTCCTGCTGCTGCTTTAGACTTTTAAATGGTACTACCACGTATTAGGTTGATCTTTCTAGCTATGACTGTAACAGTACATTCTGCACTCTCTCCTTTCCTTCTCTATGAATTGTATGCATTTTCCAAATAGCATAAGAAACAACATTTTTCACTGTATCCCAGGACACGTGACAATAATAAATCAAACCAAATCGTGAGAGAAAAGGGAATAGAGAGATGTCAAAAGGGAAAATGCTGGAAAATCTCAGCAGGTCTGGCAGCATCTCTAAGGAGAGAAAAAGCTGACATTTCAAGTCTAGTTGACCCTTCGCCAAAGCTTTGGAAGAATCATATGAACTCAAAATGTCAGCTGTTTTCTCTCCTTACGGATGCTGCCAGACCTGCTGAGATTTTTCAGCATTTTCTCTTTAAATTTCAGATTCCAGCATCCACAGAAATTTGCTTTTATTGAATAGAAAGATGTGTTGTGATTAGACAAATTAAATAGGGAGAGACTCAAGCAGAGTATAAATGTCAAGCTCTGATTATTTAGGCTGAAGAATCTGTTTCTGTGCAATAAATTTGATGTTGTTCTAGGTAACGTGAATTAGGTTATTTTTCATTTTGCTACCCTCAGGCCAATGAACTGAAAGTTTACACCCCAAGACAGCCACAGTGTCTAATAAATATGGGCAGTGATAACATCAGAATGTGTTAGCCTCTGGTTTCACCATTCAATGTTCCTTTTCTACCCAAATCCCAGGCACTTGCTTCTGCTTCTCAATCCCAGTGAAAATTTTACCAACACTTAAGCAAAGCTCCAGCAGCTTAAGTGATGATGGACAAGTGACAACAGAGAGGTGATAGCCTAGTGGTACTTTCGCTAAACTATTAATCCAGAAACTCAGCTAGTGTTCTGGGGGACACAGGTTCGACTCCAACCACAGCAGATGGTGAAATTTGAATTTTTTTAAAAATCTGGAATTAACAATCATGATCATGAAATCATTGTTAATTGTTGGAAAAATCCATTTGGTTCACTAATGTCCTTTAGGGAAGGAAATCTGCCGTCCTTTCCTAGTTTGGCCTACATGTGACTCCAGAGTCACAGCAATGTGGTTAATTCATTCATGGGACATGGGCGTCACTGGCTGGGCCAACATTTATTGCCCATCTCTTGAAACTGAGTGGTTTGCGTGGCCATTTCAGAGGGCAATTGAGAGTGAACCATATGGCTCTGGTTAACTCTCAACTGCCCCCAAGGGCAACTAGGGATGGGCAATAAATAATGGTCAGCCAGCAACGCCCGTGTCCCAGAAATGAATGAAGAAAAACATGATGCGAATTTATTTTCTTCCCTACATCGCTTTTAAAAAGCAGATATTTCCATTTTTTTAAAAAAACACAAAGCAGATAGAGGCTTTTTCACAGGGTTGAAGGGTCAACTACAGGATGGCACAGTGAGGGGGTGTAAGTTTAAGGGAGACATGCGGGGAAAGTTTTTCACACAGAGGGTGGTGGGGGGGGGGCACCTGGAGCACACTGCCAGTGAAGATAGTGGAAGCAGGAATGATAGTGATGCTCGAGCTATATCTTGATAGAGACATGAATGGGAATTGAGAAGTGGGATATAAACCATGTGCAGGCTTTGTGGGTCAAATGGCCTGCTCCTGTGCTATACTGTTCTTTGATTTTTGATTGAATTACTAAGGAACTTGTAACAAGGCCCACTTCTTAATTAGTCACAAGTAAGGCTTGCATTAACAATGCAATGAAGTTACTGTGAAATTCCTCTAGTCACCATAGTCTGGCACCTGTTTGGGTTGATGCAGCTAACCAGCATGTCTTTCAGAATCTGGGAGGAACCCGCACAGTTATGGGGAGAACATGCAAACTCCACACAGATGGTGACCCAAGCCAGGAATTGAACCCAGGACCCTGGCAATGTGAAGCCACCATGCCACCCCATGCTTGTTAGGTGCAACATACATTCATACACAGGGTCCCATTCTCTGTTGCTCTGTTTTTAAAATTATCCTGGAATCTGGGGAACCTATTGCTTTCTCTCTAGCAACACCTTGACCAATCAAAATTGACTTGCTAACCAATCAGCTCTTTGTTCTCCTGGAATGTAAATTGTCGTGATTGTTTAAAGTTTGGCATTCTTGTGTTTGTCCTGATGAGTGCAAGGTTAAAAGAATCGACAGAATGTTTCAATCCACGCCAGTATCCACTTACTGGGGATGTAACACCTGCTCTGGACATTAGTTTCCTCATACAACCCAAAAAGGGGGCCCTTCAGCCCATCATGTCAGTGCTAGCCATCAAGTACCTATCCCATTTTCCAGCACTTGGTCCATAGCCTTGTGCGCTGTGCTCAAGTCGGGAAATTTAAACAAGTCTTTTAACAAAGGGAAGCTTAAGTATGTTTTCATCAAAACCTGGGGAAAAAAAATAAACACTGGCTTACAGATCTGTATTCCAAGTATTGCCTTGTTCCGGGGAATAGCTACGTATTGTGGAAATAAGTCATCAGTAGTCTTGACGTCCTTTGCTTGTTCTCCCATGTTGGAATGGCAGGATTTCATCCAATGAATATGCAAATTCTTATCTTGCCTTCGCGACCTTTTTATTGTTGGCTTAGACTTTATATATCAATCATTTTGTTCTTGTTTGAGCAGAAAGGGATTGGCACCGCTCCCACTGGATGTGACTCAGGCAGTCCATTCATTTATCCCCCAGTGCAATAAAATGAATGCATGCATGAATTATTTTCGACTCAGACCCACCGTTGCTATAACCTTGCAGGAAAAGCAAAGACAAATTGCAATCTCTGGCAAATTCAATAAATTGGATTTGTAATCGCAATGATTGTCCCGTGTATTTGCTTAAAGCAGCATTTCATAACAAGCTTTGCGTGTGATAAAGGCCTCCTGTTTTTCATCTTGGAATGTATTGGAGGATGATTGGGGTCAGGGCAGTCTCAGAGCACAGGCAGCACGGTGGCACACTGGTTAGTGCTGCTGCCTGACTGTGCAAGGGATCCGGGTTCAATTCCAGCCTTGGGTCACTGTCTGTGTGGCATCTGCACATTCTCCCCGTATCTGTGTGGGTTTCCTCTGGATGCTCCAGTTTCTGTCCACACCACAGTTGCAAAGATGTTTTCATTAGGTTAATTGGCCATGCTAAACTATTCTAGTTTAGCAGGGCAAATGTGTGGCGTTACAGGAATAGGGCCTGGGTGTGATTGTAGTCAGTGCAGATGTGATGGGCCAAATGGCCTCCTTCTGCACAATAGGGATTCTATGATCCTACTCTGTGAAATCAATATCTCCCTCACCATTGATTTAGGTGGAATTGCTCTGGAGTAGCACTTCCCATGTCTCAGCTCCAACTTGTATATTAGGGAAATTATTAAGGCAGAATTACACAATGAATCAATAGAAAACAGTGCTTTCTGACCTGTTTGTTTGTGTGCTGGAGCCAGTGGGTTTGGAAGGTATAATGTGATGCTACTGTATCTTTAAGAAATGTATTTGTGTCACTTTTCTTGTGCAATATTTTTTTAGCAGACTGTTCTATTTACACGGTGCCACTTTGTCCACACTTGGCAGTCCCTGTTGCTACTACAGAATCATAATTGATGCTGATTGTTGGAATGTTTGCTTTAATCTGGGTGAATATAGTGTTGTTATTTTAGTATTTTTCCTCTGAGGGGTTTTTCAGAGTAGGGTTTGATTAGGTTAATTGACAGGGAAAACCATATGACTAGTTGGGGGACTAAGCTTACAAAGAAAAATCAGCTGAGTGGCTCCTTGGGATCTTTAGAGAGAAGTAGCTTTCTGTCTCTTTCTTTCTCAGTCTGGAGATTGGAGACTGGGACCTACCAGAAAATGCATCTCTTTCTCTGAAGTTCTGCTGTTTGGACATCAGAAAACATGTGTCTTTCTGAGCGTGTGTCCAGAGGGGTGGAAACAAACACCTACATGAGCATATCTGTTTATGTGCTAGGTGATTCTGAAGAGGGATTTATGTCTGGGGATATTGCTCAAATTGGAGCTATAGAGACCGATGACTGTTGGGAATTATACTTTGTCATGTTTAGGTATTACGGTAAAAATTGTGCTAATTCTTTTTGTTATATTTTAACAGTGTTGTTAAATAAAGTTTGTTTTGGTAAAAGCTCCCTAGTGGGTCACTTGAACCATACCTGGAGTGAAACATCTTATACTTACACTAATACAACAACCAAAAGAAAATTGAGGTCTAGTTTAACATTATAAAGTACTTTGGAGTTTCTGATCTGGTCCCTATAATAGTCAAAGGTGAATCTTACAGACGGTGCACATTGGCTGGAATTCTCCAAAACCCCGCCTATTCACATGGTTTTTCCTGTCAAGCAATCTAATCAAACCCTACTCTGAATAAACCCCAGAGGAAAAACACTAAAATAATAACATTGTATTAGCCCACATTAAAACATAATGTGGAGATGCGAGCATTGTACTGAGGTAGACACATTAAGAAGTTCACAATACCAGGTTAAAGTCCAACAGGTCTATTTAGAAACATGAACTTTCAGAGCGCTGCTCCTTCATCAAGTGAGTAGAAAGGTAGATTTCACACATACGGCATATATAGACAAAGACACAATTGCAAGGTAATGATTGGAATGCGAGTCTTTACAGGTAATCAAGTCTTTACAGGTACGGACAGTGCGAGTGGGATGAGGGATAATCACAGGTTAAAGAGGTGTGAATTGACTCAAGCCAGGACCGCAAAAAACTACAAAAGGTTATGAATGTAGCCCAATCCAACACACAAACGCGTCTCCCATCCATTGACTCTGTCTACACTTCCCGCTGCCTTGGAAAAGTAGCCAGCGTAATCAAGGGCCCCATGCATTCTCTCCTCCACGTTCTTCGGTTAGGAAAAAGATATAAAAGTCTGAGGTCACATATCAACTGATTCAAGAACAGCTTCTTCCCTGCTGCCATCAGACTTTTGAATGAACCTACCTCATATTAAGTTGATCTTTCTCTACACCCTAGCTATGACTGTAACATACATTCTGCACTGTCTCCTTTCTTTCTCTATGAACAGTATGCTTTGTCTGTATACCGCGCAAGAAATAATACTTTCCACTGTATGTTAATACATACGACAATAATAAATCAAATGAAAGTTAGTAGGATTTCGCAAGCCCAGGCTAAATGGTAAGGTTGCATGTGGTGTGACATGAACCCAAGATCCCAGTTGAGGCCATGATATTTTAAAAATCTTAACAACTCTAAGAAATGTTCCAATAAAACAAACCTCCTCAAAATATACTCTGGCCACTGGTTTAACACAGAAAATACGAATGCTCACATGATGAACATAGAACACTACAGCACAAACAGGCCCTTTGGCCCACAAGTTATTACTAGCTAGCTAGCAAACCACAAAGAGCAGAATTTTCACTTTAGGAGAGCAAGAAGACTTGCTTCCAGCTAGTCAGCAGAATCAGTAATACAAGAGAGGGAGAGAAAGAAACACCGCTTTTCAGTCTGATGGCCAAACTTTTTCTAAGAACGATGGCCAGCAACCTAAAACTGAAAACGAAAGAACTCCTGTCACCTGACCTGTCAATCATTCTCCCTCTCCCCCAACAATGCGAAAGGTCATCAAATCCTGCTCACTGCATAAAACCCAAAACAAAAATAAACAAAATTCCATATAAACCATTGAAGGAGCAATAAAAGGATGTCTAAGCAGACATCTGGCAGCAATGTAACCAAAACACCTTCTTACAAACTACATTACTACAAAAGCCATTTCTCAAAGGCACAGTAGCATCACAGGGGAACAGTTCAGAAACTCAGGAATGTAATAGATGCACTTGAGCCTGTGCTGTAAATTCCCACCCAGGACGGATATCCACTGTGACCACAAAGAGAGAAATACATCCCTTAAGTTTACCAAAGAGAAAACTTAATGTTTTCACAACAGCTGCATTTGCTAAAGATGCATTTAACGCAAGCGCAAACATCTCAGAGAGGTCTAGTTTCCCACTCTGCAAGCTGCTCTTTTATAATAATGGAATTTCCAGTTTGAATTTCTACAGATCAGATTTGAATAGAGTTGTGAATATCGCGTTGAATCTTTTCCAATTTATTCGTTACAAAGAAAGCGATTTTCCCAAACGTGCCTTGAAAAAAAATACCCGGCAAATAAACAAAACTTTTTAACTGGTTTCATTACTGGAAGGATCATTCATTATCGTGAGTGCTGTGTGACTTTTATTTAATCGAAACGTATTAGAAAGTAAATTAATGTTTTCAACAGATTGATGCATGCATGAGATCCAATAGACATTTATATGCATGTTCCCCAACAAAGTCACGATTGTGTTCTATTCTGTATCCATTTGCAATGCATTTCTGAGATTAATTTCTACTTTAATAGGTTCCACTTGGATCACATATTCAAATAAGGTGCTCCAAGAAGTATAAATTGTTTTCCTGAGACCAGGGCTCCATTGCCCCATGAATTGAAGAATAGTCACTAGAGGAATTTTCAGCAGTGATATGGGTTCTTTAAGGAGGGAGGCCACTGAGTTCCTCACAGCTACAGGAACAGGCCCAGTTTGTCTCCATGCTTTCTGAGAAATATTTTCTCTAATAAAAACAGCTAGAATGAAGATTAGGAATAAGGATACAATAGAGGAATCTAAGTTTGTGGTCAGGGACATGTAACCCAAACAGAAACAACATTCTTCACTTGATTTGATTTGATTTTTTATTGTCAAATACATTGGAATACAGTGAAAAGTATTGTTTCCTGCTCACTACACAGACAAGGCATACCGTTCATAGGGTAATCAGATGTGGAGGTGATGGTGTTGGACTGGGCTGGATAGAGTAAGAAGTCTCACAACATCAGGTTAAAGTCCAACAGGCTACCAAATGAACCTGTTAGACTTTAACCTGGCCTTGTGAGACTTCTTACTATTCATAGAGTACATAGGGGAGAAGGAAAGGCAGGGGTGCGGAATGTAGTACTACAGTCATAGCTAGGGTATAGAAAAGATGAACTTAATGTATTGTAGCTCCATTCAAAAGTCTGACAGCAGCAGGGAAGAAGCTGTTCTTCAGTCGGTTGGTACGTAACCTCAGACTTTTGTATCTTTTTCCTGGTGGAAGAAGGTGGGAGAGAGAATGTCCAGGTTGCGTAGGGTCCTTGATTATGTTGGCTGCTTTGTGGGACATCTGTGGTTTCTGGTTCCTGGAGAAGGGATTGTATATTTATATTGGTAACTAACAATCTACATCAAGCTTTCTGCTTCTAAGACTATAAAACATAAGAGTAGAATTAGCCCACTCGCCCCATCAAGTTTGCTTCGCCATTCAATCATCTTTTTCATCCCCATTCTCCTACCTTTTCTCCATTACCCCTGATCCCCTTATTAATCAAGAACCTATCTATCTCCGTCTTAAAGACACTCTATGACCTGGCCCTCCACAGTCTTCTGCGGCAAAGAGTTCCACAGATTCACTACCTTCTTACTGAAGAATTTCCTCCTCATCTCTGTTTTCAAGGATTATCCCTTTAGCCTGAGGTTGTGCCCTCTGGTTCTAGTTTTTCCTACTGATGAAAACAGCCTCTCCATGTCCACGCTATCCGGGCTTCAGAGTATCCTGTAAGTTTCAACAAGATTCCCCCCTCATCCTTCTATCAATTGGACCAGTGGGCTGACAAATGGCAGATAGAGTTTAATTTAGGCAAATGCGAGGTGATGTATTTTGGTCAATTAAATCAGGGTAGGACTTACTCAGTTAATGATAGGGTGTTGGGGAGAGTTACAGAACAAAGAGATCTAAGGTTATATGTTCATAGCTCCTTGCAAGTGGAGTCACAGGTGGACAGAGTGGTGAAGAAAGCATTCGGCATGCTTGGTTTTATCAGTCAGAACATTGAATACAGCAGTTGAGATGTCTTGCTGAAGTTGTACAAGACAATGGTAAGGCCACACTTGCAATTCTGGTCGTCATATTATAGAAAAAGTATTATTAAATTAGAAAGAGTGCAGAAAAGATTAACTAGGATGCTATTGGGACTTGATGGATTGAGTTATAAGGAGAGGCTGGATAGACTGGGACCTTTTTCCCTGGAGTATAAGAGGCTGAGGGGTGATTTCATAGAGGTCTATAAAATAATGAGGTGTATAGACAAGATAGATAGTCAATATATCTTTTCCCAAAGGTAGGAGAGTCTAAAACTAAAGGCTATAGGTTTAAGGTGAGAGGGGAGAGATATAGAAGTGTCCAGAGGGACAGTTTTTTCACACAGAGGGTGATAAGTGTCTAGAACAAGCTGCCAGAGGTAGTAGTTGAGGTGGGTATAATTTTCTCTTTTAAAAAGCATTTGGATAGTTATATGAATTTGAATTTCGGAGATTGAATTTCGGGATTGAATTTCGGAGCCGCAACGTCATGTTGCAACTGTACAAAACTCTAGTGTGGCCGCACTTGGAGTATTGTGTGCAGTTCTGGTCCCCACATTATAAGAAAGATGTGGAGGCATTGGAGAGGGTACAGAGGAGGTTTACCAGGATGTTGCCTGGTATGGAGGGCAGGTCTTATGAAGAGAGGCTGAGGGATTTGAGGTTGTTTTCGTTAGAAAGGAGGCGGCTAAGAGGGGACCTTATTGAAACATATAAGATGATTAGAGGTTTAGATAGGGTGGACAGTGATAGCCTTTTTCCTAGGATGGAGAAAGCTAGCACGAGGGGACACAGCTTTAAATTAAGGGGTGATAGTTATAGGACGGATATCAGAGGTAGGTTCTTTACCCAAAGGGTGGTTCGGGAGTGGAATGCCCTGCCTGCAGCAGTTGTAGATGCGCCAAGTTTGGTGGCGTTTAAGAGGTTAGTTGATAGGTATATGGAAGAGAAGGGAATGGTTTAGTTTGGAGGGGCATTGCTTTTTATATTGGTCGGCGCAACATCGAAGGCTGAAGGGCCTGTTCTGTGCTGTAATGTTCTATGTTCTATGTTCTATGTTCTATGAGTATGATGGGTATAGAGGGATATGGGCCAAATGTGGGCAATTGGGGTTAACTTAGGGGTTTTTAAATGAAAGGGGACCATGGACAAGTTGGGCCGAAGGGTCAGTTTCCATAATGTAAACTTCTCTGACTCTATTCAGACCCAGAGTCCTCAACCATTCCTCATTCGACAAGTTCTTCATTCCAGTATATTCCAATATGTTCATTAACCAACACCAAGAAGCACTTAGTAACCTGAATACACATTACACATTCCTGACTGTGAGTAAAACTCAGTTCAAATCAATATTCTCTCTTCTTTTTGCTCTGTGTTTGTCCAAATGATTTTGCTGATTTGATGGCTTTCACTGATCTTCTACAACCCAGTAAGAAGTCTGACAACATCAGGTTTAAATCCAACCGATTTATTTGTTAGTAATAAATCGGTTGGATTTAAACCTGCTGTTGTCAGACTTCTTACTGTGTTTACCCCAGTCCAACGCTGGCATCTCTACATCACTTCTACAACCCAACCAGTACAAATACTGTACCTTCAGAGAGTAAATCACTTTCTCTTACATTGACTGCAAGGGGTTTCAGCTTTTTAAATTCATTCTCAACAGCTTTGGGGGGCGGTACAGTGGTTAGCACTGCTGTCTCACAGTGCCAGGGATCCAGGTTCCCTCAGTATAGCCAAACAGGCGCCTGAGTGCAGCAACTAGAGAATTTTCACAGTAATTTCATTGCAGAGTTACCATAAGCCTCCTTGTGACACTAATAAATAAACTTGAAAAGTAAACTTCATTCCAAATTAACACTGAAAATTCCTTTTCTGTTGCCAAATTCTTATTCAGAGCAAAGTGTGACGTTAGAAATCAGCAGGAAATAATTAACGGAGACACTTCTTTCCAGCAAGCATTCTACCAGACGCGATTTAACTCCCAGTCTATTTAAATCATACAGACAGTTCCTGCTTAACAGAGAAGACTTTGATTTCCACCAAAATGACAGGCTTCTGTTATGTTCCATCATTCGCTGAGGATCTGAGATGAAATCTTATTCAGTCCTTAGGCACGAGGCAGGAATTAAAAACTTGTCCTCCTTTAGAAACTTGGAATTAGTTTTGTCAATCAACTTTTTTTTGATTCAATTTGATTTATTATTGTCACTTGTATTAGGATACGGTGAGAAGAATTGTTTCTTGCGCGCTCTGCAGACAAAACATACCATTCATAGAGAAGGAAACGAGCGAGTGCAGAATGTCGAGTTCCAGTCATAGCTAGAAAGATCAACTTAATGCGAGGTGGGTCCATTCAAAAGTCTGACGGCAGCAGGGAAGAAGCTGTTCTCGAGTCGATTGGCACGTGACCTCAGGCTTTTATATCTTTTTGCTGATGGAAGAAGTTGGAAGAAGTGTCGGCATGGGGGGAATTGGAACAGATGCTTCAAAAAGTGAAGACTGACCGGAATTTTACCAGCCTGCCCACCACAGGGAGTGGAGCAGGTGAGGGGTAGACAATGGAAAGCTCCATTCACCTCAGGCGGGATTTTCCACTTTCAGGATGAACGAGACCATAAAACCCCACTCTAGAAGTTCTTTAAATAGTGATAGAAAGAGCAGCATGGTGCACGGTGATTTGCACTGTGCCTCACAGCGCTAGTGACCCAGACCTGCACATTCTCTCCATGTCTGCCTGGATTTCCTCCAGGAGCTCCAGTTTCCTTCCACATTCCAAAGATGTGCATGTTTGGTGGGTTGACCGTGCGAAATTTGCATCTCACAAATGACCATCACCAATAAGAGACACTCTAATCACCACATCTAGACATTCAATGGCATTACCATCACTGAATCTCCCACTGTCAACATCTTTGGTGTTATCATTGAATAGAAACTCAACTGGACTCGGTATGTAAACACAGTAGCTACAAGAGCAATTCAGAGGCTAGGAATATTGTGACAAGTAACTCACCTCCTGACTCCCCAAAGATTGTCCATTATCTACAAGGCACAAGTCAGGAATGTGATAGAACACTCCCCACTTGTCTGGATGGGTGCAGCTCCAACAACACTCAAGAAGCTTAACACCATCCAGGACAAAGCAGCCCATTTGATTGGCACCACATCTACAAATGTCCACTCTCTCCATCACCAACACTGAATAACAGCAGTGTGTACTATCTACAAGATGCACTGCAGCAATTCACCAAAGATCCTTAGACAGCACCTTCCAAACCCACAACCACTTTCATCTAGAAGGACAAGGGCAGCAGATACCTGGGAACACCGCCACCACCTGCAAGTTCCTCTCCAAGCCACTTACCGTCCTGAATTGGAAATATATCGATGTTCCTTCACTGTGACTGGATCAAAATCCTGGAATTCCCTCCCTAACGGCATTGTGGGTCAACCCACAGCACGTGGACTGCAGCGATTCAAGAAGGCAGCTCCCCACCACCTTCTCAAGGGCAACTAGGGATGGACAATAAATGCTGGCCCAGCCAACAAGGCCCATATCCCACGAGTGAATAAAAATAATTGCCTCTCAGTTTGTCTGTGAGTGTGTGCCCTGTGATGGACTGGCACCCCACTTTGGGTGTACCCTGCCTAACATCCAGAGTCTGTTGGGATAGATTCTGACGCCCCCCGCCCCCCCCAACCCGCAACAAGAACAAGCAGTGAAGTCAGTGAGTAAATAAATGCCTTTGTATATTATTTTTTCAATCTTTGTTCTAACTAATCCATAGGAACATAATCATTTCATTGCCTTGTTTAGCCTGAGGGCTAAGCACAGTACAACAGCAGCATATCGAGAAACAGAAGATGCTGGAAATACGCTCAACATGTCAGACACTTTCTCTGAACTTTGATTGGAACCAGAAGAAATCAGAGATGAGTGTCAAAGCTTGGGGACTTCACATTGAGTTCAATCATTTCAGATCAACTGTTCCTTTTTATTTAGCTGTTGATAATGATATTCTTGTGTGCTTTGATTTCTTTACTCATCCCATTGTCATAGAACCCTTATTGTGCAGAAGGAGGACGTTTGGCCCACGCTGAAAACTCTCCCACTCCAGGACCTATCCCCACATGTTATTTATCCTGCCAATCTCTCCGACATGCAGGGGCAATTTAGCATGGCTAATCTACCTAACCTGCACATCTTTGGAGTGTGGGAGGAAACCGGAGCACTCGGAGGAAACCCGTACAGACACGGGATAAAAGTGCAAACTCTGCACAGACAGTGGCCCAAGCTGGGAATCAAATCTGGCTCGCTGGCGCTGTGAAGCAGCACTGCCAACTACTGTGCCACTAGCAGGGTAAATATGTGGGGTTGCGAGGACAGGACTAGTTGGGGTTGTGGTCAGTGCAGACTCGATGGGCTGAATGGCCTCCTTCTACACTGTAGGGATTCTATGATGCTACATTCTATGGTTCTATGAAAGCAGTTTGGAATGACATGAAGGTATGAGAGGCGCTATATAAATGCATGCCTATCTTTTTAAACTCGGACAATTTTTCTATGTCGCTTGAACTCTTTCCCTTTTCTCTTTCGTCTCTGCATGTTGATATTCATTATTTTACAGTTTTTATCACATTGATCACTGCAGAAATATGGTGGCTGTGTGGCCTGTATCTAATAACCCGGTAAGAATTTAGCAACACCAATTTTTAATCCAACCGATTTATTTGATAGTAAAATTGCGAGCTTTCGACACTGTGTCTTCCTCAGGCAAATGCAGTGTTCTGGTCTGCAATAGCACACATCAGCACAGACAGTCAGAGATTGCTGATTAGAATGCGAATCCTTACATCTAACCTGCTATTCAAGTGTTAAAGTGGCTAACAATGTGTGTGAAGGGAATCCTGAGCATTGTTGGAGAATTGTGTATTTTCTCCAGACAGCACAGTAAGTGAGGTTTTTTGCTAACCCAGGCAAGTTACGGTGGTTACAGATAGTGTGTCATGAGGATACCATTCACCAGGTACACGGTACATACACTTGCAACTCGGCCAACGTTGTCTACCTAATACGTTGCAAGAAAGGATGTCCCGAAGCATGGTATATTGGGGAGATCATGCAGACACTACGACAGCGGATGAATGAGCATCGCTCAGCAATCACCAGGCAAAACAGTTCCCTTCCTGTGGGCGAACACTTCAGCAGTCATGGGCATTCGGCCTCCGACCTGCGGGTAAATGTTCTTCAAGGGGGCTTTCGTGATACACGACAGCGCAGAGTCGCTGAACAGAGACTGATAGCCAAGCTCCGCACACATGAGGACGGTCTTAACAGGGATCTTGGCTTCATGACACACTATCTGTAACCCCCGTAACTTGCCTGGGTTAGCAAAAAACCTCACTTACTGTGCTGTCTGGAGAAAATACACAATTCTCTAACAATGCTCAGGATTCCCTTCACACACATTGTTAGCCACTTTAACACTTGAATAGCAGGTTAGATGTAAGGATTCGCATTCTAATCAGCAATCTCTGACTGTCTGTGCTGATGTGTGCTATTGCAGACCAGAACACCGCATTTGCCTGAGGAAGACACAGGAGTCGAAAGCTCGCAATTTTACTATCAAATAAATCGGTTGGATTAAAAATTGGTGTTGCTAAATTCTTACTGAGTTCTTACCACCCCAATCCGACGCCGGCATCTTTACATCATGTCTAATAACCCGAGCAGCGGTGAGAAAACTGGGAGTGAAATCAACTTTCATTTCGCTGCATATTGTAAAGAAATAACTAAAACTGTGAATCAAGCACCGGTAAGTGCTGGAAATAATTGGAAAATGCGATTGAGTTATAAAAGGGAGACACTTCTCAAACTTGGTGGAACCTCTGAAATAAACGAGAATGACTGTCCTTTGGAACAGTTGGAGTATCGAGCCGCAGTGGGAATTGGGACTGTAATATAAACCTTAACCACTACACGTGAATACTGCCCAGTCCATCACGCAAACCAACCTCCCATCCACTGACTGTCTACGCTTCCCACTGCCTTGAAAAAGCAGCCAGGTAATCAAGGATTCCACGCACCCCGGACATTCTCTCCTCCACCTTCTTCCGTCAGAATTAAGATGCAAAAGTCTGAGGCAGGAACCAACCGAATCAAGAACAGCTTCTTCCCTGTTGCCATCAGACTTTTGAATGGACCCACTTTGTATTAAAAGCTGATCTTTCTCAATTCTTCCAAGATGGCACAGGAGCGAGGTGACCTCTTGTGAGCTATGCCCAGCGTACATTTAATTTTATTTTTTACTCTTGTTCTCTGCTTTTAAAACTTCATTCTAACGCTTTTAAACTCGTTAACAATGCTTTCATTCGATCTCTTACCTTTCTCTAGACCCTAGCTATGACTGTAGCACTACATTCTGCGCCCTCTTCTCTCCTTCTCCCCCTATGTACTCTATGAACGGTATGCTTTGTCTGTATAGCGCTCAAGAAACAATACTTTTCACTGTTACCCAATACATGTGACGATAATAAATCCAATCAAATCAAATCAATAACCCTATTTATGGCTGTAACACTACATTCTGTACTCTCTCGTTTCCTTCTCTATGAATGGTATGCTTTGTCTGTATAGCTTGTAAGGAACAATACTTTTCACTGTTACCCAATACATGTGACAATAACAAATCAAATCAAATCATTATTGCAATGGTAGCTTCCATACAGGTAAGTGCAAATAAAGGATCTAAAACACCCAACAATTCTCTACCGTGCGGGATTTGATCCAGATATTGTTGTGCTTAATCATTTGACACTTCACTATTGGCCAGTTGTGTCTTAATTGGTAGCGTGCTCACCATGCAATTAGCAGGTTGCTGGGTCGAATCCCACTCCAGCTACTGAGGGTGAAAAACAAGGCTGGAGGTGCTGAGTTCAGGTGAGAGGTCAAACCGAGACCCATCAGCCCTCTCAGGTGGATAGAATCAATCCCATGATGGTATTTTTGAAGAGGAGCAGAGGGAATTCTCCCCGAGTGTCCTGGCCAATTCCTATTCTTCATGAGGAAAGACTGATCATCAGGTCAGTATCACATTGCTATTGGTGGGAGCTTGCTGTGCACAAATTCGCTACTCGCAAAAGTACTTTGTTGGCGGTGAAGCACTTTGAGATGTCCTGTAGTTGTTAAAGCTATCAGAAATAATGCAGGAGTAGGCCATTCAGCCCTTCCAGTCTGGTCTTTCAATACAAGCAGAATTCATCTTCTACCTCAAGATGAATCTTCTACCGTTTCATCATAGAATCCCTACAATGCAGAAGGAGAATATTTAGCCCATCAAGTCTCTACCAGCCCACCTTTTTATCTTACTCAGGCTCTATCACCATAACTGCACATTTTTACTGCCTAAATCTATCTAGTCTACATATCTTGGGGCTGCACTAAGGGACAATTTAGCGTGACCAATCCACATAACCCACACGCATCTTTCAGACTGCAGGAGGAAACTGGAGCACCCGGAGGAAACCCACACAGACACAGGAAGAATGTGCAAACTCCACACAGACAGTGAGCCGAGCCGGGAGTCAAACCCGGGTCCCCGGGGTTGTGAGGCAGCAGCATTAACCACTGTGCCATTGTGTCGTTCCAGCTCAAACTCAGATAGCAACAATACAAACTTCACAATGTTACAGTGGCCCACCTTGGGATGAAATTCAAGATGAATTTTAACAAATTCTTTAAACGTTTAACAGACAAAGCAAGCTTCAGATGCAAGATCAGAAACTGCAGACAGTTAAAGGAGGCTGCTCTCGGTGAGAAACTGTTCTCCTATTTGAAAATCAGAATTGAAGATAACAGGAAAGGGTTAAATATGTAATCACTGCGCATCTCACCTTGTGTCTCACCTTGTCAATTCTCCCTAGAAATGTATATGTGCCACCTTTGACTATATTTAGTCACCAGTCTGTGCAAATTATTCTGAAAGGAATGAAACCTGAAGATGTTACACTGATCATTACACACTCAAAAATTCCCCAAACGGCCCCCAGGTTTGGAAGTTGAGGATGGCACACTGGCACAGTGGATAGCGCTGCTGCCTCACAGCGCCAGGGATCTGGGATCGATTCCCGGCTGGGATGACTATCTGCATGGAGTTTGCACATTATCCCTGTGTGGGTTTCCTCCAGGGGCTTCGGTTTCCTCCCAAAGTCTAAAGACGTGCGGGCTAGTTGGATTGGCCACTGTAAATTTCTCCTTAATATCAGAGACTAGCAGAGTAAATATGTGGGGTCCCGGGAACAGGGCTGGATAGTGTTGTAGTCGGTACAGACTCGATGGGCTGAATGGCCTCCTTCTGCACTATAGGGATTCTATGATGATTCTATGAACGTGAATTTATCCATTTCTGCCTTAAGTTATGACTGTTCCTCATTATTTTGAAATAAGCTGAGTGTGACACTGGTTGTTGTCAAAGTGTTGATCTATTATCCTGCCTTAGAAACTCTTCGACGAGTGAAGATCTCTGTGCACTAATATTTGCATTTGTTACTGTGGTCATCATACAAAGACAATGGCCAAAATCTACCATCCTCCTTCGGGGCTGGGATTCTCCAGTACTGCTAAACGGAGTTTTGGCTTGGAACTTGGAACGTCAAGTTTTCCATTCTCGCTCACTGTGGATGAGATCTGAGAATCCTGCCCAAAACTAATTTCAAAATGTTCATTGGGTAGATATAAGGACTGCTTGTTTGGGAATCTATAATTAGTAGACACAGCTAAAAAAAAATTACGTTCCCCTATTTAAGACAGAGATGAAATGAAGTTTCTTTTCTCAGAGTTAAAGTACCGCAATGAAGTTATTGTGAAAATCCCCTTGTCACCACACTCCAGTGCCTGTTCGGGTACATTGAGGGAGAATTTAGCACGGCCAATGCACCCTAACCAATAGGTCTTCCGGACTGTAGGGGGAAACCAGAGCACCTGGAGGAAACACATGCAGACACGGGCAGAACATGCATAGACAGTGGCCCAAGCCAGGAATCGAAACTGGGTCCCTGGCACTGTGAGGTGCTAACCACTATGCCAGTGGGAAGTTGGGCTGTGGAACTCTCTTCCCCAAAGGGCAGTGGGGGCTGCTGGGTCATCAAGGGTGTTCAAGGCCAAGATTAGATAGATTTCTGATTGACAAGGGCATCAAAGTTATGGAGTGGGGGAGGGGAGGGTCGCGTAGGCAGGAAAGTGGAGTTAAAGGCGAAAAATCAGACAGCCATGATCATATTGAATGATGGAACCAGTATGAAGGGCTGAATGGCCTACTTTATTTTGATTCATTTATGGGACATGGCTGGGCCAGAATTTATTGCCCATCCCTAGTTGCCCTTGGCAAAGCAGATGGTGGAATGTGAGGGCAGTTAAGAATCAACCACGTTGCTGTGGCTCTGGAGTCACATGTAGGCCAGACCGGGTATGATGGCTGATTTCCTTCCCTAAAGGACATTAGTGAACCAGATGGGTTTTTCCAACAATGGTTTCATCAGTAGATTCTTAAATCCAGATATTCTTTTATTGAATTCAAATTCCACCATCTGCCTTGGCGGGATTCGAACCCGGGTCCCCAGAGAGAGTGCCTGGATTAATAGCCTAGCAAATAATAGCAATATTAGGAACACTCCTGTTCCTAATTCAGTTCCTGCTGTGTTCTCGTGTTACTCACCACATGATACTTTGAGGCTGATCTGAGCCTCAGTTTACAGGCAGAGGGATTTGCTTCTGGGAGTTGGCTGCTACATAGGAAAAGCTAACAGGTGAAAAGTGTAACACACACAGCATGATTTTCCAGCCCTTCCTGCTGGTGGGATCTGGCCAAAAGTGAACCTGCCCCCTCCTCCTCCCCCAACCCCCTCTACCCTCCCCCCACCCCGCCCTCATCTCCCCATCCATGGCTGGTACTCCAGCAACGGGAACCACGCCAATTTTGGCAGGGCTGGATCATCCCACCAACAACCAATGGCAAGCAGCCCCTCCCTCCTAGCAAAGCACCCTGTGGGGGAAGAGGTGGCCCCCAAATCGATTTGATTTCCCCCACCCTTCCAACATCCAAAACCAGGAAAGACAGACCAGAAACTCAACTGAGCTCACCACGTAAAGACAGTGGCTACAAGAGCAGGTCAGAGGTTAGGAATACTGCGGTGAGTAACTCAATTCCTGATGCCCCAAAGCCTGTCCACCATCTACGAGGCACAATTCAGGATTGGAATACTCCCCACTTGCCTGGATAGTTCCAATAACACTCAAGAAGCTTGACACCATCAAGGACAAAGCAGCCCACTTGATTGGCACCACATCTACAAATATCCACTCTCTCCATCACCAACACTCAGTAACAGCAGTGTGTACTATCTACAAAATGCACTGCAGAAATTCACCAAAGATCCTTAGACAGCACCTTCCAAACCCACAACCGCTTCCATCTAGAAGGACAAGGGCAGCAGATAGATTGGAACCCCACCACCTTCAAGTTCCCCTCCAAGCCTCTCACCATCCTGACTTGGAAATATATCACCGTTCCTTCACAGTTGTTGGGTCAAAACCCTGAAATTCCCTCCCTAACATTGTGGGTCAACCCACAGCAGTGGTTTACTGCAGCAATTCAAGAAGGCAGCTCCCCACCACCTTCTCAAGGGGCAATTAGAGATGGGCAATAAATTCTGGTGAGACCTCACGAATAAATTTTTAAAAAATCCAGAAACAATGAGTTGGAAAATGCTCTGTCAATAGGCTCCTTCGTCCTGGTCCAGCCAGCAATACCCCATGTCCCACAAATGAATAAGAAAAAAGAATTTTAAAACTGGGTAACCGAGCAAGATCACTTATTGAAAGAAATGTATGTTAAGGTAACATCTTCCACAGTCTCAGAGCTCGCTACAGCGCTCCGCACCCAATGAGGTGCTTTTGAAATGCTGTCACTATCGACACACAGGAAATGCGACAGTCAATTAGTGCACAGCAAGATCCCACAAGGAGCCAAGTGATAATGACCAGAGAACCTGCTTTACAGTGTTGTTAACTGAGAGATAAATGCAGACCCCCACATCCCCTGAGAAAGCACACAGAGTGTACTGAAATTATCACTCAGTGTCGCACTGGGATGTCAGAATTTAGATAATGTTACTCAGGTTCTGGGTATAAACCCACAGCCCTGGTTTCACCGTGACCCACTTCTCATGTCCTACAAAACAGAACAGCGGATCCGTTAAGTAGGTCGCCCTACATTCTAAATGTGGTTGTTTGCCCCTTGACGTTTGGATGGTTTACACCTATCATACACTCTGTACTTTGCAGCAGCGAGCACTCTGACCTCACTGCGGGTGGGTTTAAGGGGTCACCGTTCATTGGTTCCCTTGGAAGCCAAACCGATGATCAGGAAGCAGCTTTTAGTCGTTAAGATTTTGTGGCAGTTTCAGCTTTTTACTCTCTGTGATCAGACCTGAAATCACTCAGTCAGCAATGTGTCAACCAGGAGGTGACCCATATCACAGTCCTTTATCCATCTGCTGAAAACCCACAGA
Source organism: Sphyrna mokarran (assembly GCA_024679065.1). Classification (NCBI taxonomy): domain Eukaryota; kingdom Metazoa; phylum Chordata; class Chondrichthyes; order Carcharhiniformes; family Carcharhinidae; genus Sphyrna; species Sphyrna mokarran. The sequence goes on along the minus strand of JAGIQG010000012.1, from coordinate 5,980,488 downwards.
TGTTTAAATTGATTTGATTTATTATTGGGATACAGTGTTTCTTGCATGCTATTCACACCGTTCATAGAGTAAAGAGGGGAGGAGGAAAGGAGAGGGCGCTGAATGTCGTGTTACAGTCATAGCTAGGATGTAGAGAAAGATCAACTTAATACATGTGTAATCTGAGATTGGCCAATGGAGTACAATCTCCCTGATTAAGGATACAACTAATGGGCCAATCAGGGAGTCTCTGCCTTGTACTTAACCGGGTGTGTCAGTTCCTCTGACACCCCTGGAGGTAGACTGCTGATTGTGAGCACTCTGTATTGCTGTTAGAGTTTGTAAATGAAGGAATTTTGGTGAGTGGACTTCTGCCCCTGAGGACTTACTACAATAGGTTAGGTTGATTCAAAAGTCTGAAGCAGGGAAGAAGCTGTTCTTGAGTTGGTTGTACATGACCTCAGACTTTTGTATCTTTTTCCCAACAGAAGAAGGTGGAAGGGAGAATGTCCGGGATGCACGGGGGTCCTTAATTATCTTGGCTGTTTTTCCAAGGCAGCGGGAAGTATAGACAGAGTCAATGGATGGGAGTCTGGTTTGTGTGATGGATTGGGCTACATTCACAACCCCTTGTAGTTCCTTGTGGTCCTGGGTAGAGCAGGAGCCATACCAAGCTGTGATGGATCTGGAAGTGCTTCACGTCTTGTACACAACCATAACCAGAACTATTAACCAGGAAATGCTGGAAAATCTCAGCAGGTTTGGCACATCTCTGAAGAGAAACAGGGAAGATGGGTGGGATTCTCTGAGCTCGCACATTCCTCCATTAGCGAGAATTTGATATTCAATCAAAACTCCATTCAAAACAGCGGGACTGGAGAATTCCCAACCCACCAAAAATCATTGACCAAATCCATATCAACTGAGTGAAGCTTAAAGCTACAGGAATTGCACATCAGAAATTCAAACCACACACTGGGGGGAATTTCAATCCCCTGTTCATATAATCATTTTGATTTTATATTCATGTCTGAAATTACATTTTAAAAATCTAACCATGTGGGAATTAGGACATGATTGGAGATTAGGAATTCCTTTACCGTACAGAGCAGGGAGCTAGGAAATATGAAGCTCGGAGCGCAGTTAGAGCTGGAATGTGTTATTCCACCTTAAAGGGATATTATTAACATTTAAATTTTGTGGTTAGTGCTGCTGCCCACAGTGCCGAGGACCCGGGTTCGATTCCCAGCTCGGTCACTGTCTGTGTGGGGTTTACACGTTCTCCCCGTGTCTGCACGGGTTTCCTCCAGATGCTCCAATTTCCTCCCACACTCCAAAGATCATAAAACTCTACAGCACAGAAGGAGGCCATTCAACCCATCGAGTTGGCACCGACCACAATCTCACTGAAACACTATCCCCATAAACCCATAAACATCACTAGCTTTCAGAGCACTGCTCCGAAGAGGTGTTACAGAACTGAAGGAACCTTTGAATTACACAAAGTGGAGTCACCTTCAAACCCTCACTTCAATTCTTGGGATAATTGTTTGCTGGGCAATTGCATAAAAAAATGATCACTTCGGCATAAATATCGCTAACGAAAGCTAAACTGCCTGACTGTAGACCAACAAGTTGTCGGATTACACTATTCCCTACCTGCTCCCAGTAAAGGAATTTGCAAACCACTACAAATAAATTTGCAGATGAAAGACCTTTAGATGCATTAATGGTAAAAGTTACTAATAAATATGCATGCTGGTCCATTTTGTTCATCTTTGATGTTGAGCGTTCTGGGTTTTGACTGGTGTCTCCTAATTGCAATCTGTGATTCCTAACAGTCAGCAAATTAATATTCTGGCTTTGATTTCCTTCAGTTTCCCACACTTTGATGATCTAACATGCTTCAGATAAGAGGTGAGATCCTCTTCAGTGACTTCCTAACTAACAGAGTGATCCATCATTCTTTCAAGTTGGGGCCCCAGCGCTTAAACCTCTCCAACCTCTCTCCCTCTCTCTCACCCTTTATAACACTCCTTGAAACTGATATCTGTGACCCAAGCCCTTAGAGATTGCTCCAAAAAATTCAATTCTTGTTTGTTTGATGTTCGAAGTTTACGTTGATTTGATTTGATTTATGATCGTCACATGTATTAATATACAGTGAAAAATATTATTTCTTACATAGACAAAACATACTATTCATAGAGAAGGAAATAAGATAGTGCGGAATGTAGTGTTACAGTCATCACCAGGGTGTAGAGAAAGGTCAACTTAATGCAAAGTAAATCCATTCAAAAGTCTGATGGCAGCAGGGAAGAAACTGTTGTTGAGTCGGTTGGTACGTGACCTCAGACTTTTGTATCTTTTCCCTGACAGAAGAAGGCGGAAAAGAGAATATCTGTGGTACATGGGGTCCTTAATGATGCTGTCTGCTTTGCTGAGGCAGCAGGAAGTATAGATGGAGTCAATGGATGGGAGGCTATCCATTTATTAGTGTCACAAGTAGGCTTACATTAACACTGCAATGAAGTTACTCTGAAAATTTCCTAGTTTGCCACAATCCAGCGCCTCTTCAGTATACTGAAGGAGAATTTAGCATGGCCAATGCACCTAACCAGCACATGTGGGAGGAAACTGGAGCACCCAGAGGAAACCCACGGAGATATGGGAAGACATACAGACTCCACACAGACATGACCCAAACCAGGAATTGAACCTGCATCCCTGGCACTGTGAGGCAGCCGTATTAACCATTGTGCCACTGTGCTGCCCATATTCCAATGCATTCCTAGATGCTCTCCCACATTCTACCCTCTATAAAGTTGAGGTTATTCAAAGTTTTGCTGCCATGCTTTGGCAATCCCATTGCCATCCCCATTATCACCCCACATTCTTGCTCACTTACTTTCCAGGAGGAAGGATCAGTTAGCAACAGGGCTCCTGGTCAAGTTCCAATTTTTAATGTTCTCATCCTTGTTTTCGAATCTGCCCCTGACCAGCCCTTACTCCTTGATGTTCCTACATCATCTCCACCAACCCACAACCCTCTGAGATATCTGTGCTCCCTGTCCTCTTGCCTGTTTCCAATTCAATTTGCTCCAAAATTGGAGGCTGTGTCTTCCATTGCCTGGATTCCCAGCTCTGGAATTCCCTCCCTACCCCTCAGCACCCCGCTTTCCTCCAAACAACCTGATAAGCTTTTGGCCTTTGATATCTCCTCATGTGGTTTATGCCAGACTGTTTTATAACACTCCATGATACGGTTTGGAATGATTCATTACATTAAATGCACATTATAAATGTTGGATTTTGTGAAAATTATTGTGTACAATTTGTGAAAGGTCAACGTGTTCTTATATCTGTCATTTCCGTTTTGTCCACCACCCCAATTTTTACACTTCCCAGCCAGAATTTTCTAGCTCTTCCCACTGTACTGGGCTGGCAAACCTTTGAAATCTCTGTCCACATTGGCAGGACTGGAAGATCTGGCTGCCATGAGGAGCTGGAAAATTCCAATCCCTGTCTTTGGTACTGCATCAAAGACTGCTACATAAGATAAAGATGCACGGTGTTACGGTAATGTATTAGCATGGATAGAGGATTGGTTAATTAACAGAAAGCAAAGAATGGGGGTACATGGTATTTTTCTGGTTGGCAATCAGTGACTAGTGGTGTGCCTCAGGGATCAGTGTTGGGACCGCAATTGTTTACTATTTACATAGATGGTTTGGAGTTGGGAACCAAGTATAAAGTGTCAAAATTTGCTGATGACACTAAGAAGGTAGAAGAGCAAAGTGTGCAGAGATTGCTGAAGGATCTGCAAAGGGATATAGATAAGGAATGAGTGAGCGAGGGTTTGACAAATGGAGTACAATGTTGGTAAATGTGAGGTCATCCATTTTGGTAGGAATGACAGCAAAATGGACTATTATTTAAATGGTAAAAAATTGCAGTATGTTGCTGTGCAGAGGAACCTGGGTGTCCTTGTGCAGGAATCTCAAGGAGATGTCTCTGGCTCTCGCTCTCTCTCTCTCGATGTCTCTGGCTCTCGCTCTCTCTCTCTCACAGTCTCTGGTGAAACTTCTTTCATTAAAGAAGCTCTGTCCTCCTCCCTAATCAGTCCCAATGCTTCCCTCACACACTTTACATAAACACTGCTGCTCCTCAAATTAAAATGCCGATTCGAAAGGGAAGCTCAGTTCTTCCAACAAAGAGAAAGCAGTAATAAAATATTTAGTCAGCGCAAAAGAAAAAGTGATTCCAAATGAAAAGTCTGTGTGACCTGGAGAGTGTTGAACTTGTCGCCAAACCGCTGGCAGCATTTTGTTCAGTCTGGGGACTGAAGGATATATCCAGATACATTTTATATATTTCTTTTCTATAATGAGATTTTGACTGACATATAATTACCCACTCCAGCGACAAAGGCAGATTACTCGGAACAGTACCGAGCTCCAAATTCACCGGCAGTATTGTCACTGGAAGAAACTGTTATTCTAAGAACTGGAATATGCAGGAGAGCGAATTTGTTTCTCGTGATTCTTTCTTTCGAATACATTTGTGGGACTCGGGCCTCGCATTTTATCGTCCATCCCTAGTTACCCTCGTGAAAATGGTAGTGAGCTGCCTTCTTGAATCGCTGATACAATAGAGTGTCTCACTCAGCCATTTCAGAGGGCAGTTGAGACTCAGCCCCATTGCTGTGGCTCTGGAGTCACCTGTGGGCCAGACTGGGTAAGGATGGCAGATTTCCTTCCCTAAAGGACACTAATGAACCAGATGAATTTTTCCAACAATCGCCAATGGTTGCATGGTCATTAGTAGATTCTTAATTCCAGATATAGAACCATAGGATTGCTACAGCACAGTAGAGGTGGCACAGTAGCGCAGTGGTTAGCACTGCTGCTTCACAGCTCCAGGGACCTGAGCTCGATTCCCGGCTTGGGTCACTGTCTGTGTGGAGTTTGCACATTCTCCTCGTGTCTGCATGGGTTTTCTCCAAATGGTCTGGTTTCCTCCCACAACTCAAAGATGTTTGGGTTAGGTTGATTGGCTATGATTAAAAAAAAGTTGCACTTAGTGTACTGAGATGCATAGGTTAGAGAGATTAGTGGGAAATATGTAGGGATATGGGAGTAGGGCCTGGGTGGGATTGTGGTCGGCGCAGAATCGACGGGTCAAATGGCCTCTTTCTGCACTGTAGGGTTCTATGATTGTCTCTTTCTATGAGACCATTTGGCCCATTGAGTCTGTACCGACAACAATTCCACCCAGGCCCTATTCCCATAACCTTCATTTATCCTGCTAATACCCCTTACACTTAGCATGGCCAATCAACTTAACTATCACAACTTTAGAAAATCGGAGGAAACAGGAGCACCTGGAGGAAACCCACTCAGACACAAGAAGAAAGTACAAACTCCACACAGGCAGTGACTCAAGGCTGGAATTGAACCTGGAATCCTGACGTTGTGAGGCAGCAGTGTTAATCATTGTGCCACGCCAATGTGTTTTATTGAATTCAAATTCCATCTCCTGCAGTAGTGGGATTCGAACTCGGATCCCCAGAACATTAGCTGAGTATCTGGATTAATAGTCGGGTGATAATACCACTAAGGCATCGCTTCCCCTAAATGAATACTACATTGCATCTAATTGGCAAAGCCAAACACTTATAATTAAGTCTAACCTGTTGGCTAAAAGAGCGAGTTTAGTCATTAATTTCATTGGATTTTTGTCACGCGCGTCTGTCAGGTAGACTGAACCAAAATGATCTCTTCATGATCCCAGCAAAAATGCACATTTATTCCTCAGAAATACTGACTTTCCTTTTGATCGATGCCCAGGTCATTATTATTCTACACATAACCTCTTTACTAAAAATTATCAAACGGGACAGATAGTTTTCCCCACTGGAAAACGGGACAGATAGCTTTCCTCATTGGATCACTGTTGCATTTTCTTTGCACTCTGTTGGTAGAATTGAGCTTCTGTTTTTTGAGTGTATTTTTGTTTTGAAATTACTGTAATAATCTTCTCACAGAATTTGAACTGCACTCCTCCTCTCGTACTTTCAGTCTGTTCACTCCCTGCAATATAATTACATTTGCTCCCTTTGCATTTGCTTGCAACTTTTGAGAAACAACGGATAACTTTGCTTTTCCATCCAGGTGTAATTTATGTGCAGGGCTATCCCCGATACCCCGCTCAAAATGTTGACCCCTCTCAGTTAACATTCGTAAAATAATGTTACCTGGGTCACTGTCACCCTGCTGTTTGTGGGAGCTTGCTGTGCACAAATTAGCTGGCACCCTTCCCTTCATTGCGAGATTCACCACGCTGGCTGTAAAGTGCTCTGGGGTGGCCTGAGGTTTGGGAAAGTGCCAAATCATGAACCTCGTGAGCTGCTCCAACAACAATAATCTCTCCCCCAATGTTAATAAAACGAAAGAGATAGATATTGACTTCAGAAAGTGTGGTGGAGAACATGCCCTGTCTACATGGGTGGCACAGTCACACAGTGATTAGCATCACTTCCTCACAGCGCCAGGGTTCTGGGTTCAATGTCCACTTGGGTCACTGTCTGTGCGGAGTCTGCACGTTCTCCCCGTGCCTGCGTGGGTTTCCTCTGGGTGCTCTGGTTTCCTCCCACACTCCAAAGATGTGCAGGTTAAGTGGGCTGGCCATGCTAAATCACCCCTTAGTTTCAGGGGGACTAGCTAGAGTAAATGGTGTTATGGGGATAGGGCATGGGTGGGATTGTGGTAGGTGCAGAATCAATGGGCTGAATGGCCTCCTTCTGAACTGTAGGATTCCGTGATTCTATAAGGGTGATGAAGTGGAAATGGTCGAGAGCTTCAAGTTTTTAGGTGTCCTGATCACCAACAACCTGTCCTGGTCCTCTATGCCAACACTACAATTAAGAAAGCCCATCAATGCCTCCACTTTCTCAAGAGACTAAGGAAATTTGGCATGTCAGGTACGACTCTCACCAACTTTTTTACAGATGCATCATAGAGAGCATTCTTCCTGGTTGTATCACAGCTTGGTATGGGCTCCTGCTCTGCCCAAGACCGCAAGAAACTACAAAATGTTGTGAAAGCTGCCCAATCAGTCACGCAAACCATCCTCCCATCCATTGACTCTGTCTACACTTCCTGCTGCCTGGGAAAAGCAACAGCATCATTAAGGACCCCCACACACTCCAGGCATTCTCTCTTCCACCTTCTTCCATCGGGAAAATTATACAAAAGTATGAGGACACGTACCAACCGACTCAAGAACAGCTTCTTCCCTGCTGCCATCTGACTTTTGAATGGACCTACCATGTATTTAGACTTTTTCTTCACTCTACCAGTAATTGCAACACCATATTCTGCACCCTCTCCTTTCCTATCCCCTACCTACTCTATGAACAGTATGCTTTATCTGTGTAGCGAGCAAGAAACAATATTTTTCAGTGTATCCCAATGCATGTGACAATAATAAATCGAGTCAAAAACTGGGATAATGAAATCCAGTCCATCGCTGATCCTGACTCTGAAATTCCCAAGGCATAATGGGCAGAATTTTACCGCCCCATCCAGCATGGGAATCGGAGTGTGCAAGGGGCAAACAACGAAGGCTCCCTTTGATCATTCGGCTGGTACAGCGGACGATGGTCGATGATTCAAACTGACATCCTTGGGTTGCTAGTTCAATTCCAGCGCGAAGGAAGCCCAATATCCACTTAGGGGTGGCACGCTGGTGCAGTGGTTAGCACTGCTGCCTCGCAGCGCCAGGGTTCAATTCCCGGCTTGGGTCACTGTCTCTGTGGAGACTGCACATTCTCCCCGTGTCTGCGTGGGTTTCCTCCGGGTGCTCCGGTTTCCTCCCACAGTCTAAAGATGTGCAGGTTAGGATGGATTGGCTGTGCTAAATTGCCCTTTAGAGGGACTAGGTAGGGTAAATGCATGGGGTTATGGTGATAGGACTTGGGTGGGACTGTAGTCGATACAGGCTCGATGGGACGAATGGCCTTGTTCTGTACTGTGGGGATTCAATAATGGAAAAGTCTGTTGACCTCGGGAAGAATTTTACAGTTTTGGGAGGAGCGAGGCTGGAAAATCCCACCATTGGTATGTTTAATCTGTAGGGGATTTCTGTTAAGACGGGCATATTGCCTCTGTGTACTGAGAGAGTTTTGGAATATAATTAATACTACCGCCACAGGCTGGGACTGACAATCTGCTGCTCTCCTCCAGATCCTATCAGGCTGGCCGAGGGAGAGAGGGATTATTCCCAGTTGCCTGATGCACTCTCGGAGGTGATGCCACAGCCCTGGCGAATCCCAGTGATCTCTGGGCAATATTATGTGGATCAGAATCAACTGTGAGTAACCAGCAGAGTCAGGAGCAGCTGTGTCAACAAAACCATTCCATTTCTGCAGCTGGGGAACACACCCCAGCACACTTGGAATTCAGGGCACTGCGACATTCAGGCAGAGACACTGCACGGTATTAATCAGAGCGGGGATCACTCTGCTGTCCCCATCAATACACTCATCCATCAATCATCACCTGAACACTGATTCATTACCTTGTTTGTGCACATTTAGCTGCCACATTACACTCCATTGGTTGAAAAGCATTTTAGGAGTTTCTGAAAGGCGCTACGTAAATGCAAGTTTGACAGCAGGCTCTCTTCCTGGCGTGCAGCAAAATTCCCCTGTAGACCCACTGGAAATTAATTGGCTAAATGGAGACCAACTCTTCCACTCATGTATATGTATGTGAGCATGCATGTGTAGTTGTGTTCATATATATGAATGTGTACATATGCGTGGTGTGTGGATGTGTGTCAATGTGTGTGTATGCATGTATTTGTGTATGTGTGTGTGTGCATGAGCATGTATATTTGTGTCTATATATGTGTGTGTACATGTCTGAGAATGTGTGTATGCATATGTGTGATTGTGTATGTGTGTGCATACATACGTGACAATATGTGTGAGTACATTTGTGTGTGCGTATATATGTAGATATAGAACAAAGAACAAAACAGCACGGGAAACAGGCCCTTTGGCTCAACGAGCCCGCGCCGCCACCCCGATGTTCCCACCTCTACCCGCAATCCCTGTCCCTGTTTACAGATCTATGGATTAATAAACCAAATTTGAGACAATTTAGGGAGAATTTGTTTTGCCAATTAGCCTAAGAGCACATCTTTGGGATGTGGGAGGAAACCGCAGCGCCCGGAGAAAACCCATGCAAGCGTGGGGAGAATGCGCAAACTCTCACAGACACAGACCCAAATCCATGTATCTGCACAGTACAGCGATAGTCACTGAGATGTCGAGTTGCCCTGTGTATGTGCGTGTCTGTGTGTATGTGAAAATGTGTGTGTATATTTGTATGTGGTTTTGTGCGTGTCTGTGCATGTGTGTATTTTTGTGTGTGTATATATTTGTATATGTGTGTGTACATTTGGGTATGGGTGCGTGTATTTGTATGTATATGAGCATGTGTGTGTATGTTTGCACAGGTGTACATCTATATTTGTGTATGACTCCATGTGTGAGCAGGTGTGTGCATGTATATTTATGTAAAAATGTGTGTGTGTGCGTATGAGTGTGCGTGTGTGTCTGTGTGTATGTTGTGTGTATGTGAGCATGTGTGCGTGTTATATTTCTGTGTACATGGTGCAATTTGGTGTTCCGATGCACACGGTTAGACAGCTGTGTGCCGCATTATCTTTTCCTGGTGTTTGTGATATCCATAAAGTACTGGGAATAAGTAGAGATTTTTCCCATGGACAGAGGCACGCTCGATTTCCCTTTTCAAACATGTGTGTTTTGGAAAGTGGTTCGGTAAGCTACAAAAACAACGTGCATTCATATAGTGCCTTTAACATCCCCAAAGCAGCCCCCAGGAGCAGAATGAAGCAAAATGTAAAAGCAAGCCACTATGGAGATCAGAGAGAGGATTTCGAGGAGATTGAGATGGAGCGAGCAGGAGACAACGAGAATTCCTGAACTTGGGGCTTTGGCAGTCAACGGAGCGATTAAAATCGGAGATGCAGGTAAGGACGGTACTGGAGGGGCAGGGAAAGAGGTGACACAAGTTGGAGGGGTTTGAAAACAAGGGTGAGAATTTTAAAAGCAAGGTATGGAATTTTCCCAACCCACTGCCACGGAAATCGGAGCAGGCGGTGGGGCGGGGGGTTGGTGGGGGAAGACTACGGAAAGGTCCTTTGACCTCAGGCAGGATTTTCTGGGGCGAAAAAGCCCACCAAAGGCATTGCTCAAGTAGGAGCCAATGGCTTTGAGCCAGCACTGGGGGGTAAGGTGTGAACAGGACTCGGTGTGAGCTGAGACACACAGCAGAGGTTTGAGTTGCCTCTGGCGTACATCACGATAGAAGATGTGAGGTCAGTTGGCTCCAGTCTAGAAGTCACAAATGTGGAGATTTCAGCAGGGAACGAGCGGAGGCAAGGGCAGCAGTGTGACAGAGATGGAAATGAGTGATACCGTGCATTATCAATATCTGGAACAGGACTGCTCAAACACACGGGACTGTCCCTGTGTGTGTTGTATATGAGGCACAGTGAGATCGTTCTGTCAATATAAGCCCTGCGAAAATCGCACTGGAGCTGTCCTCTGTTACGGAGAGGTCAACTCTTTCACTTTGTGAAGAACTGTCAATTGTGGCAAAATATTGAAACAGATATAGAGAGAGGTAGAGACAAAGAGAGAGAGAAATAGAGAGAGAGAGAAATATAGACAGAGAGAGAGATAGATAAGCATAAATAGGGAGGGGCAGAGGGATAGAAATAGAGATACAGATAGAGAGAGAAATAGGGAGAGACAGAGAGCAAGAAATAAGGAGGGGCAGAGGGATAGAAATGGAGATAGAGAGAGAAATAGGCAGAGAGAAATAGAAATAGAGAGAGATTTTCTTTCAAATATACAGATTCTAAACCAGTTCCTAGTCTCGGTTTCTGCACACAGAATGAGATACAGAGAGATGCAAAGGGATAGAGATAGAAGAAGAAATAGGGACAACACGATAGAAAGAGACAGAGAGAAAAATAGGGAAAGAAAGAGAGAAACAGAGAGACAGAAATAGATACAGAGAGAGGGATAGAGGTAAGGAGAGAAAGAGAGGAATAGAGAGAGAGAGAGAGAAACAGGGAGAGAAATAGAGAATAAGAGGAATAGAGTGAGAGAGAGAGAGAGAGATAGAGAGGAAAATGGAGAGGTAGTGAGAGAGAGAGAAATAGAGAGAGTGAGAAATGGAGAGGCAGAAGGATAGAAATAGAGAAATACAGGGAAATAGGCAGTTAATAAGTCAGAGAAAGACATCCCTGCTGCTACACTGAATCACAAGCTAAACTTACATCAGATACTAAACAGCTGAGTCAACAAGGAAGAGATAAATATGGAAAAATGTACACAGTTGTTATAGTTGGCTTTTCCAGTGATCAGTTTCTGATTGTCCCTTCCAAGATTAACCATGACTGGCCCTCGATGTAACCTACAAGTCGATGTTTCTGTTGACCTGTCCTGGGAGATGGGGCTTTGATTGGGAAGAAGCAGTAATATATCCAGCCAGAAGCTTCAAAAGCAGAACTGCACGTGATGTTAAAACACAAGCCAGAATTCTCCGGCTATTCACACCCTGCCATCAGCCAGGACAGAGAGTTTAACACTCTGCCAAATCTCGATTCACTGCAGCGGGACTGGAGAATCCCATTGGTGTGAACTGTCGAAGAATTCCATCCGTTATCACTTCTTTACCTATTTCTAGACTCCCTGTGCTGGTACATGTGTAACAGCTGCCTTAGTAGACAAACTGCACGTTGCATTCTCCAATGCATTACACTGGGACAATGCTGGTGCTGATTCCCTTCTCCCTGCCTCTACCCTAGCCAGCATAGCTGGGATGGAACTAGTTGCTATGGTGACCCATTTAGGGGGCTAAATAGTTCATATTTTCCGGCAACAGGAAATGAATTTTGTCCATTTTTAATAGGATATCTAACCAATGCCAGCTGAGTTGGGAACTAATTCAAGTAGCTTCTTCCACCAGTGAAAGGTTATTCCTTCAAAACATTTTACCTCAAAGATCCTTGTATGATCTCACTAAAGACCCATCCACCATACTGTGCAGAGTCTGCACGTTCTCCCCGTGTCTGCGCAGATTTCCTCTGGGTGCTCTGGCTCCCTCCTACTGTCGGAAAGATGTGCTGGTTAGGTGAATTGGCCGTGCTAAATTCTCCCTCAGTGTACCCGAACAGGTGCCAGAGTGTGGCAACTAGGAGATTTTCACAGTAACTTCATTGCAATGTTAATGTAAGCCTACTTGTGACACTAATCTGAGAGCATTCATTTTACTCTAGACTTGATCTAAAAATAACCTCTTTATTTTCCTAAGTTGGCTAAAGATTGCTGCGGTGATGTAGCTGAAATTTCAGGTGATCTTGCAGAAGGAGGCCATTCGATCCATCCTGCCTGTGCTCTCTCTTTGAAGGAGTTATCCAATTATTCCCACTGCTCTATCCCTTCCCAAACACCTGTAAATATCTCTTTTCCAAGTATCTATCCGCTTCCCTTTTGAAAGTTACTTTTGAATCTGATTCCACTGCCCTTTCAAGCTACGCATTCCAGATCACAATAGCTTACAGTGTAAAAATATTCCTTCTTACCTTATGTCCACTCCTATTTTCCAAATATTATAAATCTCCGTTGCTGACTTTTTTTATTTACTCATTAAAACCCCTCATCATTTTGTAAACATCTACTAAGTTATCCTCCGTCCCAAGCTATAAATTAGGAGCAGCACAGTGGCTAGCCTTCTTTCTCACAGTGCCAAGGACCCGGGTTCGATTCCCATCTTGGGTTCACTGTCTGTGTGAAGTCTATATCTTCTCCCATGTCTGCGTGGGTTTCCTCTGGGTGCTCCGGTTTCCTCCCACAGCATGAAAGATGTGCAGGTTAGGTGCATTGTCCATGCCAAATTCTCCCTTAGTGTACCCAAACAAGCGCCAGAGTGTGGTGACGAGGGCATCTTCCATAGTAGCTGCATTGCAGTGTTATTGTAAGCCTGCTTGTGACACTAATAAATAAATTAATTGGCATTATAATCCGGGACTCTGTGGTGAATGCATTCTTCACGTTATTAGAGATAAAAAGGCAATCAGATCTATCTATAGAATTTATGCTTGGAAACCTAAGCTGTAACACAAATAACTGAGCCAACATCACTCTTACTGAAGAATATATCATTTAGATTACTGCCAAGATTTTTATGACTTTTGGAAACTTCAAAGAAAAATACATTAAATGATTGACTGATTGATTCATCTTCATGTCAAGTGATATTTCTTTCAAATATACAGAATCTAAATTAGTTCCTAGTCTCAGTTCCTGCACACATTGAGAGCAGATCTGCAGAGATGTTGCAGCATGCAATTTACGAACACCCCTGAAATGTTCATCCCAAAATCCAAATCCTGTTTCAGTTATCTCAATTCCGTGCGTGAAATCTCTAGATTCCCACTTCACCAAGAAATGAAGTGAAGCGGGATGTAGCACAGTGGTTAGCACTGCTGCCTCACAGCGCCGCAGATTCGGATTCAATTCCTAGCTTGGGTCACTGTCTGGGCGCAGTTTGCACATTCTCCCCATGTCTGTGTGGGTTTCCTCTGGTGGCCCAGTTTCCTCCCACACAGATCTGGACCCATGGACAATAATGGTAGAGGAACCAACTTTCTTTCCATCACTTGGCTGACCAGGATCTCTCCCTCACTTCCTGCCTGCCATTGTGCTTGTTGGAAGAACTTACAGGTTGATGTTTAACTGTGTTGGCCATCCTAAAAATGTACCTCCCCTTGCAGTGGGACTCGAATCTGGAACTTTAGAGGTAACAATGTTATGCATCACACAACTTCCATCCTAACGTTCTTACCTAACAAAAATCGAGTTGTGAAAATTTCAGTTGTGCCTTAGTGTCTGAACTTTAGAAGGTAGAGTTTCATATTTCCATTTGAGTCCTTCAAGTTAAAGCTGGTTTCACTCCGATTTTACTTTTTTTTAATTTTGAGATGTTGCCCTCTTGTTCTAGATTCTGCGGCCTGAGGGTATGGTTTCTCTGCTGTTACCATGCTGAATCCTTTAATTATCTCAATTAGACCTCTCATCAGGCTCCTATACTCAAGGTACTACAAGGCTGGTATATGCCATTCGTCATAAAGATTTACAGCATAGAAGCAGGCCCTTCAGCCCAATGTGTCCACGTCACCCAGTTTTTAACCACTAATTGCCCATGTTTGTCCCATATCCCTCTATACCAATCTTATCCATGTAACTATCTAAATGCTTTCTAAAAGCCAAAATTGTACCTGCCTCTACTACTGCCTCTGACAGCTCATTTCCAGATACTCAACGCAAATAATAGCCCCTCTGCAATCTTTTGTATCTCTCCCCTCTCATCTTAAACCTATGTTCTCCAGTTTTAGACTCCCCTACCTTTGGGAAAAGATGTTTATTATCTACCTTATTTATGCCCTTCATTATTTTTTAGATCTCCATACGATCACCGCTAAGCCTTCCGTGCTCCAGGGAAAAAAGTCCCAGTCTATCCAGCCTCTCCTTACAACTCAAACCACAAGTCCCGGTAGCATCTTGGTAAAACATTTCTGCACTCTTTCTAGTTTAATAATATCCTTTCTATAATAAGGTGATCAGAACAGTATTCCAAGTGTGACCTTACAGATGTCTTGTACAACTTCATCCCCATAATCCAACCCTTTAAATCTTGGTATTATATATGAATATGCGAATTAGGAGCAGGAGTAGGCCACTCAGCCCCTTGAGCCTGCTATCCCATTCAATGGGAATGCCAATCTCTGATGACCTTTCACCCCATTGTTAATCAGGAATCTATCAAGCTCTGGCTTAAAAATATTCAAAAACTCTGCTTCCACTGTCTTGTGAGAAAGAGACTCGTGGAGACTCACCATCCTCTGAGAGAGAGAAATTCTCCTCATCTCTGGGTTAAATGGGTGACCCCCTTCTTCATAAACAGTGATCCTCGGTTCTAAATTCTCCAACAAGAGGAAGCATCCTCTTTATATCCAACCTATTGAGATCCCTCAGGATCTTAAAAGTTTCAATCAAGTTGTGTCTTACTCTTCAAGACTCTAATGAATACAAACCTACCCGGTCCAGCCTCTGAATGAATCTGCAGTGTAGGCCCTGACCAATATTCCAGCCGAGGAGTCAATGGGGTCTGACCAAGGTTCTAGACAGTTGAATTGCTCATTTTGAATTCCAGTTCTCTCAAGATGATGACTAGTAATTCAAGTTACTTTTCTGATTGTTCTCTGAATCTATGGCTGGCACTGCTGCCTCACAGCGCCAGGCACCCAGGTTCACTGGCACCATTACACAGACTTTAACCTTGAATGAGCAGAGATAGGTCCAATGAGAGAGTGAGAGAGTCTACATGCGTTCAGTGTGAACAAATCCAGTGTAAAGTGTTGGAAATTCTCACCCGGCCTGACAGCATCTGTGTCAATGTTTCAGGTAGGGTGACACAGTCAGTATCGCTACCTCACAGTACCAAGGACCCAGGTTCGATTCTTGACTTGGGTCACTGTTTGTGTGAAGTCTGTATGTTCTACCCGTGTCTGCGTGGGTTTCCTCCAGGTGCTTCTGTTTCCTCCCACAGTGCAAAGGGCTAGGTGGATTGGCCTGCTAAATTTTCCCTCAGTGTACCCGAACTGGTGCCAGAGTGTAGCGACTAGGGGATTTTCACAGTAACTTCATTGCAGTATTAATATAAGGTGACCTATGACACTAATAAATAAACTTTTAAACTTAAAAAAACTTTGATATCCCTTTGCTATCCTTGCTTATTTAAAGTACACTTGATTTGCAAGGCATAATTGATATCTCTGCACCATCTACCTGTTGGAGGTCACACACAATCCTTTGGATTGATGTCCGTCATAGCGCAGTTGGAGCACACTCTCTCTTGTGCCCTGAGTCAGACGGTTCTGGGTTCAAGTCCCACTCCACAATATAAGCACATTGGTTACAGTTGACATTGCAGTGCAGAACTGAAGAAATGTTGCACTGCTGAAGGTGCCATTTTTCAGATGAGATCCAATTCTCGACCCTATCCAGTGGTTGTAAGAGATCCTATGTCACCATTTTGAGGAAGGGTTGGGGGGAGTTCTCCCCAGTATTCTCTCCAATATATATCCCTCAGTCATCATCACAAAAACGGATGGGGTCTGGGTCATTATCTCATTGCCATTCGTGGGAGCTTGCTGTGCACGAATTGGCTGTTGTGCTTCTTACATCAAGCCATGAACGTAGCCCAATCCATCACACAAACCAGCCTCCCATCCATTGACTCTGTCTACACTTCCCTCAGAAAAGCAGCCAGCATAATGAAGGACCCCACACACCCTGGACATTCTCTCTTTCCACCTTCTTCCGCCAGGAAAAAGTGCGCAAAAAGCAATACAATTTGCTGTATGTTAATACGTGTGATAATAATAAATCAAATGAAAACCAAAATTAAATCATAGCAGTGACTTTGGCGTAGTGATAACCTTCTTCTTCAAGCCCTGGTGATTATTTATCCAATCACCTGATTGTGGATTTTTACTATGGTTACAGCACGGAGACAATACTAGTGTCCACCTCAGCCTGAGCGGGGGAATCGAGATCACAAGGGAGAATGGGGCAATTTTCCGATCCACACGCTAGCCATTGAACCAACTGAGCGAGTAACCCCCTCGCCCCTGTGAGTACCAATGCTCGCTCATTCATTCCTTGTCTTTCTGGGCTCTGTCCTCAGTGCTAGCCCTGACATCATCATTAGACACCACACCAGGCCCCCTTTGCCCCTCTCCTTTTATTACAATCCACCATTTAGTCCTCCTCTTTATTCCAGAACCCCTTTTCCTCTCTCCTTTATCCCCTTTGAACCTTTCATTCTTTTAAACTCCAGTGCGTATGAGGAGAGGTGATGGCCTATTGATATTATCACTCGTCTATTAATCCAGAAACTCAGTGAATGTTCTGGGTTCAAATCCCAGATGGTGGAATTTGAATTCAATTTTTTAATAAAATCTGGAATTAAGAATCTACTGATGACCGTGAAACTGTTGCCGGAAAAACCCATCTGGTTCCTTTAGGGAAGGAAATCTGCCGTCCTGACCCAGTCTGGCCTACCTGTGACTCCAGAGACACAGCAATGTGGTTGACTCTCAACTGCCCTCAGGCAACTAAGGATGGACAATAAAAACTGGCCTGCCAGTGACACCCACAACCCACGAATGAATAAAAAGGACACTGGCCTCTTTGCCTCTCCCCTTTTGCTGTTCCCACATTTGGCTCCTTCATGAACGAAATTGTCAAGACGGTCAAACTGGAAGAAGCCAGATTTCTGCCGATATCCATGCAAGTTCATCCATTTTTAATATTTTCTTAAGAGAAAGTTGGAAATGGTGATGGGAAGAAAATGCAAGGCGGTCACATCCTCTTTTAATTGGTTCCTGCTCCCATTTATTGCTGCTTGTAAAACAGGCAGTAAATGTTGTGACTAAACCCACTAAAATCACTAAACCCATCCTATATGTCACAGATCAGAAACCAGCCATTTGCATTGCCCCTACTCCCCACTCCCTGAGTGTAGCTTTCAACCCCATTTCAGTTTGAGAATCATGCTGCCCTTTGCCAGCTATAAGCTTCTGTTCCACTCAATAATAAAACGAAAGATTAATTTCAGCCATGCCAATTGCAAATTCGACATTTGGAATTTACTCAGCAGTGAAGCAAATGGTGGCAGGAGTTTATTTTTAGCTGCAGTAGGAGGATCTCAGAGTGAGGGGCTTATTAGTCGAGCGTTTAATATATTTTGTCCAGAAGTGAAAAAGCGTTCGACTCCAACAATCCAGTGCTGTGGCTCACCTACGAAAAGCAGGCAGCATAATTACGGGCATCACACATCCCGGACATTCTCTCTTCCACCTTCTTCCATTGGGAAAAAGATGTGAAAATCTGAGATCATGCACCAAGCAACTCAAGAACAGCTTCTTCCCTGCTGCCGTCAGACTTTTGAATGGCATTAAGTTGATCTTTCTCTACACCCTAGCTACGACTGTAACACTTCATTCTCCTTTCCCTCTCTATGAACGGTATGCTTCATCCTATAGCATGCAAGAAGCACGCTACTGTATACTAATACATTTGACAGTAAAAATCAAATCAAAGCACAGATCTTAAAGGTCATTCATTTCATAAATTGCACTAATTTCCTTTGTCATCTCTCAATCAAAGGATGGTGGACCTGTGGAATTCTCTACCACAGAAGGTTGTTTAGGCCAAGTCAAGAAATATATTCAAAAAAGTAATGGATTTCTCAACATTAAAAGCAACAGAGGAATGGAGAGAGAGTGGGATGACAGCGGTGTAATAGAGAATCAGCCATGATCATATTGAATGGTGGAGAAGGCTCGAGGGGCCGAGTGGCCTACTCCTGCTCCTATTTTCAATGTTTCTCATGGAACAAGCTCATTGAATCCCTACAGTGCAGAAGGAGGCCATTCAGCCCATCGAGTCTGCACTGATCACAATCTCAGCCAGGCTCTATCCCTATAACTGCATTGCTTCACCCCTGCTAGTCCCCCTGACACTAAAAGGCAATCTAGCATGACCAATCAGTCTATCGTGCACAACTACAGTCCAATAGGAGGAAACCGGAGCACCCAGAGGAAACCCATGCAGACATGGGGAGAATGTGCAAACTCCACACAGGCAGTGACCAGAGCCGGGAATTGAACCTGGGTCCCTAGCAATGTGAGGCAGCAGTGCTAACCCCTTGTGCCACTGTGTCACTCTAAGTTTCTATGTTCACTTTTGAGATCTGATGAAAGACACAACACATTAGGTGGGATTTTACAGCCTTGGTTGTCCCAAAACCTTAAATCCCACCTGAAATCAATGTGGTCCATAGTCCGCCCTCTTTGTCTGAACCAATCTGGTGCCAGGCGGTAAAATTTCAATCATTAACTCTATTTCTCTCACCACAGACTCTGGCCCACTGAGAATTTCCAGCACTTTTTGTTCTTATTCCAATCTTTCCACTTGTGGGGTACTTTTCCTGAATGGATACTTGTGATTAAGATAACGGCCTGACAGTCTTCAAGCTAATACGTGGAGACCAGGGAAAGGGGGAGGAATAAAAATACCCTTTCCTCTTCTCCAGCAACAAGTGGGGGCAGCATCTTGTGGTTAGTACTGCTGCGTTATAGCGCCAGGGACCCCGGTTCAATTCCCAGTCCAGGGCACTGTCTGTGCGGAGTCTGTATGTTGTCCCCGTGTCTTTGTGGGTTTCCTCCAGCTGCCTCCCACAGTCCGAAAGACATGTTGCTTAGAGTGCATTGTCCGTGCTAAATTCTCCCTCAGTGTACCCAAACAGGCGCCAGAGTGTGGCAACTCGGGGATTTCCACAGTAATTTCATTGCAGTGTTAATATAAGCCTACTTGTGACAGTAAAGAATAAACTTTAAAAGTAAACTTCATTCCAAATTAACACTGAAGATTCCTCTTCTCCTGCCAAATTCTTGATCGGAGCAAAGTGTGACATTAAGTGAAACCAGGAAATAATTAATGAAGACATTTCTTTCTGGCAAGCATTCCCGTAATACAATACAAGCATACCCGTGAAACTAATAAATAAACGTTAACATTAAGGTAGGTTATTTTCCGGGTGACACAGCGGTTAGCCCTGCTGCCTCACAGCGCCGGGGACCCCGGTTCGATTCCTGATTGGTGTGGAGTTCGCACATGCTCCCCATGTCTGCGTGGGATTCCTCCAGGTGCTCCGGTTTCCTCCCACAATCCGAAAGACGTGCTGATTGGGTACATTGACCCAAACAGGCACGAGTGTAGAGACTTGGGAATTTTGCAGTAGCTTCATTGCAGTGTTAATGCAAGCCTTACTTGTGATGAACAAATAAAACAAAACTTTAATCTTTGGCAAAGCTTAAAATGGATCAAAAGATGGGCATGCTCAATACCTTCTGAAATTTTCCTTTCTATTACGTCTTGATTAGCGTAAATCCAACTGATTTCATCTCGTATTTTCCTGTCATATGGGAAGTGCGTTTGATATATGGCAATAATACGATAGTGCGACGAGAGAAAAGAATCAACCACGCTGATCAAGACCGGCTGAGTGAACAAGAAATGAAAGCAATGGTGATATTCCATTCTAATTCTTCAAATGTCAAGAGCTATCACATAGCTGGGTGGTGATAATCAAAAATGACTTCTCATTGGCAATCCTAGCAACAACTTACAACAGCTATTTATTACCATTGTGAAGCGGCACAAGATGTTCAGGTTTTCTCCCACTCAACACACATCCTGAGTTGAATCTACCTATCCTCTCGTCTTCCACCTCTACCTGTCACTGTGGTTAGCACTGTTGCCTCACAGCGCCAGGGACCTGGGTTCAATTCCAGCCTCGGGTGATTGTCTCTTTGTGTGGAGTCTGCACATTCCCCCCTGTGTCTGCGTGGGTTTCCTCTGGGTGCTCCGGTTTCCTCCCACAGTCCAAAGCTGTGTAGATTAAATGGATTGTCATTGCTAAATTTGCCATTAGTATCCCAAAATGTGCATGTTAGATGGATTGGCCATGTTATATTGCTCCTTAGTGATCCAAGATGTCCAAGTTGAGTGGATTGGCCATGTTAAATTGTCCTTTAGTGTCCAAAGATGTGTAGGTTAGGTGAATAGGCCATGCTAGTTGCCCCTTAATGCCCAAAGATGTGCAAGTTAGGTGAATTGGCCATCTAAATTGCCCTTTAGTGTCCAAAGGTGTGTAGGTTAGATAAATTGACCATGTTAAGCATGTGGGGTTCCAGGGATAGGACAAGGGGGACTGGCCAAGGTGCTCTGTTGGAGATTCTGTGGAGACTATATGAACCAAATAACTTCCTCTTGCACTAATACATCACTTACATAGCGAAGTCCCACTTCAGGGCTTGATGGGCATAGAAGGTGCAACCATAACTGCCAGTAAATGTGTAATAATATGTGGAACTGGGGCTTCACTGGGAGTGATAGGATGTGGCTTCATACTTGTGGTTCTCCCCCCCACTCCCACCCCCCTTGCCCCCAACCCTCCTCACACGGGTTACCCAAATCCAGGCCTTGATTCCTTCATCCAGAAGATTAATAACTTCTTCATCATCAATGTCTCTTCTTCACTGAAACAAAAGACACTTTACATAAGACCTCGGAGCAGGAGTCAGCCATCTGGCCCCTCGAGCCTGCTCCGCCATTCAATAAGATCATGGCTGATCTTTTCGTGGACTCAGCTCCACTTACCCGCCCACCTACTATAATCCTTCATTCCTTTATTATTCAAAAGCCTATCTATCCTTGCCTTAAGACCATTCGATGAGGTAGCCTCAACTACTTCACTGTGCAGGGAATTCCACAGATTCACAACTCTCTGGATGAAGAAGTTTCTCCACAACTCGGTCCTAAATCTGCTCACTGGAAAAGGATATGAAAACATGGTAACCTCCTCAATACCTCAAAATATTCACAATCCTCATTTCAAATGGGCCCTGATGCATAGTCACAGCATTAGAGGCCAATCAGCCCATCAAGTGTGCCAGCTCCTGCAATCCCACTAACCTCAATTACCTCCACTTTCTGTCTCTCTTGGGTATTTATCCAGTTGATTATTGAAAGTTGCTACTCAATTGGAATCCCATTCAATAGAATCATAGAATCCCTGCTGTGCAGAAGGAGGCCATTCAGCCCATCAAGTCTGCATCACCTCTCAGACAACAATCCCACCCAGGCCATATCCCTGTAACCCCATGTACATACCCCACTAATTCCTCTAGCCTACACATCATTGAACGCTAAGGGGCAATTAGGCATGGCCAATTAACCTCAGTCCCACATCTTGTCCCACACAATGGGACACAGAGCATACGGATGAAACCCACGTAGACACGGGGAAAATGTGTGGACTCCACACAGACAGTGACCCAAGCCAGGGATCGAACCCAGGTCCCTAGTACTGTGAGGCAACAGTGCTTACCACTGTGCCGCCTCATCAGATTCATCAGATTGATAAATACACTTGCAAATCCAGTTACTTATCCTCATTATATCGAAAATACAGCTCAGAAACAGAGCACAGGACCCAATCAGTTCATTTTAACATCCCCGCCACTCTCAATTTCTCAATAATAGAATCTCTACCATTGAGAAGGAGGCCATTTGGCCCATCAAGACTGCACTGACAATGATCTCAGCCAAGTCCTATCCCTCTAACCGTATATATTTACCCTGCTAATCCCCTTGACACTAAAGGTGAATTTATCACGGCCAATCCACCTAACCCACACGTCTATGAGAGGAAACAGGAGCATCCAAAGAAAACCCATGCAGACACAGGAAGAACGTGCAGACTCCGCACAGACAGTGACCCAAGGCAAGAATTGTACCCTGTGAGGCAGCGATGCTAAGCACTGTGCCACCTGGACTTTGCACATGGGGACATGGGACACATCTTTGGACTGTGGAAGGAAACCCGCACAGACATGGCGGTAATGTGCAGACCCCATACAGCCAGCCACCCAAGCCAAGAGGATGCAAACTCTACATAGACAGTGACCCGAGGCAGGAATTGAACCCGGGTTCCTCTGAGGCAGCGGGGTTGTATAAATGAAATTCCTTCTTAGTTCTGCTACGAAACATGGGCGACTAACCCAATACCCTCCATGCATGCCAAGCGCAAAAAGCTTAATAAAGCACCCCGAGCTTTCGGGAGATAAATTCATGTGTACTGATATGATAGTTCAAACTTGTGTGTGTGTGTGTGTGGATGATGTGTGTGTGTGTGTGGGTGCGGGTTGTGTATGTGTGTGTGTCGCAGCAAGATTCTCCATTCCTGGCTAATTCCAGCTACAAATCAAGAGTGGGCAATGCTCCCACCCTGGAGGAGGATACAAAAGGAAAGATGCACATAAACGGAAATGTTTGGGGGAGGCAGAGGAACCTTTCAAGATCTTCTTCAATATGAGCTGACCTATATGAATATTTGATTGTCTTTGTTGAAGGCACAGCACACAGATCCTTTTTCCATCGCACAACTCACTTCAAAAATAATTACCGATGCACAGTTAAGTTCAGCAGGGATGGGTTTGTGGATAAAATAATGAGTCAGTCGGTTTAATAAGGCAGGATTTGAAAGTTAGAGCTGAAAATCTGCCTCCAAAAACCTGCACCATCATTAGCAAACTAGGAAAAGGTCAGAGCTGTTGTATTGGATGCAGGTGTTTGCCAGGGGAACCCATTGATATGTTGTGTGTGGAATTGCAAAAGATTCCCCCCTCGCCTCACCCCAGAAGATAGACAAACCATTCGGAAAGTTATCCTGTTGTAAATGTCTCAATGCAGAATCATAGAATCCCTACAGTGCATCGCGTCTGTGCTGACCACAATCCCACCCAGATCCTATCCCCATAACCTCATGCATTTACCCTAGTTATCCCCCTGATACTAAGGGGCAATTCAGCACGGCCAATCCACCTAACTCACACATCTTTGGACTGTGGAAGGAAACCCATGCAGACATGGGGAGAATGTGCAGACTCCACGCAGCCAGTCACCCAAGCCAAGTGTTGTATGCGAAATAGTGGATATTCCCCCCACTCCCCGTCCCAAAGGTAGACAAACTATTTGGGAAGTTATCCTTCTCTCTGTCTCTTTTCCAGCTCTCTCCGAGGATGCTGTCAGCCCTGCACCTTCCAGCACTTTTCTACTTTTGTTTCAGATTCCAGCGTACACAATATTTTGCTTTTACATTTATGGAAAGTGATCCCACGGATGTGAATGTCATAGCATAGAAGGTGACCATTCAGCCCATCGTGCCTGTGGCAGCCCTTTGAAAGCTTAGCCTCTGCTCTTCCTCCATGGTCCTACTATCCTCTTCCTCTTCAAATACTTATGCCACGTCTTTTAAAAATGGCCAAGTGCCTCCTGAGGCTCAGCTGATCGGAGTTTCATCAACAGGCTTCAAATTTAGCAATCATTGACGCCATCAGGAAGTAATCTCGTGCGTACGTTAATGAGATGATTATCCTTTGTTCTGATATATCTTGGTATAGATTAAGCCTGCTCTGCCTGAAGGCTAGCCCTTAGCTCATTATCTGAGGGTTTCATCCTAAGCTCTACCTTTAACAGTTACTATCATGGGTGCAGCCATTGCCTTCCCTTCTGAGGAGCTCGGCAAGGGCGCATAAACGTACAAAATAGGAGCAGGGCAAGCCACTTGGCCCCTCTTGCTTGTTCCATTACCATTCAATAAGATTATGGCTGATACCACATTCCCGCTGACTTCCCAACAACCTTTCAGCCCCATTTTAAGTGTGAGGTCGTGCGTTTTGATCACAAAAATGGGAAGACAATTTATTATCTAAATGCGGAGAAACTTTGGGATGCTGTGGTGCAGAGGGATCTGGGTGTCCTTGTTTTTGAGTCACAGAAAACTAGCATGCACGTACAGCAAATCCAATGGAATATTGGCATTTATAGCTAAAGGAAGATATTGTTGCAACTATACATGGCATTGGTGAGGCCACACCTGGAGTATTGTGCACAGATCTGGTCCCCGTATTTGAGGAAAGTTGTAGTGGCATTGGAGGCAGTTCAGAGGAGGTTCATTAGATTGATTCCGGAGATGGGAGGTTTGTCATACGAGGAGAGATTGAACAGTTTAGGGCGATACTCACTGGAATTGAGAAGAATGAGGAGAGATCAGATTGAGGTATACAAGATGATCAAAGGTCTGGGTAAAGTAGACGTGGAGCGGATGCTTCTTCTTGTGGAGCATTCTAGAAAGAAAGTTTATAGTCTTAAGATAAGGGGCAGCAAATTTAAAACAGCGTTGAGGAGAAACTACTTCTCCTAAAGGATTGTGAATCAGTGGAATTCAGTCCCCCAAAGTGAGGTGGGTGCTGGGACAGTGAGTAAATTTAAGGAGGAGTTAGATAGATTTTTAATTGGGAATGGGTTGAAGGGTTATGGGGGAGGAAAATGGGGATGAGGAGCATATCGGCCATGATCGACTGACAGTTTGGACTCAATGGGTCGAATGGCCTGATTCTGCTCCTATATCTTATGACCCTTTGTTAATCGAGACTCTATCTGGCTCTGTCTTAAAATTATTCAAAGACTCTGGGCAGAATTTCCCCATCCCATCCGCTACCAGAATCGGAGCACACAGGATAGGACAACACAAAGTCCATTGACCTCCGGTGGGATTTTCCAATCTTGAGGCGAGCACAGCCAGAAAATTCCACCATCTGCTTTTTGAGGAAGAGAGGTTCAGAGATTCACCACCTTCCAGGAGCAAACAATTTTCCTCATTTCTGTTTTGAATGGGCAATCCTCTATTTTTAAACAGTGATGCCCTCGTTCTAGACTCTGCATTCGCAAAGGGGGAAATGTTCACTGTTGTCTTTGCTCACTGCCACCTTCTCAAGGAGGCAATTAGGGATGGGTAACAAATGCTGGTCTCAACACTGAAGCCCACATGTCTTGAATGGGTAAATAAGAGGGAGGTTATTTTGGAACACGAAGCAGTTGCTGTCTTTCCAGAAGTTATATTACCCTATGAATAGCACAAGAAAAGCTTTGTTGTTACTTCTGATATCTCCAAGTGGATAAGAATGTTTCTGTAAAACTGCTCTCTACACTGAACACCACTCTATTATCTCTTTAATGTCTTGATAACTCGAAATTCAGTGTATAATATCTATTCACACTCCTACCAAAGCAATTTCACTGTAACATATTCCAATGATACAGTAGCAAAGAATTCTCTGGTCAGCCTTGGACTTGCTACATGTGCTAGATATCAAGCTCGGACTGGCTCTGTTTCATAAAATATCTCCATTTATAGAAATAGTCACTATAGCACACTGAGCAAACACAACAGTGAACATTTCCCCCTTGCGAACGTTGCACAAGGCCTTTGCTGCCCTGACTGGGTGGCAGGGGTGGCACAGTGGTTAGCACTGCTCCCCACAGCGCCAGGGACCCAGGTTCGATTCCAGCCTTGGCTGGCCATCTGTGAGGAGAAGCTTGATACCATCCAAAGCAAAGCAACCCCATTGGATCAGTGCCCAGTCCAGCATCTTCATTTTCACTCCTTCCACCTCTTGCCCGATAGCAGTGTGTGCCACGCACAGTGTAGATTGCTGCCACACACCAAGGATCCTCTCAAACCCACAATCTCCACTAGAAGGACAAGTCCAACAGGTTTAAGATCAGTTATTGAAAGAGCAGTGCTCCGAAAGCTCGCGATACCAAATAAACTTGTTGGACTTTAACCTGGTCTTGTGAGACTTCTTATTGTGCCCACCCCAGTCCAACGCCAGCATCTCCACATTATAGAAGGATAAGGGCAGCAGTTACATGGGGATACTTTCACCCTCAGGTTTCCCTCCAAGCTACACATTTACTTGGCTTAAAGTTTATTTATTAGTCACAAGTAGACTTACATTAACACTGCAATGAAGTTATTGTGAAAATCCCCTAGCCACCACATTCTGGCTCCTGTTTATGTACACCGAGGGAGAATTTAGCATGGCCAATGCACCTAACCTGCACATCTCTTGGACTGTGGGAGGAAACTGGAGCACCCAGAGGAAACCCATGCAGACACGTGGAGAATATACAGACTCCGCACAGGCAGTGACCCAAACCGGAATCGAACACAGGTCCCTGGCGCTGTGAGACATCACTGTTAACCATTGCTCCTGGGTCAAAATCCTGGAACTCCCTTCCTAACAGCACAGTGGGGGTACCTACACTACACGGACAGCAGAGATTCAAGACAGCAGCTCATTCCCAGCTTCTCAAGGGGCAATTAGAGGATGGACAATAAACACTGGCCTAACCGACAAAGCCAATAGTGGAAAGGAGACATGTTCTTTCTCAGCTCATGAGCGACAGATTTAAACAATCAAAAAGTCAGCACTGCAAACAGATTGCTTGTCGACCATTATCATGCACACTCTCCACCACTTTTGGGGAGTAGCGGTAAAATGTGGAGAAAGCTGAAATGTAAGATGAATACATCTTCCGTGGTCAACATCTCCTTGAGTGAGACTTGAACCCAGAGGCCAGGTTGTTAAGGAGGCAACCACATTGCTATGGCTTTGGAGTCACACGTAGGCCAGGCCAGGTAAGGACGGCAGATTTCCTTCCCCAAAGGACATTAGTGAACCAAATGGGTTTTTCTGAGAATGGACAAGGGGCAGCCCAGTGGCACAGTAGTTAGCACCGCTGCCTCACAGCATTAGGGACCCAGGTTCAATTCCAACCTTAGGTCACTGTCTGTGCGGAGTCTGCACATCCTTCCCATGTCTGCATGGGTTTCCTCCCACAGTCCAAAGGTGTGCAAGTTAGATTGACTGGTCATGCTAAATTAATCCTAATGTCAGGGGGATTAGCAGGATAAATATATGGGGTTATGAGAATAGGGCTGGGTTGGCATTGTGGTCAGTGCAGAGTCAATGGGCAGAATGGTCTCCTCTGCACTATTGGGATTCTATGATTGTTTCATGGTCATCGCTAGACTTATAATTCCAGCTTTTTTATTGATTTCAAATTTCACCAGGAGCTTGGGATTCGAACCCAGGTTCCTGGGCCTCTGGATAACTAGTCCAGTGACAATACCACTATGCCACTGCCTCCCAGAGAGTTGTTAGCATTGTTACCTTCAAATCAGAAGGTTGTGGGTTCAAGTCCCACCCCAGAACTGTAATTAAGTTTGTGACGACAGTGTGGTGATGAAGGGGTCCTGCACTTTCAGAAGTATCTCTCTGCTTGCACAAAATGTTGAAGTTGATGATGCCCATCTCCCCCTTTCAGGTGCAGGTAAAAGATTGCATGACACTATTTGATGTCCTGGCCAGTGCTTACTCCTCAATCAACATGAGACAAACAGATAATCTGGTCAAAATCATACTGCACAATTCAGCTACTGTGTCTCCTGCATCGTGTAGCAACATAGGAAATAGGAGCGTGAAGAGGCCATTCGGCCCTTCAAGCCTGTCCTGCCATTCATTACGATCATGGCTGACCAACAGTGATTACATTTCAGAAAGTACTCCATTGATTTAAAGGACTCCCCCATGCCTGGGAAAGGTGCTATAGAAATGCAAGTATTTATTTACATACTGAGACCATTATAGAGTAAACCCATAGTATTATCCTGGTGTAAAACAAAGCTCACAGGGACACACATCCAATATTTGATATGGTCGCCAGAATGTAACTTGCATCAAGAATTCCCCTTGTTCAGAAGTAGCACTTTTCTGAAATTGTCTCATCTTGAGTTGTCACCGTTTTTTTTTCTAACACTTTTCTGCAATGCTCCTCAATATATCTTCATTTCCTCGCGTTGCTAAGTCAATGAGCTGCCACGTTAATTAATCCCAGGGACTTCTTCCTGCAACTAACAACAGTGAGCGGAAGGCGAGCACATTTACCTCATTCAAAGGTCACACTCTGCAAGGCTCCAATTAATCAAAAGGTGACACTCAGAATAGATCCATCGAGTCATTACAGCACAGAAGGGGGCCATTTGGCCCATCAAGTTTATACCAGATCACTGTAGAGTCATCTACTTGGAAACAAAAACAGGAAAATGCTGGAAAATCTTAACCGGTCTAGCAGCATCTTGAGTCTGCTTTGATTTATTATCGTCACATGCATTGGGATACAGTGAAAAGCATTGTTTCCTGCATGCTATACAGACAAAGCATACCATTCACAGAGAAGGAAAGGAGAGAGTGCAGAATGTAGTGTGACAGTCATTGCTACAGTGTAGAGAAAGATCAACTTAATACAAGGTAGGTCCATTCAAAAGTCTGATGGCAGCAGGGGAGAAGCTGTTCTTGAGTTAGTTGGTATGTTACCTCAGGTTTTTGTATCTTTTTCCCGATGGAAGAAAGTGGAAGAGAGAATGTTTGGGGTGTGTGGGGTACTTGATTACGCCGGCTGCTTTTCCAAAGCAGTGGGTAGTGTAGATAGAGTTAATGGATGGGAGGCTGGCTCATGTGATGGATTGGGCTACATTCACGACCCTTTTTAGTTTCTTGCTGTATTGGGCAGAGCAGGAGCCATACCAAGCTGTGATATAACCAGAAAGAATGCTTTCTACAGTGCATCTGTAAAAGTTGCTGACAGCCAAAGCTGACACACCAAATTTCCTTAATCTTCGAGAAAGTAAAGGTGTTGGTGGGCTTTCTTATCTATCGTGTCGGCATGGGGAGACTAGGACAGGTTGTTGGTGATCTGTACAACTAAAAACTTGGAGCTCTCAACCCTTTCTACTTCATCCCCATTGATATGGATAGAGGCATGTTCTCCTTTACATTTCCTGGCATTGATGACAATCTCCTTTGTTTTATTGACATTGAGGGAGAGATTATTGTCGCCGCACCAGTTCACCAGATTCCCTATCTCATTCCTGTACTTTGTCTCATCATTGTTTGAGATCCAACCCACTATGGTGGTGTCATCAGCAAACTTGAAAATCGAATTGGAGGGGAATTTGGCCCTTATACACATTCATAAGTGTATAAGGAGTATAGTAGGGGGCTGAGAACACAGCTATATAGGGTACTGATGTTGAGGATGATCTCGGGGAAGGTGTTGTTGCCTATCCTTACTGATTGCGGTCTGTGGGTTCGGAAGTTCAGGATCCATTCGCAGAGGGAGGACCCGAGCCCCAGGCAGCGGAATTTGGAGATGAGTTTTGTAGGATGACCCTTTGTCAGAGCTAGTCAACCAGACTCTAAACATTGGCTCTATTCTCTCTCCACGCATGTTGTCAAATCGGCTGAAATTTTCTGTTTCTTTTTCAGATTCCAGCTTCCGTTAGTCCATTCCCATGACAATGCTTGTTTCCTTCAATTGTCTATCCAATTATCTTTTGACCACCTCAGCTTCCACCATCCTGGTAGGCAGCAGGTTCCAGCTCATTCCCAATCAGTGCATAAAAAATGGTTTTCCTCACGTTCCCGTCTGTATCTCTTGCCCCAGGCTTCTAATCCTTTGGTGTCCTTCATTAACGGGAATAACTTGCCTTTGCATAGGTTATCCAAACCTTTCATAATCTTGTACACCTCCATCAAATCTCTCCTCAGGGAAAACAATCCCAGTCTCTCCAAGCTAACCTTGTGGTTAAACACCCTCACCTGGGGGACCATTCTGGTTAATCTCCCTCTGCCCCCTTCTCAAGAACATTCATATCCTGCTTAAAGTGCAGCGATTGGAACTGGAAATAAATATCTAGTTGAAACCTAACCGGAGTTTTATAAAACTTCAGCCTAGCTCCTTTGCTTTTGTATTCGATTCCTCTATTAATGAGTGAATAAATTCTTTGCTAATTACTCTATTAATATGCACTAGCATCTTCCAGGACAGCACAGTGGCACGGTGGTTAGCACTGCTCACTCACAGTGCCAGGGACTTGGGTTCAATTCCTGGCTTGGGGTCTGTCTGGAGTCTGCGCATTGTCTACAAGGGTTTCCTCTGGGTGTTCCTGTTTCCTTCCCTGGTACTGGTTAGGGCATATTGGCCATGCTAAATTCTCCCTCAGTGTACCCGAACAGGCACTGGAGTGTGGCGACTAGGGGATTTTCACAATAATTTCAATGCAGTGTTAATGTAAGCCTGCTTATGACTAATAAATAAATACATTCAGTTTCTTCATTGATCTATCATTCTCAGTTTCTTTCTCTCTTTCTCTCTCTCTATCTCCACCACTCTTTCTCCATCATTCTCTCTATTTCTTCGTGGTCTCCACTTTCATGGAACATTTCAAAATTGAAAGCCTGTTCCTTCTGAAGACATTCATGATACAGTTATTGAGCACACCATAAGAATTCTCCTCCCCCTGTTTGCGTGGGTTTCCTCCAGATTTTCCAGTTTCCTCCCACAGTCCAAAAGACGCGCTGGTTAGGGTGCATCGGCCATGCTAAATTTTCCCTCGGTGTCACCCAAATACGCGCCAGAGTGTGACGACTAGGAGATTTTCACTGTAACTTCATTGCAGTGCTAATGTAAGCCTAAAAGTGACTCTAATGAATAAATGTAAGTTAAGTTGCAGGTCCCTCTGTCAGTGCAACACTCTGTAGAACAGTGCCATTGGGTATATATTACCTCTATTTAGCTGTGCTCCAAATACCTGAGTTGTGAAATCCTCTTAAAGAGATTTTCCAGCAAAAATTCTATTCCTGAAGAAAATGATGTACATTTGCGATAAAAAAGGATAACTTGCTCTTTGGCCTGAAAGATTTGTCAGCTGCTGCGCAGAATTTGAACAGTAAGCTGACACTTTAAAGGACCAAACCTTGGCGGGACCCGAACTAACGCCGGTAATTCGCTTTGGGATAGCTATCTCCAGAGCCAGACATCCAACTTAGCTGGGCTTAGATTGTATCAGGTAGGTGTTGCAAGCATTCAATTTATTGTGGGATCGGTCTGACATTGCAGCTGGGAGATTAATAAAAAAGAAACACATTTTGACAGGATCCATATTTCCGTTTAGCGCCTTAGCCGGAGATTTTCAGTGTTACTGAGAAAAGCTTCAGTGTTTACCAGGAATTCGCAGCTGTAAAAAGGATTACGTCTGAGCTTTTCCAATATTTACTGAGTTTTTTTTTAAATCTCTTCCTTTACCGAGCCTATCAGGAAGAGAACATTGTTATCATTTTGGCTCAGTCAGTGGATTAAGTCTCCCCACTGAATTGACGGCACTTTAAAAGATGCCCCACAATTATTGACATTTAGTGTCGGGGGAACATCTGACAACATTTATCGGTTTACTCCCCTCTCTGCCCCCATGCCATTTGCTATCAGTGGGCCGCTTGCTTCAATAAAACTTCTTAATACGCTAAGGACACAAAGTAGTTACCGTACCCCCAACTATCCGCCAAGCGTGACAAGAGGTGAGATTTGGGCACGTCTTTAAACATAGTAAGAAGTCTCAGGTTAAAGTCCAACAGGTTTTATTGGGTAGCAAAACACCACTAGCTTTTGGAGCACTGCTCCTTCGTGAGTGTCCTGATGAAGGGTCAGTGCTCCGAAAGCTAGTGCCATTTGCTACCAAATAAATCCGTTGGACTTTAACGTGGTGTTGTGAGACTTCTTACGGTGTTTACCCCAGTCCAACGCTGGCATCTCCACATCAGGGTCTTTAAGGAGGCAGAGACTCAGAGAGGGAAGTTAAGGAGCTTGGAGCCAGGCAATAGGTTCCCCGTCCTACGGTGAGAGAAAGGACAAGAGGTTTAATTTATTGTTTTTTGATTATTGTCACAAATAAGCTGACATCGCAAAAATCCCCCAAACATCACTGTGGATGGGATTTACACCACAGGGACTGCAGCAGGTTTAAGAAGGCAACTCACCACCACATTCTCAAGGGCAGTTAGGGATGGATAATAAATGCTGGCCCAGCCAGCGATGCCCACATTCCAGGAATGAACGAGAAGAAAGATGCTCAACTCATGTTGAGAACTCATATTGTGAAGGTAGCTCAGCCCATCATGCGAACCAGCCTCCCCATCCATTGACTCCGTCTACACTTCCCGCTGCCTAGGGAAAAGCAGCAGCATAATCAGGAACCCCATGCACCCCAGACACATTCTGTCTCCCACCATTTTCCATCGGGAAAAGAATACAAAAGCCTGAGGCCACGTACCAACCAACTCAAGAACAGCTTCTTCCCTGTTGCCATCAGACTTTTAAAGAGACCTACCTCGCACTAAATTGATTTTTTTCAACCCACCCCTCCCCCCTAAGCTACAACTGTAACACTACATTCTGCACTCTCCTTTCCTTCTCTATGAACAGTATGCTTTGTCTGCGTAGTGCGCAAAAAAACATATTTTTCACTGGGTACTAATACATGTGACAATAATAAATCAACTCAAACGTTAACACTGCAATGAAGTTACTGTGAAAATCCCCTAGTTGCCTGCTCGGGTACACTGAGGGAGGATTTAGCACGGCCAATGCACCCAACCAGCACGTCTTTCGGACTTCGGGAGGAAATCGGAGCATTCAGAGAAAACCTGCGCAGAGAGTGACCCAGCTGGAAATCGAAGCTGGGTCCCTGGTGCTCTGAGACAATAGAGCGAGCTATTCTGTCACCATACGGAAACTGAGAGAGGCTAAAATCTTGCAGACTCTAGAGATGTTGTAAGTACAGAGTAGCTAGCGACAGATATGCACAGGTTATGTTTGGATCGACAGATTCAGAGAATGCTGATTGTCTTGGGCTCTGAGTAACATGGAGCAAGTTGGGCCTGCACTTTAAAAAAAATATTTTTAATTCATTCATGGGCATCGCTGGCTGGGCCAACACCTATTGCCCATCCCTAGTTGCCCGAGGGCAGTTGAGAGTCAACCACATTGCTGTGGCTCTGGAGTCACATGTAGGCCAGACCAGGTAAGGATGGCAGATTTCCTTCCCTAAAGGACATTAGTGAACCAGATGGGTTTTTCCCACAATGGTTTCATAGTCATCAGTAGATTCTTAATTCCAGATTTTTTTTATTGAATTCAAATTCCACCATCCGCCGTGGCGAGATTCGAACCCAGGTCCTGGAACATTAGCTGAGTTTCTGCATTAATAGTCCAGCGATTACCCTACTAGGCCATCGCCTCTCCTTATACGCACTGGAGTTTAGGAGAATGTAAGTTGACCTCATTGAGCCCGGGGAAGGGGGTGGGGGGGGGGGAGGGGGGGGGGGGGGGAGGGGGTGAGGGTTGGGTTGCTTGGCAGGGTGGTTGCTTGGGGGGCTGTTTGTTGTTACTGGGAAATCCAGGAATCAGGAGCACGGTTTAAAAATGGGGGAATCTTTTATTTAAGACTAGGATGGGGGACACGTTGGCTGGAATCTTCTGGCCGTTTCACGCCCTCCCCTGGTGCCAGCTCAAGTGAGGATGGAGAATTTGGTACTCAGTCAAATCCCCCTTCACTGCAGTGGGAACGGACAATCCTGTGGATTGGGAGGGGATAATTTTGGCCATTTGTTCGGAGAGTGTGTGTGTGTATGGAACCCTCTCCCCCAGAGCTGAACCACTGAGTGTATTCAAGGTCGAATTGACCGAGGGCTATGGGGAGGGAGGGGCGGGGTAAAGTGGAGACCAGCCTGTAATCAGATCGACCGTGATCTTATCAATCGGCGGAGCAGGCTCGAGGGGCAGAATGGCCTCTCCCTGTCTCTATTTCTCGATATATCCAATTCCAGGTCAGACTCAGGAAGCCGTCTGCCGGAGGAGAACCATTGGACAGGGTGAAGGAGGACGAAAAGAATCATTCAGGACAGCCCTGGATATTCTTCCATTTCAGCGTTGGGCCACACTGTCACCATAGTAACAATATTGTTAAGGCACAGCTCAGTGCAGTTCCTCAGCGAAAAAAATGGAGGGACAGAGTCAGAAGCTTTTTCCCAGGGTGGAAGAGTCAATTACTAGGGGGGCACAGGTTTAAGGTGCAGGGGAGGCAAGGTTTAAAGGAGATGTACGAAGCAAGTTCTTTACACAGAGGGTGCCTGGAACTCGCTGCAGGCAGATACGATAGTGACTTTTAAAGGGCCATCCTGACAAATACATGAATAGTTTAGTTTATTTATTTATTAGTGTCACAAGTAGGCTTACATGCACACTGCAATCAAGTTATTGTGAAAATCCCCTAGTTGTCACACTCCGGCGCATGTTCGAGGCACGTTGTAGGAGAATTTGGTGCGGCCGATTCACTAACCTGCACATCTTTGGACTGCGGGAGGAAACCGGAGTGCTCAGAGGAAACCCACGCAGACACGAGGAGAATGTGCAGACTTCGCACAGATAGTGACCCAAGCCGGAATCGAATCCGGGTCCCTGGCTCTGTGAGGCAGCAGTGATAACCAGTGTGAATAGGATAGAGATAGAGGGATATGGCTCCTGGAAGGGTAGGGAATTTTAATTTAGACGGGCAGCATGGTTGGTGCAGGCTTGGAGAGACCGAATGGTCTTTGTTCATTGAGATTCCAAAGAGGCAGCAATGCTGCTCTGCTTTGCTCCAAAGCTCGATGCAGTTCTTGAGGTCAGATCTCTACCTCACAACCTTGATACCCGTGTCAAGGCTGAACTCAGTATGTACGGGTGTGTAGACACACTGAGCTGAATAGGTGAAACTTGAGTGTAGTGTTTCTTTTCCCTTCTGGCTCAGCAGGCGAACAGGATTAACTAATTGCTTCACTTGTTTAAAATCTGTCACAAATCAGCAAAAAAAAACCAATGGACAAACCAAAGGAAACACTCGGTTTGATTTGTTATTGTCACATTTATTAACATATAGTGAAAAGTATTGTTTTTTGCACGTTATGCAGACAAAGCATTCCGTTCATAGAGAAAGAAAGGAGAGAGTGCAGAATGTTACAGTCATAGCTACAGTGTAGAGAAAGATCAACTTAATGCGAGGTAGAATCATAGAATGCTACAGTGCAGAAGGAGGCCATTCAGCCCATCGAGTCTGCATTGACCACAATCCCACTCAGGTCCTATCCCCGTAACCCCACATACTTATCCGAGCTAGTCCTGTGAGACTAAGGAACAATTTAGCATGGCCAATCCACATAACCCGCACACCTTTGGAGTGTGGAAGGAAACCAGAGCGCCCGGAGGAAACCCACGCAGACACGGGGAGAATGTGCAGACTCTGCACAGACAGTGACCCGAGCTGGGAATCGAAGCTGGGTCCCTGGTGCCGTGAGGTAGCTGTGCTAACTGCTGTACCACTGTGCCAATCTTAATGGCAGGCCCATTCAAAAGTTTGATGGCGGCAGGGAAGGAACTGCTTCTGAATTGGTTGGTACGTGGTTTCTGATGGAAGAACATGAAGGAGAGAATGTCCGGGGTGTGTGAGCTCCTTAATTATCCCGGGCTGCTTCCCTGAGGCAGCGGGAAGTGTAGACAGAGTTTAATCTGCAGCAAGCAATCCGGTTACCAATTTCCTTGAGAGTGTGGTGGGGGCCTTTCAAAAGAAGATTGGATCATTTCCTGAAAAGGAAATATCTTCAGGATTACAGGCAAAGGGCAGGGAGGGGAGTGGGACTGGGGGTGATCTGTTCCTACGGAGAGCTTGCACTGCTGCAATGGGCTGAACGGCCTCCTTCTGCGCCACGGCCATCAGCACGATTCTACGATTTTTATCTTTCCCCAGCGCTGACAAAAGGTTGAAACATTCCTTTAGGCTGAATATTTTCCAGCTGTTCCCATCTTCCAGTCCCACTGACCCCATCTATCACCCATCCCCCACCTTCCCATGGCACGAGCAACAGCATTGACAGCGGCAGGACTGGAAAATCCCACCATGAGTGGACCAATGGTGGACCTTCACTGCTGGGGGTTGAGGGGAAGAGGGGGAGAATTCCGGCCTCTGTTTCTCCCTCTCGCCGGTGCTGCCTGACCTGCTGAGTATCCCCAATGTTTGACCGCAGAATTCCCGTCTCCACCGCATTCCGATTCCGCCCTGGAGAACGACTTCTTTTTTATCCGGCTAGCTCGCTCTCCACCACGTCGCGTTGGCGGGATGGGGGGGAGTGGGGGGAGTCATCCAGAGGGTGTCTTCCCGAATAATCCAATGCCAACCTGTCCAGGAACGTTCAGAACATAAAATCGGCCCAGATAAATGACGGAGAAAATCGAACCTCGGCTCCTTGGAGCTCTGAGGCGGGCGAGTTTCAAAGGGACCGGCTGACTTCTCAGAACCTCGCGTTAAAAGTGTCATTTGTCAAGCTGCTGTGGCTGTGCTTAATGAAATCGGAAAAGGGTTTCACGCTGTATCAGCGATGATTCATTGCCCTTTCTCGACTCCCCCCCCTCGCACAGACGGGGACTCTGGAAGGACGCAGCAGACCAAGGTGACTTCACGACTCCCCGGGGTGGCGATCTCATTCAGCGCATCAGTCCCCGTCACCTCTCCCCACTGGCGACACATTCTCACAAAGCCACCACCACTGGCCCCTCGCTGTGATCAGGCAGTCGGAGTGAGCCTTGCAACAGCCTCAGTGTCACTCCTCTCCCTTGGACACTGTGACACAGTTTCACTCCTCCCCGTTCTGTCGAACGAAGCCCAGTCCATCGCGCAAACCAGTCTCCCATTTCTTTCTTTCATTTTTTTTTATCCATTTGTGGGACGCAGACATCACTGGACATTTATTGCCCTTAAACTGGATGTCTCACTCAGCCATTTCGGAGGGCAGTTGAGAGTTAACCACATTGCTGTGGAACTGGAGTCACTTGTAGGCCAGACCCGGTAAGGATAGCAGATTCCCTTCTCTAAAGGACATTAGAAACATAAAAAAAACTACAGCACAAACAGGATCTTCGGCCCAAAAGTTGCGCCAATCATATCCCTACCTACTAGTCTTACCTATAACCCTCAATCCTATTAAATTCCATGTACTCACCCAGAAGTCTCTTAAAAGACCCTATTGAACTTGCCTCCATTCACCCATCACCCTCTGAGTGAAAAACTTACCCTGACATCTCCTCTGTACCTACTCCCCAGCACCATAAACCTGTGTCCTCTCGTAGCAACCATTTCAGCCCTGGGAAAAAAGCCTCTGAGAATCCACCCGATCTATTCCTCTCAACATCTTACAAACCTCTATCAGGTCACCTCTCATCCTTCGTCTCTCCAGGGAGAAAAGACCGAGCTCCCTCAACCTATCCTCATAAGGCCTGCCTCCCAATCCAGGCAACATCCTTGTAAATCTCCTCCGCACCCTCTCAATAACTTGCACATCCTTCTTGTAATGAGGCGAACAGAGCCGAGCACAATATTCCAAGTGGGATCTGACCAGGGTCTTACACAGCTGCAGCATTATCTCCCGACTCCTAAACTCAATCCCTCAATTGATGATTAGTGAACCAAATGGAATTTTCATGGTCATCAGCAGATTCTTAATTCCAGATTTTTTTTTTTAATTCTAATTCCACCATCTGCCGCAGCGGGATTTGAATCCGGGTCCCCAGAACGTGAGCTGAGTTTCTGGATTAATAGTCCAGCGATAATACCACTAGGCCACCCCACCCCACCCCACCCCACCCCACCCCACCTAATTCCATATACCCTCTAAGTTAACCCATTCTTTCCTGCCATTTGAACAAATTCCTCCAGAATTTGGACTCTGGATGTGGAGATGTTTCCATTAACAGGAAAAACTAGAACCAAAGCTGCGCAGGTTAGGTGGATTGGCCATGCTAAATTACCCCTTTGTATCCCAGGATACATAGGTTAGAAGGACTAGCAGGATAAATATGTGGGTTTACCGGAATAGGGGCCGTTAGGATTGTTGTCGGTGCAAACTCGATGGGCTGAATAGCCTCTTTCTGCACTGTAGGGATTCTATGATGATGATTCTATGCTGAACCAAAGGGCACAACCTCAGGCTAAAGGGACGATGCTTTAAAGCAGAGATGAGGAGGAATTTCTTCAGCCAGACAGTGGGGAATCTGTGGAACTCTTTGCTGCAGAAGGCTGTGGAGGCCGGGTCTTTGAGTGTCTTTAAGACAGAGATGGTTAGGTTCTTGATGAATAAGGAGATCAGGGGTTATGGGGAAAAGGCAGGAGAATGGGGATGAGAAAAATATCAGCCATGATAGAATGGTGGAGCAGATTCGATGGGCTGAGTGGCCTAATTCTGCTCCTATGTCTTATAGCAGCCTTCAGTCTATGCACAAGGCACTCTGCTGATTAATGGCAGGGACGAATGACAGGCCATGAAGGAGGAATGCAATAGGTGATTGCATCTCCTGACATTTCTGTCACATCTTTAACTGAGAGCAGGAATATCACAATGTTGTTGAGAAATTCGCTTGAAGACAGTGAACATTGAAGTTATGAAGGGAGGTTGGGTAGGCTTGCATTATTTTTGTTGGAGCAGAGAAGATTGAGGGGGTGACCTGACTGAGGTGTGTAAGATTATGAGGGGCTTGGACAGGATAGATAAGGAGCAACTGTTCCCTTTAGTTGAAGGATCAGTAGTGAGGGACACGGGTTCAAGGTGAGAGGCAGAAGGTTTGGGGCGGCGGGGATTGAGGAAAATCTTTTTACCCAGAGGGTGGTGAGGGTCTGGAATGTGCTCCTAGGAGGCGGGTGAAGGCAGGGTTGCCTGACATCCTTTAAAAAGTTTCTGGATGAGCACGTGGCACCTCATAACACTCAGAGCTATGGAGCAAATAGTGGTGGGTGGGATTAGATGGGAGTTGAGGTGTTTCTCGCAAGGATTTGATGGGCCAATGGATCTCGCTGTACGATTCTATGATTCCAAGGAGTCAGAGGGAGTGCAGAAAAAATTCACGTGAAAGGTTGAAGCTGGTGGATAGATCGGAGAAGTTAGGGCTCTTTCTGTTGGAGAAGCGAAGGTTGGAAGGTCAAAATGTTCAAAATCATGAGGGGGCTGGACAGACCGACAGGGAGAAACTGTTGCATTGCTAGGAGGATTAAGAATGAGAGGGCACAGACATAAGATAGTTGACAAGAGAAGCAATGGGGATAGGGGGAGAAACTTCTTCACATAATGGGAGGTTAGGATCTGGAATGCCTGAGAGAGCGGTGGGGGCAGGTCCAAACGAGGTTTTCCAAAGGCAATTGGATGATTATCTGATGCAGGGAATGTGCAGGGAGATAGCAAGGACAATGGCATTGTCCACATTGGTTATTTAGAGAGCCTGCACAGACATGATGGGCCGAACAGTCTCCTCCTGCCCTATAATAATTCTGCGATTCTATTGCTGAAGGAAACACAGCATCAGTTTCAAAATGGCAGCACTCCCAATCACTCTGACATCACCTCCTTCATTCACTCTCAATCCACGGCGTGTGAACCGTGTGCCCTCAGTTAGTCACACACGTGTTTCCGGGCACCAAGGCTTAACACACGAAGTCTGCTGAAATCCTGATGCAGCGCTGAGGGAGTGCTGCACTGTCAGAAGCGGTGACTTGTAGATACACTCGAGTGGGTGTAAAACAAGTGGTCCAACCTTTTCCCAGGGGTGGGGGTGGTGGAAACACTCCCTTCCTCCTCCTCATTCCGGAGGCCAATGGGCAAATTTCAGAAAGTTGAGGTTTGGCACGACATTAAACTCAATTTCAAAATCAAAGCTGGAGGGTTAAGGAAAGAGCAACAGCTGAACAGGAGAACGGCAACTTCAAAGCAATAAATTGTTTATAAAGGGTCATGAATAAATATGCCCAATGCAGTGTGAGCTGGTCAGTGTGTGTGTGTCAGGCTCACTCACAGTGTGAGCTGGTCAATGTGTGTGTCAGGCTCACTCACAGTGTGAGCTGGTCAGTGTGTGTGTGTCAGGCTCACTCACAGTGTGAGCTGGTCAGTGTGTGTGTCAGGCTCACTCACAGTGTGAGCTGGTCAGTGTGTGTGTGTCAGGCTCACTCACAGTGTGAGCTGGTCAGTGTGTGTGTCAGGCTCACTCACAGTGTGAGCTGATCAGTGTGTGTGTCAGGCTCACTCATAGTGTGAGCTGATCAGTGTGTGTGTCAGGCTCACTCACAGTGTGAGCTGATCAGTGTGTGTGTCAGGCTCACTCACAGTGTGAGCTGGTCAGCCTGTGTGTCAGTCTCACTCAGTGTGAGCTGGTCAGTGTGTGTGTCAGGCTCACTCAGTGTGAGCTGGTCAGCCTGTGTGTCAGGCTCACTCACAGTGTGAGCTGGTCAGCCTGTGTGTCAGTCTCACTCACAGTGTGAGCTGGTCAGCCTGTGTGTCAGTCTCACTCACAGTCTCAGCTATTCACACATTACCCTCATTCACCAGGTGAGTGTGTGTTGCTGTGCGGGATTGATGGTGAGTGAGACTGAGATTCGGAGTAAAACAAACTCTGTCTCTCTCATACACACACACACAAGTCTTTAAGACAAATCTAATTAGGCTCTTGATTAATAAGGGGATCACAGGTTATGGGGAAAAGGCAGGAGAATGGGGATGAGAAAAGTATCAGCCATGATTGAATGGCGGAGCAGAATCGAGGGGCTGAGTGGCCTAATTCTGCTCCACACACACACACACAAAGCTGTGTACACTCAATCCTACAGGTACGGGCAGCACATTGGCACAGTAGTAGCACTGCTGCCTTACAGCACAAGGAATCCAGATTCAATTCTGGCCTCGGGTCACTGTCTGTGTGGAGTCTGCACATTCTCCCCATGTTTCCTCCAGGTGCTCCAGTCTCCTTCCACAGTCTGAAAGTGGAAGATTAGGGTGCATTAGCCATGCTAAATTCTCCTTCAGTGTACCCGAGCAGGTGTGGCAACTCGGGGGCTTTCACAGTAACTTCATTGCGGCGCTAATGTATGCCTGCTTGTGACATTGATGAAAAAACTTAGACTTATCTCACTGCTACCTGTGGGAGCTTGCTGTGTGCATAATCTCTGCTGCATTTACAACAATGACTGCAAATCCAAGGTATTAAGCACCGGGAGAATCCAATTCTTACCAAGAAATGTATTTCTCTGGTAACTCCACAATCTGCAGAGGTTGGATTTTAAATATACTGTGTGGGAGTGTTAGCATCTCCTTGTGACAAGACAGAGATAGCTACCGCAGCACTCTGCTGTAAACCATTCACGTCTCCCGACCTGCAATCCCATCTGTACTCAATCAATTCTCCAATTTATCAACGGAATATTGTGGCATCAGCTGAACTAACATTATCATTCAGCAGTCGGTGAGATTTATACTTTTGACCCAAAGTCCAACAGAAAATGTCTGTTTATTTCCCCCCTGTGCATTATTAGCAACCCACTGTAACTTAAAAATGTGTGACCTTCGAGACCCTGGCTCTGTCAAAGTGAAGACAAACGTGGATGCTTTTCATTAACAGAGGAATTTAATTATTCTCCTCGTACAAATGTTACCTTGCAGGATCTTTGATGGCCTGCAGGGGACACCTAATTGCCACAAGACACGACAACTGTTCCATTATAGAGTCTCTGCAATGCAGAAGGAGGCCATTCAGTCCATCCAGTCTGTACCAACCCTCCAAAAGAGCATCTATCAGGTACCTCCTTGCATGTACCATGGCTAATCCCCCCAACATACACACCTTTGTGCACTCAGGAGCCATTTAGAGAGAGAACACTGGAAAATCTCAGCAGGTCTGGCAGCAAGTTTAAGGGGAGGAAAGGGCTGATGTTTCGAATCCAGATAACCCTTCATCAAAGCTCAATCTGGATTCGAAACGTCAGCTCTTCTCTCTCCTTACAGACGCTGCCACTCCTGCTGAGATTTTCCAGTGTTTTCTCTCTTGGTTTCAGATTCCAACATCTGCACTGATTTGCTTTCATCTATTATTTTGTTGAGGCAATTTAACATGGCCAATCCACATAGCCTACACATCTTTGGACTGCGGGGAGAAACCAGAGGAAACCCAGGTAGACAAGGGGAGAACGTGCAAACTCCACAGAGACAGTGACCCAAATCGGGGATCGAACCCGGGTCTCTGGCCTTGTGAGGCAGCAGTGCTAACTGCTGTGACACCGTGGTTATAACAACTGACTTGATTTCACATAAGCTAAGTTAGTCCAGTTTACTCCATACGTTTTCTAACCTGCCAAGGTTAACGTGTCGTAACTTTTTTTAAGTTCATTTGTTAGTGTCACAAGCGGGTTTACATTCACACCGCAATGAGGTTGCTAAGAAAATCCCCCAATCGCCACACTCTGGCGCTTGTTCGGGTACAGTGAGGGAGAATTTAGCATGG
Source organism: Sphyrna mokarran (assembly GCA_024679065.1). NCBI lineage: Eukaryota > Metazoa > Chordata > Chondrichthyes > Carcharhiniformes > Carcharhinidae > Sphyrna > Sphyrna mokarran. The sequence goes on along the minus strand of JAGIQG010000012.1, from coordinate 5,937,629 downwards.
CCAATGTACCCTAACTCGCACATCTTCCGGTCTGCGGCAGGAAACTGCAACACCCGGAGGAAACTCGTGGAGACATGGGGAGAATGTGCAGATTCCACACAGACAGTGACCCGAGCCGGGAATCGAACGCAGGGTTCCCTGGCACTGTGAGGCAGCAGTGCCACCGTGCTGCCCACAAATGTGGAAATGTGGCAACCAATTTGCACGCAGCAGGATCGATGATAATCAGATCATCCCCAACCTCCCAACAGTACGTCTCCATCGAACAGCCACCTTGGCCTCCTCCCCACTGTATTGAATGGGTTATGTGGTGAGTTACTCTTACCCTAGTCTCCCATTCTGAGCCCCTTCAGTCACTGGATACTGACCTTTCTTAATCTTTATACAAACAAATTACTGCAGAGGCTGGAATCTGAAATCAAAAGAAAAAACGCTGGAAAATCTCAGCGGGTCTGGCAGCATCTGTAAGGAGAGAAAAGGGCTGATGTTTCAAGTCCAGATGACCCTTTGTCAAAGCCAAAAGGCACAGAAAGTGGGAGATATTTATATTGCAGGGAATGAAAGATGAGTTCTGTGAGCCATTTCCTCTACCTGCAGTACAAATATCTCTCATATTCTGTGCCTTTGACAAAGGGTCATCTGGATTGAAACATCAGCTCTTTTCTCTCCTTACAGATGCTGTCAGACTTGCTGAGATTTTCCAGCGTTCTTAATCTTTGATGCTGATGTTTTTTGGTCGCTATTTATAGTGCGGTTATTGTAAAGTCCCCTGTTTATTTGCGGTGCGTATTAAGATCCATTTATTACAAGACTACATTAACAGGAGCTTTTTTAGTGACTGGATTCTCCAGCTCCATTCCTGCTGCACTCACACGTGTAGCTCAGCTAACTGATGGAAGACATGAAGCTTACAACACATTTATCTCCCTCAAGAGCTGAATGTCTTTTGTGCTTTGCCGACTGCTGGACAGATCCGTAGGGATTTGAACAACAACTAAAATTTGCATTTATATAGCATTTTTAAGATGCTAATACACAACCCCCCCCCCCAACATGTCACAAGAGTGCTACAAATCAAATTTTGACTCCAATCCACAGAAGGTGAAAATAGGACAGATCATAAAAAACATACCACAGAAACATAAAACCCTTACAGTGCAGACAAAGGCAGTTCGGCCTGTCGAGTCTACACTGACCCTCCGAATGAGCGTCACGCCCAGGCCCTCCCCTCTGCCTATCCCACGCATTTACCATGGCTTACCTTTAACAGGCAGCACTGTGGCACAGTGATTAGCACCGCTGTCTCCCAGTGCCAGGGACCCGGGTTCAGTTCCCAGCTTGGGTCACTGTGTGAGTGGAGTCTGCATATTCTCCCCATGTCTGCGTGGGTTTCCTCCAGTTTCCTTCTGCAATGCTAAGATGTGCAGGTTAGGTGCATGGGCCATGCTAAACTGCCAAGGTGCTAAGGTGGAAGGAAGCCATTCAGCCCATCGAGTCTGCACTGACAACAATCCCACCCAGGCCCTATCCTGGTAACCCCACACATTTACCCTACTGGTCCCCGTGACACTAAGGAGCAATTTAGCATGGCCAATGCACCTAATCTCTACATCTTTGGAGTGTGGGAGGAAACCGGAGCACCTGGAGGGAACCCATGCAGACACGAGGAGAACATACAGACTCCGCACAGACAGTGAACTGAGATCAGAATTGAACCTGCGTCCCTGGCGCTGTGAGGCAGCAGTGTTAACCATTGTACCACTGTGCCATCCCAATTGGAGGAGTGCAGAGAGCTCCCCAAGGTTGTGGGAGAGGGATTAGAGAACAAACAGGGGAGCAAGCCAAGGGGGGGGATTTGAAAACCAGGCAGAGAATGAGCCAATCTCATTGGTGTTGGCTGGTCTCAGACAGACCACTAGGTGGAGCTGGTTTCCCTCAGATGTACATTAGGATTGGGGGAGAGAGAGAAAGCGGCTATATGTTGGATGGATCCCTTTTTCTTGTGAGAATAGGGAATCTCTTCCAAGCTGGAGTGCTGACTCTCTGTGTGATCTTCATTAGGAGCCAATTCCTGCCCAGGATAGTCTTGTCTATATCGAATATGTGTCTGTATAGTGCCACTCAATCCCCTGGGCTGATTCTCTGTAAGACATCTCACAACACCGGGTTAAAGTCCAACAGTTTTATTTGGTAGCATTGTTTGTTTTGCAAACACTCATCTGATGAAGAAGTAATACTCTGAAAGCTAGTGGCTTGTGCTACCAAATAAACCTGTTGGACTTTAACCTGGTGTTGTGTGTCCACCCCAGTCCGGCATCTCTACATCCTGGTTCCCAGTGTCCGGGTAGGGTCAGAGAGGAATTTTCCAGAGTAGGTTTTTAATTAACATGATTTTTGGGGTTTAGTTTGCATCCACGGAGAGATTAACTGGGTGGGTACGAGGCTGGAGAGAGGGAAGGTCAGGTTGGGGGTGGGGGGAGGGAGGGCGGAAATGTTTAGCCACAATGACCCAGCTATAACGATGTGCGCCTTATTGATACGAGGGGCAGAATGGCCTCCTCCAGGATAAAAGGGTTTGTAACTGAGCTGTTATGGCTGGAGTACGTAAATTTTTGATCAAAAAGCTAAAGTTTACTTAACTGTCACAAGTAGGCTTACATTAACACTACAATGAAGTTACTGTGAAAATCCCCTAGTCGCCACACTCTGTTACACAGAATTTAGCATGGCTAATCCTCCTAACCAGCATGTCTTTCAGACTGTGGGAGGAAACCAGAGTACCCGGAGGAAACCCACCCAGAGAGACACAGGGAGAAGGTGCAAATTCCACATAGTGACCCAAGCGAGGATTCAAACACGGGTGCTGTGAGGCAGCAGTGCTAACCACCGTGCTACCATGCTGCTCCTTATCCCCATAACCCCACATATTTATCCAGCTAATCTGCCTGACACAGGGGTCAATTCAGCATGGTCAATCAACTTAACCCGCACATCTTTGGAGTGTGGGAGGAAACAGGAGCACCCGGATGAAACCCATATAGACACGGGGGGGACGTGCAGACTCCACACAGGCGGTGACCCAAACCGGGAATCGAACCTGGGTCTCTGACGCTGTGAGGCAGCAGTGCTAACCACTGAGCCACCGTGCCACCCAAGTCAAGGGGGATCAGTAAAAGGGAATCAAGGGTTAGGGGGAAATGGCAAGGAAGTGAGGAATGTTAATTGGATCAGCCGTAATCCCATTGAATGGCAGAGAAGACTCGAGGGGCCGAATGGCCTACTCCTGCTTCTATTTCTCATGGTCTTATATTACACAGAAAATGTAGGACAATAAAGAACCCTCTCCCACAACCCAAACTATTGTAAGAGATAAAACTGGACTACAATACCAAAATTACTAGAAGTCGGCTGATGAATAACAGCCCCAATATGACAAGTAAATTACAACGTGAAACCTTCTGTTAAAAAGCATCGAGGGAATGGATTGGCTGAAGATAGTAACCATGTCAACAGCAGCTATATTTTGGAATTGGCAGCAGTGACCTATTTTAACGTCTCTGTTTCCATTCCGTTGGGGTTTAACTATTGTCATTGAGACTTTGTCACGAATGATGGTAAGGTCAAGGAATCTGATTTGATTTGATTTATTATTGTCACACATATTAGTATAGAGTGAAAAGTATTGTTTCTTGTGCGCTATACAGACAAAGCATACCGTTCATTGAGTAGATGGGGAGAAGGAAAGGAGAGAGTGCAGCATTACAGAAATAGTTAGGGTGTAGGAAAAGATCAACTTAGTACAAGATAGATCCATTCAAAATTCTGGTGGCAGCAGGGAAGAAGCTGTTCTTGAGCCGGTTGGTACGTGACCTCAAGCTTTTGTATCTTTTTCCCGATGGAAGAAGGTGGAAGAGAGAATGTCCGGGATGTATAGAGTTCTTAATTATGCTGGCTGCTTTTCCGAGGCAGTGGGAAGTGCAGTCAGAGTCAATGGATGGGAGGCTGGTTTAAGTGATGGATTGGGCTACATTCACAACTCTTTGTAGTTCCTTGTAGGCTTGGACAGAGCAGGAGTCATATCAAGCTGTGATACAACCAGAAAGAACGCTTTCTATGATGCAAAAGTTGGTGAGAGTTGTAGCAGATATGCTAGATTCCCTTGGTCTTCTGAAAAAGTAGAGGTGTTGGTGGGCTTTCTTAACTATAGTGTCGCCATGGGGGGACTAGGACAGGTTGTTCGTGATCTGGACACCTATGAATGTGACATTTTCGACTGTATCTATGAAGAGAGTAGATTTCGGGGTATACATAGCAGCTGGATTTTCTCAGGCTTCAAGTGCTGGCCTGGGAGATGAGAGCGCTATTGGCTACAGAATAGTATATCTTAGATAAGTCTTCCTAGTTTTGAATAGGTGTACGCAAAAGGGGCAATTTTCCCATCCTGCCTGCCACAGGAATTGCAATGGGTGGGATATAGACCATGCAAAGATCTTTGAGCGAGATTTTCCAACCTTGGAGTAAGCGTGAGGACCAGGAAATCCCAACATTGACTGGATTATGAGGAGAGACTGAACAGGCTAGGTTTGTACTCTTTGGAGTTTAGAAGGCTGAGAGGGGATCTTATAGAGACGTATAAGATAATGAAGGGGATGGATAGGGTAGAGGTTGAGAGACTTTTCCCGCTGAGCAAAGATAGCAGGACTAGAGGGCACAGCCTCAAGATTAGGGGGTGAGAGGTTCAGATCAGAGTTGAGGAGGAGTTTCTTCACGCAGAGGATGATGAATCTTTGGAATTCTCTGCCTGATGAGGTGGTGGAAGCTTCCTCGCTGAATATGTTCAAGTCAAGAGTGGATAGGTTTTTAATTGACAAGGGAATTAAGGATTACGGGGAGCAGGCGGGAAAGTGGTACTGAATCATTACAGATCAGCCATGATCTTATTGAATGGTGGGGTAGGCTCGAGGGGCTGGATGGCCCTCCTGCTCCTATTTCTTATGTTCTTAACCTTCCAAACTCATGACCTCTACCTACTAAAGGAGCAGCACTCCAAAAGCTCATGATTGGAGATAAACCTGTCGGATGTTAACCTGGTGTTGTTAGACTTCTTACTGTGCCCACCCCAATCTAACGCTGGCATCTCCACCTCTTCACTATCATCTAGACAGACAAGAACAACAGAGACATGGGACACCACCACCTGGAGGTTCTCCCACAAACCACACACCATTCTGATTTGGAAATATATCACCATTCCTTCATCGTTGTTGAATTAAGATAGTGGAACTCCATCTCTAACAGCACTGTGGGTGTTCTACAGGGACTTCAGTGGTTCAAGAAGGCAGATCACTATCACCTTCTGAAGGGGTAATATGTGATGAGTAATAAATGCTGGTCTAGCCAGCAATGCCCATATCCCATAAATAAATTTTTAAAAACTACCAGAATTATTTACACATGTACAGCAAAGGGCAGAGACTAGGATTTATCTCCATGTTTAGACCATAAGACAGAGGAGCAGAATTAGGCGACTCAGCCCATCGAGTCTGCTCCACCATTCAATCATGCCTGATACTTTTTTCTCATCCCGCCTTTTCCCCATAATCCCTGATCCCCTTATTAATCAAGAGCCTATCTATCTCTGTCTTCAAGACACTCAATGACTCCACAGCCTTCTGTGGCAAAGCGTTCCACACATTCACCATCCTCTGCCTGAACAAATTCCTCGTCATCTCTGTTTTAAAGGATCGTCCCTTTAGCCTGAGGTTGTGCCCTCTGGTTCTAGTTTTTCCTACTAGTGGAAACATCCTCTCCACATCCACTCTATTCAGGCCTCATAGTATCCTGTAAGTTTCAATAAGATCCTACCTCATCCTTCTAAACTCCGAGTACAGACCCAGAGTCCTCAACCGTTCCTCATACGACAAGCTCTTCATTCTTGTGAAGCTCCTCTGGATCCTTTCCAAGGCCAGCACATCTTTCCTTAGTCATGGGGCCCAAAACTGCTCACCATTCTCCAAATGGGGTCTGACCATTGGTGTAGTTAGACATCAGTGCTCAACACCACCCTCACGTTTGGGTCATGTGCCTTCTTACATCACTGCGGGGGTGGCACTAGACTCAGCTATGCATTAACCCTGTATGCGCCAGACCCTTATATGCACATCTTTGGACAATGGGAGGAAACCGGAGGAAACCCACACAGATATGGGGAGAATGTGCAAACTCCACACAGACAGTGACCCGAGGTCAGAATTGAACCCAGGTCCCTGGCTCTGTGAGACAGCAGCGCTAACCACTGTGCCACCCTTCATTTGATAGTCACTTTCTATGTTGACTTGCCTCTTCAGAGGTGCCATATATTACAGATTGCTGTTTGAGACCTCCACCTCGCCAATCTCTGAAGTATTAAAGACAAGTAACATCTTTTTGCCATGTCACACACCACTTAAAACGAGAAAGGTCTTTTTCAAAATGCTTCTCGTTCAGGCAACACCCCGTTAATTTGAATAATTGAATGCCTGTGACCGGAACAATCACCAGCATTGATCCCCGGTTAATAAATAATTCAGACCTTAATAACGGACATTTCACCATGAGTCATCCAAATTGAAATTCAATAGATATTTTCAACAACCACTTTATTTACATCCCATTAAACTGAAAGGTCTAACAGTGCAGCACCATCCATTCCACTGGACATTTGCCAAAAGTCTTTCCCCAGAACGATTTGTCTCCTCCCCACCCTACCACCGCTGTGGTCTTCCGGGTCTTTGATTGTATCATAAATCTGACATCATTGAGTTGTACTCTTTCGTAAAGTCTCCCTCCCCATCCCCCCTCGTAGCCCAGGGGTGGTGGGTGGGTGTTGGGAAGGAAGTAAATTACATTTGGCAATTTGCCAGGCCCTCCCACCACCCCCCCACCCTCCTCTGGAGTGCACGGTTCCCACACATGCCAGGCTGCTATGAGAATACCCACCTCGAAAGCTTGTCACATTCTGTCAATGCCCTCTCCCTCGGGTATGTTGTGTGAACATCGCCGTTCATTCTCTCCATCATGGCCTTGGTTTGCAGTAATTCCTCCAGTAGAATTACAGGACAGAATCACAGGGTTGCCACAGGGCAGAAGGAGGCCATTCGGCCCATCGAGTCTGAGGCTGTACCTGTCACAATCCCACCCAGGCTCTATTCCTGCCACTTCTTGCAGTTACCCTAGCTAATCCCCGCCGACACCAAGGCCAATTTAACATTGGCCAACCAACCGAACCTGCACATCTTTGGACTGTGGGAGGAAACTGGACAACCCGGAGGAAACCCATGCAGATATGGGGAGAATGTGCAAACTCCACACAGACAGTGACCCAAGGCTGGAATTGAACCTGAGTCCCTGATACTGTGAGGCAGCAGTGCTAAGCACTGTGCCACTCCATTGTCACTGCCTTGGTTGCAGTATTTCCTCTCATAGAATCATAGGAGAGAATATAGAGTCCCTACAATGCAGAAAGAGGCCACTCGGCCCATCGAGTCTGCACTGACAACAATCCCATCTAGGCCTTATTTCCGTAACCCCAAGAATTTACCCTGCTAATCTCTCTAGTTTACATATCTTTGAACTCTAACAGACAACTTTGCACGGCCAATCCACCTAACGCGCAAATCTTGGGAGGAAACCAGTGCATCCGAAGGAAACCCACACAGACATGGAGAGAACATGCACAGACAGTGACCCAAGCCGGGCATCGAATCTAGGCTCCTGGCTCTGCGAGGAAGCAGCGCTAACCATTGTGCCACCATGAGGCAGCAGTGCTAACCACAAGTGCCGCCCCAGCACTTTAACAAGTAAAAGAAAACAATTTCTGGGATCCATGCATCCAGTTGAACACTTAATGCTACAAGTGTAGTATCTGGTTGGTTTAAGTGATATGGACTTTCATCCAGTACTTTATTAATGATCAATAAGGGACTGTTAGCATCATTTAGATAATATGCTACTATCTGTAACATTAAATGTGAACACATTGATTTTTTTCTATCTGCCTGGATCAATTCAATTAAATTAATTTACCGTCTTTCAATATACAGCGAGGAAAGGGCATTGCTTCCTGAATTGCGTCTTTGTAACTACTTACCCTGACGAAATTTAAACAGCTCCTATTTTGTTTAAATTTACTCATCTCATTAATCTGTTTATTGGTGAATCTCTGCGTGTTCATCAACTCTGCTGATTAAACAGAATCCAATTTGTTAATTGTGCACTGCGCTGTGTGAGCAGTAATCAATAAGATAACGGGGGTGAAGGGGTGGGGGGGTTGGTAGTAGCATTGTGGTAATATTATACGACTAGCAATGCAGAGGCCTGGACAGAGACACAAGTTCAAATCCCACTACACCCAACAGTCAAATTCAAGTTCAGTTGATTCATTAAATGGGACAGCATGGTGGTTAGCACAGCTGCCTCACAGCGCCAGGGACCCAGATTTGATTCTGACTTCAGAACACTGTCTGTGTGGAGTTCACACATTCTCCCCATGTCTGTGTGGGTTTCCTCTGGGTGCTCCAGTTTCTGCCTACAGTCCAAAAGATGCGCTGGTTAGTATGCATTGCTATGCTAAATTCTCCCTCAGTGTACCCGAACTGGCGCCAGAGTGTGGCGACGAGGGGATTTTCACAGTAACTTCATTGTGATGTTAATGTAAGTCTATCTGTGATACTAATCAATAAAAAGAACTTGAAATGCTAGTTTTATTTGTGAGGATTGGGGGAAACTACTGGATCGTTAAAAATCCCATCTGGTTTGAGTTTGTCCTTTGTGGGAGGAAATCTGCTGCCCTTTCCTGGCCTGGCCTACATGTAAATCCAAGGTCAGAATTCGCCTGCGACTGCAATTTTCCAGACCCGCTGCTATGAATGGAGATTTGGCCAAGGGTCAAATTCTCCGATCCTGGCGACAGTGAGAGACCGGGGAATCCTGACCTAGGTCCGTAACAATGTGGTTGAACTTTGTCCAGCCCATTGCCGGCTGTAAAGTATCAAATCACCATAGGAAAGAAAGGAATGGCCAAATCACGTAGACTGCCGCATTTCAACAAGGCGGTTCAACCAGCAAGGGGTTGGAAATGGCCTCGTCATTAACACTGATGTCCCAGAAAGGAATAAAGAAAACATGATATGTTGTAGATAAGTAACTCTGCCTGAGACACTCAGACCTTCAGGGTGAGCAACCAAATCTCTGAAGATGACCATAAACTGAACTTTGACCTCAGATTACGATCTTAATTTGTGCTGATGGTTCAGCCAATATCAGTAGCCTCTGTTACAGACCATCTCACTGGACAGTGACCTGAAGCACGGACTGTGTTCTCCCCACCACCCCAACACTGCCAGTCGCCACACTCCTGCACCTGTTCGGGGAGAATTTATCGTGGCCAATGCACCCAACCACAGTCTTTCGGACTGTGGGAAGAAACCAGAGCACCCAGAGGAAACCCATGCAGATATTAGTGCAGAGTTCGCGTTAGACCGTGATCCAAATGGGAATCAGATCTGGGTCCCTGGCGCTGTGAAACAGCAATTCTAATCACTGTGCAACTGCCGTCCATTTAATGAACTCACTGAATTTAAATTTCACGTGTGAGTGTGGTGGGATTTGAACTCGTATCTCTGCCCAGGCCTCTGCTTTGCTAATCTTATAATATTACCACAATACCACCATCTCCCTGCCTCCCCCACCAACCTCCTTAACCCATCTCTCCATCCCCTAACTAACCCAACTCAAAAAGCAGTGACAACACCTTGATCACAACACCCTCCCACACCCCCCATCATCCAAATCAAACCCCACCACAGCCCAGTCTCTGCCCCCAAGCCCATCTTTATCATGGTCTCAGTTCCACCACATGAAGCAACTAAAGAATTTCTATAACAATTTTCACACTTCCCAAATGTCCCAAAGTGCTTTACAACCAAAAAAGTACATTTGAAATATACTCAATGTTGTAATGTAGGTAGTACAGCAGTCAATGGTCAAGAGCTTCAAGTTTTTAGCTGTCCGGATCATCAACAATCCGTCCTGGTCCCCCCCATGCAGATACTGTAGTTAAGAAAGCCCACCTACTTTCTCAGGAGGCTAAGGAAATTCAGCATTTCCACTATGACTCTCACCAACTTTTACAGATGCACCATAGAAAGCATTCTTTCTGGTTGTTTCACAGCTTGGTATGGGCTCCTGCTCTGCCCAAGACTGCAAGAAACTACAAAAAGTCATGAATGTAGCCCAGTCCATCATGCAAACCAGCCTCCCATCCATTGACTCTGTCTACACTTCCTGCTGCCTCAGAAAAGCAGCCAGTATAACCAAGGATCTCACATGCTCCTGACATTCTCTTTTCCACTTTCTTCCTTTGGGAAAAAAATACAAAAGTCTGAGATCATGTATCAATCAACTGAAGAACAGCTTCTTCCCTGCTGCTGTCAGGCTTTTGAATGGACCTACCTCGTATTAAGGTGATCTTCCTCTCTGCCCTAGCTATGACTGTAACATTACATTCTGCATCCTCTCCTTTCCTCCTGCCCTTATGTATTCTATAAATGGTATGTTTTATCTGTATAGCGTGCAAAAAATAATACTTTTCACTATATCCCAAAGCACAAATGACAACAGTCAATCCATTCAACCAAGAGGGAACTGTTACCTGCCAACATTTGTGTTGTTCCAACAGATGAATGAGGTAAGAATGATACCATCAGGGTGGCACAGTGGTTAGCAATGTGCCTCACAGTGCCAGGGATCTGGGTTCGATTCCCGATTTGGGTCACTGTCTGGAGTTTGCACGTTCTCCCCGTGTTTGCGTGGGTTTCCTCCACTGCTGCAGTTTCCTCCCACATTCCAAAGATGTGCGGGTTAGGGTTGATTGGCTGTGCCAAATTGTCCCTTAGTATCAGGGGGATTAGGTGGGTAAATATGTGAGATTACAGGAGTGGGGCCTGGGTGGGATTGTAGTCGGTACAGACTCAATGGGCCGAATGGCCTCCTTCTCACTGTAGGGATTCTATGATTCTAATAGGGTTCCTCATATTTCCCAGCACGGAGCAAATCTTGACTCATCTTTTAACCCGTATATGTTGAAATTTATAAAGGATGTCATGCTTCCTTTGATCTTGAGGAAAAGCTATTAACAAGATTCATTGTCAATCCACAGAAACGCTGCAGAATTTTAACTAACCAATAGCCTTACTTTGATTTTTAAAATGATTTTTAATCTCCATCTTTTACAGTTACAATGTTGATACACAGTGAGAAAGGGTCCAGAATATGGAGAAGTAGAGAAGTGTTGCTGCAGTTGTACAGGGTGTTAGTGAGACCCACATCTGGAATGTTGTGTCCACTTTTGGTGTCCTAATTTGAGAAAGGATGAGGCAGCATTGGAGGCAGTTCAGGGGAGGGTCAACCAGATTGACTCCGGGGATGAAAGGGTTGACTTATGAGGAGAGATTAAACAGTTTGGGCTTATACTCGCTGGAGATTAAAGGATGAGAGAGGATCTGATCGAGGTACATAAAGGGGATTGATAAAGTAAGTGTAGATCATTTGTGGAGCAATCTCGAACAAGAGGTCACAGGGATAGGTTGAGAGGCAACAGATTTAAAACTGAGATAAGGAAGAACTACTTCTCACAGAGGGTGGTGAGTTTTGTGGAACTCGCTGCCTCGTAGTGCGGTGGAGTCTGAATCATTTTCAAGAAGGAGATGGATCTATTTCTAATTTTAAGAAGGGGTAAGGGGATATGGGGAATAAATGGGGATGTGGACTTGAGACCAGGGAGAGATCAGTCATGGTCTGATTGAGTGGCGGAGCAGGTTCAAAGGGCTGAATTTGCCCCTAATATCTATGTCTGTCCCGACGTATATAGATTTTTAAAGATGGCGGGATATGATGAGAGAAAGAAAGCATGGAGGATCTTGGACATCATAAACACAGGTATTGAGCACAAAAGCCAGAAAGTTACACTCATTATAAAGCTCTGGTTAGGCTAGACTAGAGTATTTAATTCAGGTGATCACACTTTCAGAAGGATACGAGGGTGCAGGCGTACAGGGTACACCGCTTGTCGAAGATTTCACATTGGACTCGAAACACTAACTCTGTTTCTCTCTCCACAGATGCTGCCAGACCTGGCTGAGATTTTCCAGCATCTTCTATTTTCCCTTCAGATTTCCAGCTTTTACATGAGTGTTCTTGGAGAGATTATTTTGTAATTCATTCAAGGGATGTGGGCATCATAGGCAGGCCCAGCATTTATTACCCATCCCTAATTGCGCTAGAACTGAGTGGCTTGCTAGTCGTCTCTGAGGGCAATTAAGAATGAACCACATTGCTGTTGGTCTAGAGAGTCACTTAAAAGTTCATGTTATACTTTTCATTTGTTATGGAAACAGGAATAGACCATTCAGCCCTTCAAGACTACCCCACCTTTCAATTAGAACATCTTCTATCTCAATACCAGCCTACACTATCCCCATATTCTTTGATATCAAGATATGAAGTTTATTTATTTAGTGTCACAAGTAGGCTTACATTAACACTGCAATGAAATTACCGTGAAAATCCCCTGTAGGCCAGACCAATTTAGGACAGTAGATTTCCTTCCCTAAAGGACACTAGTGAACCAGATTCGGTCTTTGGCAATAGTATTACGGTTATTTAATTCCAAAATATTTTTATTGAATTCAGGTTTCACCATCTGCTGTGGTGGGATTCGAGCTCGGGTCAGCAGAGCATTAACCTGGATCTCTAGATGATGAGCCCAGTGACAATACCACTACACCACTGCAGAGGAAGATATGTGAGGATGGTTCCAGGGATGAAGGGGTTTTAGTTCCAAGGTTGGATTGGAGAAGTTGGGGTTGTTCTCCTCAGAGCAAAGGATTGGGAAGGTTTGACCTGACAGAGGTTTGCAAGTTTATGATACGTTTAGATAAAATGTACAAAGAAGCTGTCCCCATTGGTTGATGGTACAAGGACAAAGATTTAACATTTTGAGTAAAAGGCACAAGGTTGGGGAGTTGGTAGGAGTGATGGGATTTTCCAGCCACACTTGCCCAAGACCGAAACATCTCACCCAAGGTCAACAGACCTTTCCATGGTGAGACTCCTGCTCGCTCCAATTCCCATGGTGGGTGGGACGGGAAAGTTACACCCACCACCTACGAAGGTGGTGGGAATGGAAATAGTCGATGATTGCAAAAGGAAATTGGATGTGAACAAGAGAGGAAGAAAAATTGAGAGATACAGGGATAGGGACTGACTGGATTGCCTCACAGACAGCCAGCATGGATTTGATGGGCCGAATATTTAAAGTTTATTTATTAGTCACAAGTAGGCTTACATTAACACTGCAATGAAATTACTGTGAAAATCTCCTGGGTCACCACACTTCTTCATCAGTTCAGGTAACACTGAGGGAGAATTTATCACCATCAATGCACCCAAACCGTCATGTTTTTGAGATGTGGGAGAACATAGAACCCTACAGTACCAAAAGAGGCCATTCAGCCCATCGAGTCTACACTGACCACAATCCCACCCAGGCCCTATCTCCATATATTACCAACTAATCCCTCTAACCTACACAACCCAGGACACTAAGGGGCAATTTAGTATGACCGATTAACCAAACCCGCACATCTTTGGATCGTAGGAGGCAACCAGAGTACCCGGAGGAAACCCATACAGACACGAGGAGAATGTGCAAACTCCACACAGACAGTGACCCGAGCCAGGAATCAAACCCAGGACCCTGGAGCTGTGAAGCAGCAGTGCTAACCATTGTACTGCTGTACCGTGGAGGAAACCAGAGCACTCAGAGGAAACCCATGCAGACATGGGGAGAATGTGCAAACTCCGCACAGGTAGTGACCTGAGGCCAGAATTGAACCTGGGCCCCTGGCACTGTGAGGCAGTGGTGCTAACCACTGTGCCACCTTGATCCTGTGGTCTCTTTCTGTGCCCATAGCCACTCGATAAGACTTCCCTGTGCAGAATGGGCTGGCTGTAGATTTACATGGAGGGTTTTACCTTGTGGCCAATTGTCAGCTAGCGAGAGATGTTGATTTATTTATGCTGCTTCCTAAGCCCACCCACAGACTCACTGGCTGTTTGAAACCTTTTCACCAGTATTTACCACTCAAACAGAAACAATTAAACTGAATCAGTGCTTTTCATAAACAGGGACTGGCTGTCAATCTGTATCAGTGACTCCAGCTGTCCAGCAAATGGCTCCAGTTTTATTTCAAAGTGAGAATGAGGGCTGTTGATTAATCACATGTGTGATGCATTAGTGTGGGCTGAAACTCATCAATCAGACCAGGATTAATAAACCCACCAAATATCATCAGCTCCCTCCAGCATTGTACACTCGTGCAGGCGACTACAGCTGGAGTACAGTTAAATCACGCACACAGGATTGATTAGCTACGTTACTTATCCGGATAGCGGATTCCACTGTAATCTAACCAATAAAGATGTCATTAGTTACGTTCTGATCCCTTTGAAAAGCACTGGAATAGAAGCTGTGAGCTCAGCGAAAACGGAATGGAGCTTGGGGGGTGTGAGCTCCGTGCAGTCGATGCCAGACAGGATCCTACAGTGGGCATTCTGAATTACAGAGTCGCAGTGATGTATACCAGTTTCACACGGGCACCTGGGCACCTGCGATTCTGAATACCTGGGCACCTGGGCATGTAGACACCTGGGCACTCAGTTACTTGGGCAATCAGTTACCTGGTCACCTTGATATTTGGTGACATGGACATCAGGTCGCATGGACACATCTGGATTTCTGGACACCTGGTCACAGACAGCTGGACACCTGGTCACATGAACCCCTGGACACAAACCAACTGGACACTTGGACCCCTGGACACATAGATAACTGGACACTTCGACACTTGGCACTTGGACGTTTGAACGTTTGGTCACCTGGACATTTTCAAGTTGCTGGTTTCCAGTTTGGCAGGATTGGTCAGTGAGAAATCTCCACTTGAAATCCCTCTGCAACCACCCCCATCCTCTGACAATTCAAACTCTTCATCCAGGGCGTGACCAGGACTCTCTCCATCTCAGATTTCACTAACATTTCTGAGGTATATTTGTGTCGGTCAGGTTCCCAAACTAGAGTCTGGCCGAGACAGAGGGTGAGGTTTCCCCTCTCTCCAATGAAGATCTAGATAGAAATCATAGGAACCGCCATTCAGCCCATCGAGTCTACACCAACAATGCCACCCCAGACCCTATCCCCCACAACCCCACACATTTATCCCACTCTTCTCTCTAACCTACACATCCTGGGACACTAATTTAGCATGGCTAATCCATCTAACCTACGCATCTTTGGACTGTGGGAGGAAACCGGAGCACCCGGAGGAAACCCACGCAGACACAGGAAGAACATAAGACTCCACTTAGATGGAGAGCCAAGCCAGGAATTGAACCCAGGTCCCTGAAGCTGTGAGGGAGCTGTGCCATTGTGCTGCCCCAGTGATGTGGTTAATCGGATTGGTTCTTTCAACTCGGGTATCTGGAACAGAGTTCAGTCTAAGTCCAAGTGACTTGGAGTTATTGACGAGATTGTGGCAACAGAATATAGGAATCCCTCAAGATCAGCTTTAATCACAGAATCATTCAGCCAATCAGGTACTGAAAAGTTAACAAAGCGTTCCAGTGGAGAATTTCTCAGTGTAGAATGTAATCACTGTGATACCTGACTGCCTAGGAATTGATGCTGTTATCCCAGGAGGGTTTTACGATGAGAATGTGGGAGTCTCTACCACAGGGAATGGCCGAGGGGAACAGTGTAGATGCATTCAGGGGAAGGCTAGACAAGTATGTGAGGGAAATGGAATAGCGGGGAGGAAAGGTGGGAGGTGGCTCAACACCAGCAGGGATTGATGGACCGGATGGCCTGTTTCTGATCCGTAATCATTATTTTAAAGGCGCAACACGGAGGCAAAAAATTCAATCTGAGGGAGGGGGTTAGAAGTTGGCAGGACCGTGAGGGGTGTAGGGTAGGGGGGGTCATCCAATGGAGCAAAGCCGCACACCAACTACCAGCATGCTTTGGGCAGCACGTAGGCAGATGCAAAGCCTGATGGGAAGGAAGGACAGAATCCAGGGCAACCCCGTGAAGGTCAGACTCAGGGCCTGGGGCTGAAAAGGCAGCAAGGTGACCAATCAGAAGATGAGATGCTGCCCCTCCAGTTTAGGTTGGGCTTCGCTGGAGCATTGCAGCAGTGATGTGGAGATGCCGGCGTTGGACTGGGGTCCCACCCACCTGACGAAGAAACAGCATATTCCAAAAGCTTGTGGCATTTGCTACAAATAAACCTGTTGGACTTCAAGCTGGTGTTGTGAGACTTCTTTCTGCCATCGCAGCAGGTCAAGGATGGGCGCATGGGCACGAGAGCAAGGCCCTGAATTAAACTGGCTGTAACAGGAAGGTTGGAACCATGCTTGCGGACTGAGCAAAGGTGCTCCTCAAAGCATCACCCAGTCTGCAAACTGGAGGAGCAGCGTCTGATCTTCTGGGCACATTATAACTTTTGATTTGATTTAATTTTGATTTGATTTATTAATGTCACATATATTGGGATACATTGAAAAATATTGTTTCTTGAACACTATACTGACAAAGCATACCATTCATAGAGTACATAGGGGAGAAGGAAAGGAGAGAGTGCAGATGTAGTGTTACAGTCATAGCTAAGGCGCAGAGAAAGATTAGCTTAATAAACTTAGTGGCACAGTGGTTAGCACTGCTGTCTCACAGCACTAGAGACCTGGGTTTGATTCCAGCCTCAGGTCACTGTCTGTGTAGAGTCCGCATGTTCTCCCTGTGTCTGCCTGGGTTTTCTCCAGATGCTCCTATTTTCTCCCACAGTTCAAATTTTCGGAGTAGGTTGATTGATCATATTGAATTGACCCTATTGTCAAGAGATAAGGAGGATAAATATGTGGGGTTACAGGGATAGAATCTAGTTGTTGGTATAGGCTCAATGGGCCAAATGGCCTCTTTCTGCAACATAGATTTTATGATAAGATAAGTCCATTCACAAGTCTGATGGCAACAGGGAAGAAGTTGTTCTTGAGTCTGTTTATTCGTTTTCGCAGACTTTTGTATCTTTTTTCTGACGGAAGAAAGTGGAAGAGAGAATGTCCGGGATGCGTGGGAATCCTTAATTATGCTGGCTGCTTTTCCGTGGCAGCGGGAAGTGTAGACAGGGTCAATGGATGGGAGGTTAGTTTGCGTGATGGACTGGGCTACATTCCCAACTTTGTAGTTTCTTGCAGTCTCGGTCAGAGCAGGTACCATACCAAACTGTAATACATTTTTTCACTCAGAGGATGGTGAGTGAGTGGAATCGGCTGCCATTGGTGGTGGTAGAGGCAAACTCGCTGGGGTCTTTCAAGAGTCTTTTGGACGAGTACTTGGGATTTAATGGAATTGAGAGTTATAGATAGGCCTGGTAGGTATGGATATGATCGGCGCAACTTGTGGGCCGAAGGTCCTGTTTGTGCTATAGTGTTCTATGTTCTACAAACATTGAGTTTGGCAGCTTGAGATTGTGAGCTTTCTCCTCATTTTCTTGTTGCCTCAATGCAAATCACCCTCCTCCTCCCATTGTACGAGCCTCTTGGTTTTTTTATTCATCCATGGGATATGGGGATTGCTGGCTGGGCCAACATTTATTGCCCATTCCCCAATTATCTTTGGAGGGCAGTTGAGAATCAACCACATTGCTGTGGCTCTGGAGTCACATGTAGGCCAGACCAGGTAAGGACAGCAGATTTCCTTCCCTAAAGGACAGAATGACCCAGATGACTATTTTCCTGACAGTCGACAATGGTTTCATGGTCATCAGAAGATTCTTAATTCCAGATTTTTTTTTTTATTGAATTCAAATTCCAAAAACTACGGTGGTAGGATTCGAACCTGGGTCTTCAGAACATGAGCTAAGTTTCCGGATTAATAGATTAATTATAATGCCACTAGGCCATTGCCTCCCCCTGCTGTAGTGTAAAGGAGACACAAGTTCTGTTTCATCATAAAATACCATTATTTCTTTGACCCAATTCCGTACACAATTCTCCACTAACAAATAGTGCCACCTGGGGTCCTTTTATATATCAATGACTTCTTCTGAATGATTGACATAAAATTAATTGGAAGGTCTGTAACCCATTCCTAATACCCACACCCAGCCATCCATCCATTAAAGTTGCTCCGTCTTGTTGCAATCTTTCCCAGCTACACTTTAATATCCGGCACGTTCTCAACCCTTCTAACCAAGACGCAAAATGACTCGAAACTGGTCGTTCGTGTTTCCTGTCTCTCCTTACAGACCCTGCCAGGGTAGGTCGATGAGATTTTCCGGCCTCACTCATCCCGAAATTCCGTCCCTCACCTGCTCCTATTCCTGTGGCAGGCAGGATGGTAATATTCCGGCCACTGAGTTTTTCCAGCATTCTCTGTTTCGGATTCCAGTATCCGCAATGTTTCATTTATTCCCCAACAGGTACAGACCAGGAAATAAAATTGCACCATCTAGTGGGTAACTCATTCACAGAAATTCATCTAGTCCGGTTATTTTAAACCATTAAACCTGAGTTTTTGACTTTTCACATATAATTTAGCAAATAGGCGAGATTTTATGTTACTGCTACAAATACAGTTTGCTGTTCTTTTTTTAATCCGGTTATCTGAATATTCATATTTTTGCTAACTGTTCAAACAGCTTTTGGCTGTGCGGTGTTGCTGCTATCTTTGGTATTTTAAATGCAATGGAAAAAGTGCCAAAGTGTTGTGGCAGCATAGTGGCACAGTGGTTAGCGCTGCTGCCTCACAATGCCAGGGACCTGGGTTCAATTCCAGCCTTAGGTGACTGTTTGTGTGGAATTTATACATTCCCCCTGTGTCTGTGTGGGTTTCCTCCAGGTGCTCTGGTTTCTTCCAACACTCCAAAGATGTGTAGGTTAGGTGGATTGGACTTGCTAAATTGCCCCTTAATGTCCAAAATATGTGCTGTTTAGATGAATTGGCCATGCTAAATTGCCCCTTAGTGTCCAAGAATGTGAATGTTAGGTGGATTAGCCATGCTAAGTTGCCCCTTAGTGTCCAAAGATGTGTAGGTTAGGTGGATTGGCCATGCTAAATTGCCCCTTAGTGTCCAAAATATGTGCTGTTTAGATGGATTGGCCATGCTAAATTGCCCCTTAGTGTCCAAGAATGTGAATGTTAGGTGGATTGGCCATGCTAAATTGCCCCTTAGTGTCCAAAGATGAGTAGGTTGGGTGGATTGGCTGTGGTAAATTGCCCCTTAGTGTCCAAAAGGTGTGTCGGTTAGGGGGATTAGTAAGATAAATATGTGGGGTTGTGGGAAAGAGGCAAGTGAGATTGTTGTCAGAGAGTTGATGCAAACTGCATTATAGGGATTCTAAGGTTCCCGTTATATCGTTTGTGTTGTACTGTTTACCTATTTTCAAGTCAATGGCCCAGGTTTTGCGATAGTTCAAACTGAAGGATATTTATGGTAGAAATGAGATTTTTGGCATCCATTTAAAGTTTAATGTTTATTTATTAGTATCACAAATAGGTTCACATTCACATCGCAATGAAGTTACTCTGAAATTCTCCTAGTCGCACTCCAGCACCTGTTCGGGTGCACGGAGGGAGAATTTAGCATGGCCAATGCACGTAACCAGCACATCTTTCGGACTGTGGGAGGAAACCGGAGCACCCAGAGGAAACCCAAGTAGACACACGGAGAATGTGCAGACTCCACACAGACAGTGATCCACGTGGGAATCGAACCCAAGTCACTAGTGCTGCGAGGCAGCTGTGCTACCCAATGTGCCAACTGTGCCACCTTATACCAATACATGTTCAATAATACATTAAGTCGAATTAAAGTCCTATTGGTCATGTGTATGGGCTTAATCAATGTAAACAAATCTAAACGGCACATGCCTGAGGCCCGAGCTCCATCAGGTCTTGGGGATACTATCACAGAGCTGAAGATGAAGGATATTTTTAATTTAATTGCATGAATTTTTAATCATTTTGAATCTAGATTAGCAGCTTCGAATGGATTTGTCTTCCTGTTTATGTATTTCATCCTGGACATTGTTACTGTAACTGTTCTTCAGAATCTTGAATTTTGTATCTGCAGGGCATACTTGGGGGTGTTCATTCATTGGGAATCATTGATCTATTTTATGAAACCTTACAGCACTGAAGTAGGCCATTTGGCCCATCATAGAAGCATAGAAGAAAGGAAGAGAAGAAGACCACTCAGCCCTTCGAGCTTGCTCCATCATTTATCTCAATCATAGCTGATCATCCAACTCAATAGCCTACTCCTGCTTTCTCCCTGTAACCTGAGATCCCATTCATCCCAAGTGCTATATTCAGCCACCTCTTGAATACATTCAATGTTTTGGCATCAACTACCTCATGTGTAACGAATTCCGTATCCTCACCACTCTTTGGGTGAAAAAATGTCTCCTCACCTCTATTCTAAATGGTCTACCCTGAATTCTCGGACTGTGACTTCTGGTTCTGGACTCCCCCACCATCAGGAACAACCTTCCTACATGTACCCTGTCTAGTGTTGTTAGAATTTTATAAATTGCTATGAGATCCACCCTCATTCGTCTGAACTCCAGTGAAAACAATCCTAACCTAGTCAATCTCTCCTCATACATCAATCCCACCAACCCCAGAATCAGCCTAGTAAATCTTCGCTGCACTGTGTCTGTATGTGTCTGTAGCAACTCTTTGAAAGACTAATCTCGCTTGGTCCCACAACCCTGCATTGTGCCTCATCTCTGAGTACCCATTTGTCCGACTTTTTAAATTATTTATGGATTCAGTTTCCACAGCAGGTCAGATAGATCATTCCTGATCCTGATAACTCTGACTCTCCCCATTTCCCCCACTGGATCCGGTGACAATGATTTTTCTTCAACTATGACCCCTGGTTATTGACCAACTCAACAGAGGGAATCACTTTTCTCAGTCTACTCAACAAGACCTCGTAAACCTCTCCCAATTCACCTCTGAACCCATCTTGCTCCAAGGACTTCAGGAAGCGAAGTGGAGAAAACGCCCTTGTCTACATCAACAGAGATAAAGTAGAAAGGGTCGGGAGCTTCATGTTTTAGGTGTCCAGATCACCAACAACCTATCTTGGTCCCCCTATGCCAACACTATAGATAAGAAAGCCCATCAACGTCTCTACTTTCTCAGAAGACAAGGAAATTTGGTATGTCAGCTATAACTCTCACCAACTTTGAAAGATGCACCATAGAAAGCATTCTATCTGGTTGTATCACAGTTTGGTATGTCTGTAACTCTGAATCAGTAACACTCCATATATACATTAAGACTCAAGTCAAGTATCATAAAATCCCTACAGTACAGAAGGAGACCATTTGGCTCATGGGGCCTGCACTGACAACAAATCCACCTAATATCCATAACCCCAAATATTTACCCTGGCCAATCAACATAACCCGCACATCTTTGCCGTGTGGGAGGAAACCTGAGCACCCGAAAGAAACCCGCGTAGACACGGGAAGGTGCAAACTCCACACAGACAGCAACCCAAGCCTGGAACCAGACCCAGGAATCGAACCCAGGTTCCTGCTGTGAGGCAGCAGTGCTAACCACTGTGCCATCATACCATCCCAATCAACCTGTAATCAGCCTGTGTAACTTCTAAAGACCAGGCTAGGTTTTTGATTTGATTTGATTTATTATTGTTGCATGTATTGGGAGACAGTGAAAAATATTGTTTCTTGTAAGCACTACAGACAAAGCATACCATTCATAGAATACATAGGGGAAAAGGAAAGGAGAGGGGGCAGAATGTAGTGTTACAGTCATAGCTAGAGTGTAGAGAAAGATCAACTTAATGCAAGGTAGTGTTGAAGTGGAAATTTTCCTGCTTCTTGACTGTGATAGAAAGACTGAACAAAGTTCGTTCCAACAAAATAACTTGTCTTTATTTCCGAAAGACTGCATGCAGTATTGGCAAGAACTTGAGTTTGGGTTACAACTTGCTAATTCTTCTCAAGTCCGTACTTACATAAAGAATCAATTCAGTATTTATACATAATTATCAGTTTGCGTGACCAGAGCTTATTCAGAAATTTGATCAACAGAGGCATCGTAAGTAATGTCATAAATCACTTACAATCTGCTGACCTCCTAAAACTCTTTGTCTCATCATTCAGACCTTTATCTTGTCCTTTTGATAGAACAGAAGAAGGCCAATGACTGTCACCTCTGACCTTATCTTGTCTCACTCATACACCCCCAGGTTATGTGGAGCCAGCCTTACCAGGTCTTGACCTTCTCTGGTCTTATCCCTGCCTTAGGTTACGCGGAGTCAGTTTTCCTTATTTTGTGCCAAATAGTTGACCAATTTTCCCATCATGCCATTATTTCATTTATACAACTTCACAGCAGGTCCATTCAAAAGTCTGATGGTAGCAGGGAAGAAGCTGTTCTTGAGTCGGTTGATACGTGACTTCAGACTTTTGTATCTTTTTCCCGACGGAAGAAAGTGGAAGAGAGAATGTCCGGGGTGCGTGGGGTCCTTAATTATACTGGCTGCTTTTCTGAGGCAGCAGCAAGTGTAGACAGAGTCAATGGATGAGAGGCTGGTTTGCGTGATGGATTGAGCTACATTCACGACCTTTTGTAGATCAAGGCCTGTGCAGAGCTGTGTGTTTTATTGTTGCTAAATAATAAACATCATGTAATTGTCTTCAACCAGAACTCTCAATGTCTGCTTAGCATTGAGAAGGAACCCTAGGGTCTCTATCCAGACCCTCAATGTGATAACAAACCACAAGTGACCACAACAGTCAGTACAATGTGTGAAAAATACTTCAATATTTAATACATGGTGTGCTATGCCTTTAAGGGATCTCACCAGAAGTTGAACAGGGTCAAGCAAGATAAGCAACTTCTAATGGATTTGACTTCCTGTTTACGTATTTCACCCTGGATATTGCTATTGCTGCTGTCCTTCACTTTGCTATCTCCTGAAAGTATCTGCTTCCTTTCTTTCACACTCATGGCAAAGAATGTTAAGCAGTTCTCCATGCCGACAAACACAAGGATATTTCTGAAGAAAATGAATCTTGACTTTATCTTGCCTGTGCGTCTGTCTCTGTGCCCCTGTCTAATCCCGTCATTGTGTTTGTATGGCATCATTTGTCAAGTGGTACCTGCCTCTTGCCACCCACCTGCCCACCATTTCACCTTGAAGCTTCAACAAGATGTTGCCTGGATTGGGTGGCATACCTTATGAGGATAGGTTGAGGGAGCTCGGTCTTTTCTCCCTGGAGAGATAAAAGATGAGAGGTGACCTGATAGAGCTTTATGAGATGTTGAAAGGTGTAGATTGGGTGGATTCTCAGAGGCTATTTCCCAGGGCTGAAATGGTCGCTATGAGAGGACTCAGGTTTAAGGTATTGGGGAGCAGGTACAGAGGAGATGTCAAGGGTAAGTTTTTCACTTAGAGGGTGGTGGGTGAGTGGAATCGACTGCCGTCAGTGGTGGTGGAGGCAAACTCTTGGGGTCTTTTAAGAGACTTCTGGTTGAGAACATGGGATTTAATAGGATTGAGAGTTATAGATAGGCCTGGTAGGTAGAAATATGATCATTGCAACTTGTGGGCCGAAGGGCCTGTTTGTGCTGTAGTGTTCTGTGTTCTAAGATGGCGCTACCAGGGCAACGTGTTTATGATTCCCGGAACTTGGACATGGTCGGAGTTTACAAAGAGCAGGGAAAAAGGGGCCTTCACTTCATCCTGAAGTCTCTGGAATATAGGTCACAAGCCCACGACAGACTTATGTTGCTGTGAGCAAATGAGACTGCAGAGGATATCCAAACCCCCAGTCCTACAACCCTCCCAGATCTCTGCGTTCCTCCAATTCTGGCCACTTGAACATTCCCAGTTTTCATCATTGGCCACTTGGGCCCTGAGCTCTGGAATTCCCTCCCAAAACCAATCCACCTCTTCCAAGACACTCTTGATAATGTTCCTGCTTGGGGGACACTGTAGTGTCATGGAATTGTCACTAGGTTAGTAATCCAGAGACCTCAAAGTGAGATCTAGAGATCCAGGTTCAAATTGAACCACTGCAGATGGTGAAATTTGATCTGGAATTAAAAGTCTATTGATGGTCACAAAACCATTATTGTTAGAACCCATTTGATTCACTAATGTTCTTTATTAGGAAATCTGTCATTCTTACCCAGTCATAGAATCAGTACAGAAGGAGACAATTCAGCCCATCGAGTCTCAACCATAATCGCACCCAGGCCCTATTCCCAGAACCTCACACATTTAATCTTCTAATCCCCTTGACAAAAGGGTCAACCTAACCCATACATCTTTGGGCTTTGGGAAGAAACTGGAGCACCTGGAGGAAACCCAAGCAGACACATAGATAATGTGCAAACTCTACACAGACAGTCATTCGAGACTGGAATTGAATCTGGCTCCCTGGCACTGTGAGACAGCAATGCTAACTACTGTGTTACCATGCTATCCTGGCCTACATGTGACACAGAGCCACAACAATGTGGTTGACTGTCAAAAGTTTGTCCAAGGACAATTAGGGATAGGCAATAAATGCTGGCCCAGCCAGCGATGCCCACATTCTATATATGAATAATAAAAACTACGCTGTTTGATGCTATTCCTAATATTTCCTTTCCAGTGTCAAATATTGGTTGATAATTGCCCCTGTGAGGTACCTAGAGAAGTTTTACAATGGGAGGGATGCTATATAAATGCACATTGTTGGTGTTGTTGTGATTCATTAACAAAAGAATCCATGGGGATCGCAGGAGATGGTTCAAGACCATAACAGGAGTCTCTTCTGAGTTAAAACATTCCCCTTGTTCGCATTTAAAGTCCATTTGAGGCCTTCTCCCTCAGCAGCCTGAACTATGAGGCCTGGTTCACCTGCAAGTTATGCAGCCTGAGAGCGGGGCCACACTTTTCCACCGTTGTCCTCACTGGCAGGCTGTGCCAGAACCAGGCCTGTCTGATTCATGCCCACAAGCAGCAGAAATGGCCTAGGCCAAGAAATCCTTGCCATCACCAGGCCTAGAAAACAGCCACATCCATAACATTGTTCATAACGGCACAGCAGACAATTCAGTCCCTTGAACCTGCTCCACCATTTAATAAGATTATGGATGCGCAGGTTTTGGCTTCAATCTTCTTTTCTGCCCACTCCTCAAAACACCTACGACAACACTCACCAACTTTCATAGCAGGGAAGAAGCTGTTCTTGAGTCAATTGGTAGATAATCTCAGACTTTTGTACCTTTTTCCCGACAGAAGATGGTGGCATCTTCTGTCAATGATAGGAGGCTGGAAAGAATTCTTTCCGGATGTATCACAGATTGGTATGGTACCTGCTCTGACCGAGACCGCAAGGAACTACAAAGGGTTGTGAACAAAGCTCAGTCCATCACTCAAACCAGCCTCCCATCCACTGACTCTGTCTATACTTCCCTCTGCCTCGGGAAAGCAGCCGGCATAATGAAGGACCCCACGCACCCCGGACATTCTCTCTTCCACCTTCTTCTGTCAGGAAAGAGGACACGTACCAACAAATTGAAGAACAGCTTCTTCCCTGCTGCTGTCAGACTTTTGAATGGACCTACCTGATATTAAATTGATTTTTCTCTACACTCTCGCTGTGACTGTAACACCACATTCTGTACTGTTCATGCAAGAAACAGTACTTTTCTTGTGACAATGTGATGATAATAAATCAAAAAGAAAAGAGATGCGTAGGCGGCACTATAGTGCAGGAGGGAACCACATTGCGTTACAGCCATGGTATATATTAGGTTGATCTTTCTCTACACCCTAGCTATGACTGTAACACTATAAACTGCACGCTCTCCTTTCCTTCTCCCCTACGTGTTCTATGAACGGTATGCTTTGTCTGTATAGCGTGCGAGAAATAATACTCATCAATACTTTTCTTCATTATTGTGACAATAATAAATCAAATTAAATCAAATCAAGAAGACAGCTCAGCAGCACCTTCTCAAGTGCAATTGGGTCTGACTTATAAATACTGGCCTAGCTAGTGACCCACACATCCCACTACAGTATAAGAAATTATTCAGGATAAAAGAAAAGGATTATTAGGATGGAGGCAGATTTTAAAGAATGTCTTAAGGGAGATGAAGAGACTTAGAGAGGGAATTCCAGAGATTGGGACTTAGACAGCTGTAGGTGTGGATGTCAACGGTGGACTGATTAAAATCGGGGACACTCAAGAGTTCTGAAGAAGAGAGAGTTGTAAGCCTGGAGGGGTTTACAGAAATGGGGAGCATGGTGGGGGGCATGGCTGAGGCCAGGGAGAGATTTGAAACCAAAAATGAGAATTCTCAACTTGAGTTGTCATTCAGAGAGGAAACAACGTAGATCAGGAGTGAGGGTGGTGGGACGGGAGGAGAGAACTTAGGGTGAGTTAGGACAGCAAGGCAGCACAGTGGTTAGCACTGCTGCCTCACAGCGCAAGGCACCAGGTTCAATTTCCATCTCGGGTAACTATGTGGAAACCGCACGTTCTCTGCATATCTGCGTGGGTTTCCTCTGGGTTGCTCTGATTCCTCCTGGTTCAAAGATGTGTAGGGTAAAAGAATTAGCCATGCTAATTTGAGGTTGCTTTCGTTAGAAAGAAGGCGGCTAAGAGGAGATCTTATTGAAACATATAAGATGGTTAGAGGTTTAGATAGGGTGGACAGTGATAGCCTTTTTCCTAGGATGGAGAAAGCTAGCACGAGGGGGACACAGCTTTAAATTAAGGGGTGGTGGTTATAGGACGGATGTCAGAGGTAGGTTCTTTACCCAGAGGGTGGTAAGGGTATGGAATGCCCTGCCTGTGTCAGTTGTAGATACGCCAAGTTTGGTGGCGTTTAAGAGGTTAGTAGATAAGTTTATGGATGAAAAGGGAATGGTTTAGGTTAGAGGGTCATTGCTTTTTCCTAATTGGTCGGTGCAACATCGAAGGCCGAAGGGCCTGTTCTGTGCTGTAATGTTCTATGTTCTATGTTCTAAATTGCCCTTTAGTGTCCCAAGCTGTGCAGGTTAGGTGGATTGGCCATGTTAAATTGCCCCTTAGTGTCCTAAGATATGCAGGTTAGGGGGATTGGTCATGCTGAATTGCTCTTCAGTGTCCCAAGATGTATGGGTTAGGTGGATTATCACGCTAAATTGCCCCTCAGTGTCCAAAGATGTGTAGATTCGGTGGATTGGCCATGCTAAATTGTCCCTTAGTGCCCCAAGATGTCCAGGTTAGATGGATTGGCCATGTTAAAATGCCCCTCAGTATCCAAAGATGTGCAGATTAGGTGGATTGGGCATAGTAAATTGCCCCTTAGTGTCCCAAAATGTGCAGGCTGGGGGGATTAGTCATGCTAAATTGTCTCTTAGTGCCCCAAGATGTATGGGTTAGGTGAATTGGCCAGGCTAAATTGCCCTTTAGTGTCCGAAGATGTGCGTGTTGGGTGGATTGGCCATGCTAAATTGCCCCTTAGTGTCAGGAAGAGTAGCAGGGAAATATGGGGATAAGGCCTGGGCGGGATTGTTGTCAGTGCAAGCTTGATGGGCCAAATGGCCTCCTTCTGCACTGTAAGGATTCTATGATTCTTTTCAATAGAACATCAACCACAAATGAATCTGAACATTTCTCCCAGCGTGCATTAATGTTGCAACTTGCTGCATCTTGCGGAGGTTCATTTATCTCAGTTCTGCTCTCTTGAAAGGATGGCACAAATCCTTTTCACTATATAGCTTCACTTTACAGCTTTCTCAATACAGCAAGCAGATAAGTTATGATGGAAAAATTGCTTCAGTCAGTAGTTTCGCTGGACAGAATGTGTGTCAACATGTTATGTGTCTGAACTTTACCCTCACTATAGCTAAGGTGGGGTTAATGGCACAGACTTTGAAACTATCTGTTTTGAAAATGACAGCTGGTTTTATACAAACAGATGGTGGAAATGACAATAGCTTTCTTTTTGACTGAATTTTGAATTTTACAAAAGTATTCCCCTGTCTTGTTTGAACCTATCTTGCTTCACAACACTGGAACTGGATTTGCTGTGAAGCACTTTGGGAGATCCTGAGGTCTGGAAAGGCGCTATAGCAATGCAGGTAGAATGGGCAGTTCATTCACCAACAGCGCACTGGCATCATTTTGACGCCATTAGCCAATCCTCCAACTGAGAAGGATAGGGGCAGCGGACACATGGGGAACAC
The DNA here is from genome assembly GCA_024679065.1 of Sphyrna mokarran. Lineage (NCBI taxonomy): Eukaryota > Metazoa > Chordata > Chondrichthyes > Carcharhiniformes > Carcharhinidae > Sphyrna > Sphyrna mokarran. The sequence goes on along the minus strand of JAGIQG010000012.1, from coordinate 5,909,265 downwards.
CACCAGCCTCCAAACCACTCATCATCCTGACTTGAAAATGTATCGGCCGTTCCTTCATAGTCACTGGGTCAAAAGTCCAGGAATCCCCCCTTACCAGCACTCTGGGGTGTACCTACACCACTCAGGACGCAGCAGTTCATGGGGAACTACCCTTGAGAAGATGGTGGAGTCTTACATTACAGCACTTCTAACAACACTAAATTGATCATAAAGCACTTTGGGGCTTTTTGAGGTCCTGATAGGAGCTATATGAATGCAAGTTTCTACCTATATCTACCTATAGGTTATGGGTAGAAAGCAGGGTTAGGCTAATGAGTTGGACAATCAGCCATGATTGTGACAAATGGCGGAGCAGACTCAAAGGGCTGAGTGGGCTCCTCTTGCTCCTACCTTCTAGGTTTCTATAATAAGTGTGGCTTTGAAATTAAATTTCGCTTGGTGTAACAGTCGTTACCATTCCACAAGAGAACTCAAGCCTTATGTTCATCCAGAGCTAAAACCAATCAGCAAATCTCCACCCTTCCCTCCCACTGGAATTTATTCATCTAATCATGGAAAGTCAGGGTCACTGCTATCCCCATCTCTCACCTCCAGGTCACAGATGGTTCCTGAATTTGTCCATGTGGCCAGACATACTAATGGCCCTTTAATCTGTTGGGTAGCTCCAACAGATTGTGTGGGTTCCCCACCATTAACAGGCATATTCTCAATAAGGACTCTCAACTCAACATTTGATGTGTGTCCAGTAAGCCAAGTAAACGAGGTGGACTCCTGAAACAGAGATGGTGAGGATGTAGTAATTATTGGATGTACATGAAGGGTGCACACCAAGGATGTACACTAAGGCGGTATGCTAAGGATGTAAGCTAAAGGTGTACACTAGTTACTTTTTTTTTAAGTTTATCTATTCATGTCACAAGAAGGCTGACATTATCACTGCAGTGAAGTTACTGTGAAAATCCCCTAGTCGTCACTTTCCGATGGCTGTTCGGGTACACGAAGGAAGAATCTAGCACGGCCAATGCACATCTTTCAGACTGAGGAAGGAAACCGGGTCACCGGAGGAAGCCCACACAGAGATGGGGAGAATGTGCACAGATAGTGACCCAAGCTGGGAATCGAACCCAGGTCCCTGACACTCTGATGCAACAGTGCTAACCAATGTGCCGTCCTAGGGATGTACACTATGATTGCACAAAAGCTGCAAATGTAATTTGATTTACAGCTGGGAGGAGGAGGATGAATTATTTTAATATCTCTTTTATTGCAGCAAGTTGGAAAAAGAGGCTTTCGGTGATGCTTGAAGATGGTTAAACTCTGGTATTTCTGTGCCATTCTGAATGATTTTCCATTGCAGTAAGTAATGAATGATAGGGAAAGTGTGGGTGGTTACTCACCCACAACAGCAAGAAAATGAAGCAAAACCTTATTCCAGAGAGTGAAAGAACTCGAGCCAACCTTCGAACCAAATGTGGATTGCATCACAGAATCCGACAATGCAAAAAGAGGCCATTCAGCCCATTGAGTCTACAGCGACCACAATCCCACCCAGTCCCTATTACTGTAATCCCACATGTTTACCCTGCTAATCCCCTTAGCACTAGGGTCAATTTAGCATGGCCAATCAATCATGGCCAACCAATCAACCATCTTTGGACTGTGGGAGAATAGAATTCCTACCCCGAATGAGGACATTCGGCCCATTGTGTCAGCATTGATTCTCCAATAAAGCATCTTACCCAGATCCGATCCTCATAACACCATCCACTTACCATGTCCAATCCACCTGGTTGGAAAATGAAGGAAACTGGAGCACCCAGGGGAAACCCACGCAGACACGGGGAGAATGTGCAAACTCCACACAGACAGTGATCCAAGACAGGAACCGAACAGGGTCCCTGGCACTGTGAGGCAGCAGTGCTGAGTACTGTGCCACCATGCTGCCCTGGGTGTGGTAATAAACCGTACCCAGAAACCAAGAAAGAAAGAAGTTGTGACAGAGCGTGAGGCCATTTATAATAGTGTCTTGTTGATATCTTACCCAGAAACTTTCATTCAGCACCAGAAATCACCACTTTTAAACCATGAGCTCCACCTCCTCTGGTCAGTGCAAGCTCATGGCATTGGGTTTCCTCCGGGTGCTCCGGTTTCCTCCCACAGTCTGAAAGACATGCTGGTTAGTATGCATTGGCAATGCAAAATTCTCCCTCAGTGTACCCAAACAGGCACCAGTGTGGCGACTATGGGATTTTCACAGTCACTTCATTGCAGAGTTAATGTAATGCTACTTGTGACATTAATAAGTAAATGAATAAATAAATCAGTAAGAAACACTCCCAACGGAATTGACAAGCGTTAACGCAAACAGGTTACACCTTTTTGGAACCATTCTACCTTGGGAAGCTTTGAATGGTCTGAGAAATAACTCCTCAGAGGTCAGTATCCTGGATTCCTTTTACTTACAACTTCAATTCCACTCCTGACAGTATTTTATGTACAAAATAGGAATCTGGAGGTTCAGTAACCCTGACACTTCTCAATATATGCAAGATGAGTCTCTCTGATTTGGGCAAGCAATTATTACCTCAATCGGGAGGCTCATACTCTAAGAAGTCTGCCTCATGGGCTCTGTTAGGATCAATACAACCTGAGAAAATTGTCTCTCTTCATCCCACTAAGATACAGGAAAAATGACCTGGTAGACAGAAGCAGATTGTTTCCAGTCATTGAAGGGTATCAAGAACAAGGAGGGAGCAGCTACAGTGAGAAGATTCAATGTGTGGGACTTGGAGCAGAGAATAGGAGACCTTGCCTGTGACAGAGAGAGTTGTGAGTTTGAATACCAGGCTTGGTTGCTGAGGGAGAAGCGATACATCATTTATGGTTTGACTGGACTGGCAAATGAATGAGTTGGGCAGCGGGGTGAAGAAGGATGGTCTGAGAAATAACTCCTCAGAGGTCAGTGTCCTGGATTCCTTTTACTTACAACTTCAATTCCACACTGAATTCCATTGGATGCAATTCAGAGAAGATTCACCAGCTGATTCCTGGAGTGAAGGGCATGATCTTATGAGGAAAGGTTGAGCAGATTAGGCCTTTCCTTGGAGTTTAGAACAATGAGAGGTGATCTTATTGAAACATTTCAGATTCTGAGGGGAAGGGGATCGGCAGGGTGGATACCAAGAGAGTATTTCCTCTTGTGGGAGAATCTAGGAGGCACAGTTAAAGGGTTGAGGAACGTGGAGGAACAGACGGATCTTGAGGTTGATATCCACAGATCTCTGAAGTTCCCAGTCAAGTGGACAGAGCCATGAAGAAGGCTTATAGTGTGCTAGTGTTTATAAACAGGGGGTTTAAGAGCTATGGGGTTATGCTGCAACTATAGCAGACCTTGGTTACACCACATTTGGAATATTGTGTTCAGTTCTGGTACTTCACTATAAGAAGGAAGCATTGGAGAAAGTGTAGAGGAGACTTACCAGGATGCTGCCTGGTTTGGAGGGTAGGTCTTATGAGTAAAGGTTAAGGGAGCTGGGACTTTTCTCTTTAGAACGGAGGAGAATGAGAGGCGACTTAATAGAGGTTTATAAGATGATGAGGGGATAGATAGAGTGATGTTCAGAGACTATTTCCTCAGGTGGATGTAGCTGTCACTAGGGGGCATAATTATAAGATTTATGGTGGGAGATATAGGAGGGATATCCAAGGTAGATTCTTTATTCAGAGAGTGATTGGGGTGTGGAATGCACTGCCTGCTGTGTTAGTGGAGTCAGACACTTCAGGGACTTTCAAGCGGTTATTGGATAGACACATAGGCACCAGAATGACAGGGAATGGGATAGCTTGATCTTTGATTTGGACGTAGCTCAGCACAACATCAAATGCTGAAGGGCCTGTATTGTGCTGTACTGTCCTATATTGGCAAGATGGAGGAGAGAAATTTCTTCACTTAGAGCATCTTCATAAGTTCATAAGATATAGGAACAGAATTAGGCCACTCGGCCCATCAAACCCACTTCGACATTTGAACATGGCTGATATGCTTCTCATCCCCATTTTCCGGTCTTCTCCCCCATAACTAATTAAAAACCTGTCTAACTCCTCCTTAAATTTACTCGCTGTTCCAGCATCCACCACACTTTGGGGTAGCGAATTCCACGGATTCACAACCCTTTGGGAGAAGCAGTTTCTCCTCAACTCTATTTTAAATTTTCTTTCCCTTATCCCAAGACTATGACCTCTCATCCTAGAATGCCTCACAAGAGGAAGCATCCGCTCTGTGTCTGCTTTATCCAAACTTTTTATCATCTTGTATATTTCAATCTGATCTCCCCTCATTCTTCTAAGTTCCAGAGAGTATCGCCCTAAACTGTTCAATCTCTCTTCATACAACAAACCCCTCATCTCTGGAATCATTAAGTGAACGATCTTTATTCTTTGAAATGCTCTTCCCCAATAGACGCTGGGTCATTGAATATTTGGAAGTTGAGTTAGATGATTTTTTTCTTAACGAGGGAGTTAAGAGTAAAGGGGGAGAAAAAGAGTAAAGGCCACAATCAGATCAGCCCCAATCATTTCGCTGGGCCGAGGGGCTCCTGCTTCTATTTCTTATATCCCTATGTATAAGGCAGAAACCAATGTTTACAATTATTTACTGACACAGAGAATGTACACTGACATTGTTTGGGCTGAAGGGTGTGTTGCAGTGTTGTCTTTTCTGTGCATTGTTCTGTACATTACCAATCCTCTCGCTGGCAGGTAACACATAGCAATGCATGACAGAAGGCAAAATCTGCAAATACCTGTGAGCAAACCACTACACATTTAAGAGTAGGTTTTAATGTTTCAGTGCTTAGGTTATAGGACATAGAATTCACACTGTGTTGAATGAGGCCATTCGGCACATTGAATATGCACTGACTGTCTGAAAGAGCTTCTTATCCTGGCCCATCCATCCCACCACCCAATTCCCATAACTCAGCATTTCCCATGACCAATCCATCTAACCTGCACATCTTTGGATATTAAGGGGCAATTTAGCATGGTCAGTCAACTGAGCCTTCACATCTTGGGATACAAAGGGACAAGGTAGCATGGCCAAATATCTAACCTGCAAATCTTTGGACACTAAGGATCAATTTAGCATGGCCAATCCACTTAAGCCTTAAATCTTTAGACGTTAAGGGGCAATTTAGCATGGCCAATCCACCTAACCTGCACATCTTCGGAGTGTGGGAAGAAACCTGAGGAAACCCATGCTGCCATGGGGAGAAAGTACGAGTGAGAGCTCTGCTTCTTGCTTGAGCTTCAAAACAGCCACCTGGTCTCTGGGACAACCACTCCGTTTCTGATAGCTGGGTGACCAGGCCGGGTTTTCTCCCTGATGGGACTTCGCTCTGGCAGCTGCAGGAGAAAATACCTTCCGGCAGCTTAACAACTCCAAATGAAGCCAGTCGGGACTAAAATGGGTAGAGCCTCTTAAACGGGCTTCCAATCGCTTAGATGAATGAGAAGCATTCTCATTGAAACCTGCATAATTCTGAAGGGGCATTGATAGGGTGGACTCTGAGAGATTGTTTTCACCAGCCTGGGAGTATAAAATACATGGAGGGAAGGTGGGGAGGAGGGGTGCATAGTCTCAGGATAAGGGGCCGATCATTTAGGACTGAGATGAGGAGAAATTGGGTTGACAATCTTTGGAATTCTCTTCCCCACCAGGCTGCGGATGCTCCACTGTTAAATCTGTGGGGCTGACAAATTTTTGATCTCTCAAAGAATCAAGGGATCAGGCGGGAAATGGATTTGAAATCCAAGAAAGCATAATTAAGGACCCCACGCACCTCAGACATTCTCTCTCCCACCTCTTTCTGTGAGGAAAAAGATACAAAAGTCTGAGGTCACATACCAACCAACTCAAGAACAGCTTCTTTCCTGCTGCCATCAGACTTCTGAATGGACTTACCTTGCATTAAGTTGATCTTTCTCTACACCTATCTGTGACTACAACACTACATTCTGCACCCTCTCCTTTGTTTGTGTATGTGCGGTATGCTTTGTACAGTGTGCAAGAAACAATGCTTTTCACTGTGTACTAATATATGTGACAGTAATAAATCAAATCAAATCAAAAATCAAAATCAAATCAAATGATCAGTCATGATAGTATTGGATTACATAGCACACTTAATGGGCCAAATGTCCTCCTTCTGCACTGGCCTTTCCCCAGGGCTGAAATGACTGTCACAGGAAGATACAGATTTAAGGGTGCTGGGGAATAGGTACAGAGGAGATGTCAGCGGTAAGTTTTCACTCAGAGGGTGGTGGGTGAGTGGAATCGGCTGCTGTCGGTGGTGGTGGAGGCGAACACAATAGGGTCTTTTAAGAGACTCCTGGATGAGTATATGGGACTTGATAGGATTGAGGGTTATAGGTCAGCCTAGTGGTTAGGGATATCATTGGCACAACTTGTGGGCCGAAGGGCCTGTTTGTGCTGTAGTTTTTCGATGATTCTATGAAGGATACGGAGCAGGCTTGATGGGCCAAATGGTCTGCTCCTGAAGCTATTTCTGGTGCCCTTGTGTTCTTAAAGCTGAGTGGCTACAGGCCAAACAGTTTGAACATCCTCACCAGAGAGTGTGTGTGTGTGTGTGTGTGTGTGTGTGCGCGCGCTTGCGCATACACAGGGTAATTGGTTTCCTGCATATACATTGGGTGAGCAGGAAGGAAATCAATTTCTGATAACACAGAGGATGCAAAAATAAATCTGTGGCACAGAGTGAACGGCTTTAACTGATTCAACAGGCAAGCTATTATTTATCATGCTGTTGCCCATGTGCCCCGAATAATTCCATTCCGAAAGAACTGGGTCTCCCTTTGTAAGATGACAGAAAGTTATGACAGCGTAAAAAGGCACAGTACATGCAGTTACATTCCTCCAATTTTACAGCCTAACTTTGATGAAAGAAAGACTTTCATTTCTGTGCTGCCATCCTGAACCATCAGATGTCTGAAAGCGTTTTACAGCCAATGAGGTATCCTCTGAAGTACTGTAGCCCAATTTACACACAGCAAGCTCCAACTGATAACCACCAGATTGCAGTGTTTTTAGTGGTATTGGAACCTGGGTTTGATTCCAGCCTTGGGTGACTGTCTGTGTGGACTTTGCACGTTCTACCCGCGTCTGCATGTGCTTGTTCCGGGTGCTCTGGTTTCCCTGCCACATTTCCAAATACATGGTTAGGTGGGTTGGCTACATTAAATTGGCCCTTAAGTGCCCAAAGATAAAGTAAAAATTTATTAATTAGTCACAAGTAGAACTTAAATTAATATTGCAATGAAGTTACTATGAAGTTCTCCTAGTCGACACAGTCCAGCATCTGTTTGGATCAATGCACCTAATTAGCACAGCTTTTCAACTCTGGGAGAAACCGCAGCACCCAGGGGAAACCCACGCAGGCATGGGGAGAATGTGCAATTTCCACACAGACAGTGCCTGTGCTAGGAATCAAACCCGGGTCCTTGTTCTGTGAGCCAGCAGTGCTAACCACTGTGCTACTGTGCAGGTTAGATGGATTGACCATGGTAAATTGTTCCTAAGCGTCAGAGAGATCAGCAGGGTAAATACATACAGTTACAGGGATGCAGTCTGAGTGGGATCGTTGCTGGTGCAGCCTTGATGGGCTGAATGGCCTCCTTCTGCACTGTAGAGATTTTATGACTGAGCAATAACTGTTGGCCAGGGCACTAAGGAGATCTTCCTCTGCTCTCCTCCAATTTTTCTGAGTGCCATGTCTAACGTTGCATCCAAGAGACAATGTCTCTGGCAGCACTGCACTCCCTCAGCCCAGGAGTGAATTCATTTGCTGAGAAATGCTTTGGGAATTTCCCGAGGTGCTTTATAAATGCAAGTCTTTCAGTCTACCTTACAAGGAAAGACACTAACATTACTAAGACACTGTAACAAAAGGGCAGTGACAGGCCAAGATGCAGCACAACGTCAATTGTTCATCAATAAATATGTCTCATTTCTAATTGAACTTGGTAATCGAGGTTCCCCATTGCTGTTCATCCTTCCAGCTTGATAGGGCTGCTCAGAATTTAGGTTGCAAGACTGGGTCAGTAACTCACCTCCTGATTCCCCAAAGCCTGTCCACCATCTACAATGGAGTGCGATGGAATCCTCTCCATTTGCCTGGGTGAGCATCAACACACAAGAAGCCCAATACCATCCAGGACAAAGCATGCCCGCTTGCTTAGCACCCCATACACCACCATCGAAATTTATTCCCCCTGGCACACGGTGACAGCAGAACATACCCTAACGGCACTATTGGGTGACCATGTCCCGGTGGGGGGAGTAGTTTCAGTGCCTTTCCGAACTAGGATTGTCAAATCCCCCAGAATGGTCTGAATTCAACTAGGACCGGCATCGATCGACCCTACGGAAATTCATCAAAGATGCCAAAAGACAGTACCATACCAAGCTAGAGTCGCAGGCTAGCCACACAGACTCCCACCGACTATGGAAAGGATTGTAAGATATAACACTCTACAAGCTGATGGCTTGTGGAATCACCCGCACCAATGCACTCCTCCCCAATGAGCTCAACTTTGAGCAAGAGATCAGTAAGAGAACGTCCTTCAACTCTTTCTCTACCCCGCAGCTATGATTGTAACACTATGTTCTGCACTTTCTCCTTTCCTCTCCCCCATGTAGTCTATGAACAGTATGCTTTGTCTGTATAGTGCGAGAAACAATACTTTTCACTGTATCCCATCATTCCTGCAAAACACATCTCCCATTCCATGGTCCTCCCTCTGTGACTGGGTCCTAGACTTCCTCATCCACAGATCAGTAAGGAAAGGTACAACACCTCCCCCACGATCACCCTCAACACCAGTGCCCCACAAGGCTGTGTTCTCAGCCCCCTACTTATGTATCTACAACTCAGTGGCCAAATCCCCCCTCCAACTTGATTTTCAAGTTTCCTGATTACAGCACTGTCAACGGAAAGAGATAGAGAATGTGGTGAACTGGTGTGATGACAATCTCTCCCTCAATGACAACACAACAAAGGAGATTGTCATCACTTCAAGAAGTGTAGTGGAGAACATGCCCCTGTCTACATCAACAGGGACAAAGTGGAAATAGTTATTAACTTCAAGTTTCTAGGGGTCCAGATCACCAACTACCTGTCTTGGTCTCCCCATGCCGACACTATAAGTGAAAAATCCTACCATTGTCTCTACTTTCTCAGAAGATTAAGGAAATTTGACATGTTAGCTATGATTCTCAGCAACTTTTACAGATTCACCATAGAAAGCATTCTTTCTGGCTATATCATAGCTTGATGTGGCTCCTGCTCTGCCCAAGATTGCAAGAAATCACGAAGTGTTGTGAACGAAGCCCAATCCATCATGCAAACGCATCCATTGACTCTGTCTACACTTCCCGCTGCCTTGGCAAAGCAGCCAAGATAATCTAGGACCCCACACACTCTGGACAGTCTCTCTTCCACTTTCCTCAGTCAGGAAAAAGATACAAAAGTCTGAGGTCATGTGCCAACTGACTCAAGAACTGCTTCTTCCCTGCTGCCATCAGACTTTTGAATGAACCTACCTTTTATTAAGTTGATCTTTCTCTATACCCTAGCTATAACCACAACACTACATTCTGCACTTTCTCATTTCCTTCTCGATAAATAGTATGTTTTGTCTGTATAGCGCGCAAGAAACTATACTTTTCACTGTGTCCCAATACATGTGACAATAATAAATCAAATCAAGTCAAATCGTCAATCTCCCAAGGCCAAATAAATCGCCATGGGTGAGAGTAATCAGCAGGGCGGGAGAGAATCCTGATGGGAATCACAGCAGGGTCGGTGGGTAGACCCCAGTGCAGATGCAGGCAAGGTTTAAGGAGCCTGGTGGGATTCCCAACATAGGATGGGCAGAGTTCTGGAAATTGCCAGATGGATAGGTGAAACACAGTGGGAGTCCCAACAAGATTTCCAATAGAATGGCTCTTTCACAGTAGAGTGGCTAATGAGATTCCCAGGAGGATGAATAGATATCATTAGGATGGGAAAATCCCAGCAGTGTGCAAGAATCTCAGTAAGGTTCCCAGCAGGGTGGCTCAATCCCAGCTCATTGTTTGACAACAAGATGGGTAGATTGAATGGAGATTTCATGTGCAGGTGATTGCCAGCATTGTGGGTAGGTGTCAGCATCTCGTGGGTTCTCCAACGGTGCAGTGGTATGTCCCAGTAAGATTTGAGGATCCAGTGGGTTTAATAGCAAGGTCATAAGTGGATTACTGCAGGGTGGAGGATTTAGTGGGTTCTCTTGTCAGGCAATGTGTGGATTCCAGTAGAGTGTGGGGAACCTGGTAAGTACAGTGGATGGTTCCGAGCACAGTCAGTGGATCCCAGCAGAGTGAATGAATCCAGCAGGTTGCCAGTAGGTGGATCTCAACAGGGTGGGTGGATCCATTGGGTATCTGGTGGGCGGATCCCAGCAGTGGGTGGAATCAGTGGGTGGTTCCCAGTAGGTGGAGAATCCCAGCAGGGTGAGAATCCCAACAGGGTGAAGATCCCAGCAGGGCAAAGACTGCAGCAGGGCAAAGACTCCAGCAGGGAAGATTCCCAGCAGGGGGTGGGTCACAGAGGGGAGGATCCCAGCATGGGGTGGATCCCAGGGAGGAGGATCTTAGTATGGGGAGAATAGAAGGGAGTGGATCCCAGTAAGAGGATCCCAGCAGGGGTGGATCCCAGCAGGGGGTAGATCCAAGGGGAGGATCCCAGCAAGGGGTAGATCCCAGCAGGGGGAGGATCCCAGCAGGAGTGGATCCAGTGGGAGGATTCCAGCAGGGGGTGGATTCCAGCAGGGGGTGGTTCAGCAGGGGGTGGATCCCAGCAGGGGGTGGATCCCAGCAGGGGGAAGATCCCAGCAAGAGGGTGGATCCCAGCAGGGGGGAGGATCCCAGCAGGGGGGAGGATCCCAGCAGGGGGGCGGATCCAAGGGGAGGATCCCAGTAAGGGGCGGATCCAGTAGATCCCGGCTCTGCGTGCAGCGCTGCCCGGGTGCAGGGAGCGGGAGCCGGGCTGCCCCGGGGCCAATGGCGGCGGCGCTGCGGAACGGGCGCGCGGGGCGGCAGGAGCGGGAGACGGGCCGGCCCGGGGCTGGGAGCGGGGCCCTGCGGAACGGCTGCACCCCCGCCGCACCGGTAAGAACCCGGCCCCTCACTCACCCAGCCCCTCACTGCCTCTCCCCTCACTCACCCCCCCTCAGTGCCTCTCCCCTCACTGCCTCTCCCTCACTGCCTCTCCCCTCACTCACCAGCCCCTCAGCTCTCCCCTCAGTGCCTCTCCCCCACTGCCTTCCCCTCACTCACCCAGCCCCTCACTGCCTCTCCCCTCACTGCCTCTCCCCTCACTCACCAGCCCTCACTCACCCAGCCCTCATCACCGCCCTCACTCACCCAGCCCCTCACTCACCCAGCCCCTCACTCACCCAGCCCCTCACTGCCTCTCCCTCACGCTCTCCCCTCACTGCCTCTCCCCACCACCCAGCCCTCAGTGCCTCTCCCCTCACTGCCTCTCCCCTCACTCACCCAGCCCTTCACTCACCCAGCCCCTCACTGCCTCTCCCTTCACTCACCCAGCCCCTCACCCGCCTCAGCCCCTCACCCGCCTCAGCCCCTCACCCGCCTCAGCCCCTCACCCGCCTCAGCCCCTCACCCGCCTCAGCCCTGAATCAGGGTCACTCCCTCTCCCTGTCACTCTCTCTCCCTCAGTCCCTCTCTCTCTATCACCCTCTCCCTTTCATCAGCCCTTCCCCCATTTCCAATCTAACTCCCTCAAACTCTCTCTCCCTTCATGAGTCTCTCTCTACCCCCATCAATCTTACACTCTCCCCCTCTACGATCCTTCATTCTCTCTATGAATCTTTCTCCATCATTCTCTTCCCCATCAATCTGTCTCTGTCACCCCATTATCATTCTCTCCTTCTCCACTATCACCGTCTCCCTCCTCACTATCACCGTCTCCATTTCCCCTCTCTAACACTCATTCTCTCTCTTGCCCCCTTTATCTTTTTTATGTTTTTATATCAATGTATAATATATGATTGCCCTTCCTTTTTAAATCTATTTTATCACAGTTGCTTATATTTTTATATATATTTTAAAGCATTTTAAAGTCCTGCAGTGAACCTGGCCATTCCCTTTCTGCTTATTACTTTCTCTGCTTCTCTCTTCCTGCTGGAGATCACTGTTTAATACTCACATCTTCTTCCTTTCCGCTTCAAGCTTTCTTCACCAAGCTAGCTACTGTTTTAGTTAAGAAGCTTATATTTTTACACTCAGTTGTAACTTTGTTCAGATGTTTTTTAAAAATATTATTTCCTGTGAAATGATTATTTGTTCGTTTTGGCAGTTTTTGTTAGAATGATTTTTAAAAAGATTTGTATTTATTTGGCTGTGATTGCTATTTGCAAACTCTCTTTCTCAACCAATTTATAAACGTTTGTGTGTCTCTCTCTCATTCTGCGTTTCAGTGGAACAAACCTACATTTTCTAACACCTAGGTTCTATTTTCTTTGGGTGTGGTTATAGATTTTGATAGTTGTGTTGCAAATTTTTTATATTTAATCCTTCTTGTCTATTAAGTGTTTGCACGTTCAGTATTGTGTGTGTTCAAACAGAGATTGATTAGACTCTTGCTGATAGGTATCACACTGTAAATGTTCCTTCCTCATTCCATTTTACACTCAGTCCCTTTTACATTGTCCAGCATCTGAATAAATGCAGAACTGTTGCTGTGTGGGGTAGGATAGAGGAAGTTTAGAAGTTAAGGGCCTTCATTTTGCCGCAGAAATCTTGTCTGAACTGTTGAGCTCTCTCTCTGTCTTGGATGTTTCTTCGATGGGCGAGCAAGCCGTTTCATCAAAATTGAAACCACCTATAATTAAAAAAATCATTTGACTAGTTGTGAAAGTAAAAGAGGAATGCATCAAAAAGCAGAGGGAAGTGGCGGAAAAGGGAGGGATGTGAGGAGGGTAGGGGCTGTGGGTGTTGCTGGGTGGGTGGAGGGAGTAGGTTCTGCTGGAGGGGTATTAAAGGGTGTTGTTGGAGGGGGACAGGGAGGATGGACAGTGTTGCATATGAAGCGGTTTTAGAATATGGAAGGCATCAGATGAGATCGTGCATTTCCTGTGATTCTAGCATTAATGTGTCTGTCACAATGCCCGAGCTTTGATTAGCTTGCGAAAATGAGACGTTGGCAAGATACCTTGGCTAACGGAACCAAGCACATGCTGCTTGGGGAAACGGTGATATATATACTTTGAGGGATTGATTATTTGCACTTGGTTTCCAGCCCATTCCCTTAATGACCCTCCAGCCCCCTGCCAGCTTCCCAAACAAGGGTCACAAAGCCGGAAGCTTAGATGTGAAGTGTCTGTGGGATGGTGTTGAGGGAGAGAATTGAAGCATTTAGTGAGGGGCAGAGGGAATCTTGGGGAGTGGGGCAAAGGTCGTGGAAGGTTCTGCCACCTAATGATAACCTGAAAGAGATGGTGCAGGATGTTGGAGAGAGTGAGATGATCTGATGGTAATTTTTACAATGAAGTGAATTGAGACGCTGAAATAGCTCCTCAGAGGCCAGTGTCCCAGGGTCCCTGTATTTACAAACTCTATTCCACTCCTAAAAGCGCCTCAGGTACACAATGTTAGTACCCCGATACTCCTCAATACATGCACACAGGTGAGGTTCCCAGATTGGGCATTGATTGAGCTAACAACTGCAGTCAGGGAGCTCGTACTCAAACACCTCATGGGGCCTCTTTAAAGTCATTACAGAAGCGGAGAGAGGAAAACCATTTTGGCGGGTCAAATGGGGCCGGGGGAGTTTGGTGGAGGGGGAGTTATGTTGGGCAAAGGGACAAATCATAAAATCAGAATTAAGCATTTCGTGAGAGAAATATGTTCAAAAAAAAAAATTCAGCAGGTTAGACAGCACCTGTGAAGAGAGACGGAATTAAGAGTCCGAATGTTTCCCATCTCGATGGCCCCCGCCCCTGGTGAGGAGAAGGGAGGGGGGGGTGGTAGTGGGGGTGGAATGTTGGGAGGGGGGGGGGGGGGGGGGGGGGTTGTGGGGGTGCCTCAAAAAAGGTGTGTTTTGCATTCTGTAGCAGCAGGTGGAGCCGAACTCACCATCCCTCTCCCCACCCCTTGCCCAAAACAGCCCGGAGAGGGACACAGGATGCAGGGTGTGGTGATGGGCTGGTTACGAGGACCGCCTCATTTCCCCGGGGCTTCATCCCGCTTGTGTTGTTCAATGTTTAGCCTTCGAGCCCTCATCTTTCCGTCCCTCACCTTTCCGTTCCCTCATCCTCACCACCAAGTTCCTGTCCCATCGTGTTGATGGGGCAGGCCCAGTTCGGATCTACCTTCCCCTCCGTCCCCCAGGGCAGTACAGCGGTTAGCACAACTGCTTCACGGCACCAGGAACCCGGGTTCAATTCCCAGTTTGGGTCAATGTCTGTATGGAGTCTGCATGTTCTCCCCGTGTCTGTGTGGGTTTCCTCTGGTTTCCTCCTACAGTCTGAAAGACATACTGGTTAGGGTGTATTGGCCATGCTAAATTCTCCCTCTGTACTCAAACAGATGCTGGAGTGTGGGGGGATTTTCACAGTAACTTCATTGCGGTGTTAATGTAAGCTGACTTGTCACACTAATAAATAAACTTAACTTTCCTTTTTTGTTAACGCTGGGGGTGGGGAGGTCTCTGATGCTGCTACACTAAACATTTTTCTGCAGTTTGAAGCATTATGAGTGTGAAAGTCCTGAAAACAGAATTGAAAGTGAGAGAACTGTAAGCCACGTGAGTGTAAAACTCTTGAATCTGTGTTAACTGAGTGCAAATGTCAAGGTAGAGTACTTTTACTCTGAACTAGTTAAGTAGAGTGACTGAAAGGTATAGAAAAGAAAGGAAGTCTTGCATTTATATAGTGCCATCCCACCATCCCGTTCAATTTATATATTTAATCCTAAAAGTAAAAGGACATTTATGCATTGTCATTTTTGGAAGAATAATAGAATCCCTACAGTGCAGAAGGCAGTCATTCGGCCCATTGAGTTTGCACCGACTCTCCAAAGAGTATCTCACACGGGCCCTACCCCATAATCCCACATATTTACCCTGCTAATATCCCTAACCTACACATCTTAAACAATAAGGAGAAATTTAGCATGGCCAATCCACCTAACCTGGACATCTTGGGGCACTAAGGGGCAATTTAATATGGCAAATTCCCCTAATCTGCACATTTTAGGACTTTAAGGGGCAAGTTAGCATGGCCAGTCCACCTAACTTTGCACAGTTGGGGAATTCTTCTTGGTCCATTTTTATCCATTGTCCAATTTCAATCTTGCTGCTGGCGGAACCTCATTCCACCTTGTTACACAGTCAGGCGCCAATGGAAACCATTTCTCCGCATTCAACCTTTCGAACCTGTTCACTGCTGAAAAGATTTCTGTTGCATTGTCTCTTTAATCTTGGGAATGTGGAGTTTCAGATTGGGTTGGCAGAGAAAAGTGATGGGAGTGAAGGTTGAAGGTTTTGGACAAGCTGTCTTGGATCGGCAGAGAAAAGTGATGGGGGTGAAGGTTCAAGGATTTGGACAAGCTGTCTTGGATTGGCAGAGAAAAGTGATGGGAGTGAAGGTTCAAGGATTTGGACAAGCTGTCTTGGATCGGCAGAGAAAAGTGATGGGAGTGAAGGTTCAAGGATTTGGACAAGCTGTCTTGGATCGGCAGAGAAAAGTGATGGGAGTGAAGATTGAAGGTTTTGGACAATTTGTCTTGGATTGGCAGAGAAAAGTGATGGGAGTGAAGGTTCAAGGTTTTGGACAAGCTGTCTTGGGGTGGTTGGGTTGTGGCAGGGGGGGAGGAGCGGGAAGATGGGGGATGAGTCTTTAACGCAGAGAGTGAAAATGGTCTGGAACTCGTTTGCTTACATGGTGATGGAAGTGGAGACGGTCAGAAGGGAATTGGGTGAGCGCTTGAGGGAAGTAAACTTAAGGGGTTAAGGAGTCATGATTTGGGGATGCTGGTGTTGGGCTGGGGTGGGCTCAGTAAGAAGTCTCAACTTCAGGCTAAAATCCAACAGATTTATTTGGAATCATGAGCTTTCAGAGAGCTGCCCCTTCATGGAGAAGTGGGTTGGGTTTTTGGGATCTGACAAAGAGAAGACTTGTCTCCTTTTCTTAGTGCTCTGCCACTTTTCTTTCAGCCCATGTCCAACCCTTGTCAGGTTAAGGATTGTGAATCTACTGCTGTACTCACCTGATGAAGGAGCAGCACTCCAAAAGCTTGTGATTCCAAATAAACACGTTGAGCTTTAACCTGGCGTGGTGAGGCTTCTTACAGGGTTAAGAGGGAATCAAGAAGCGGTGTGGAGCGGGGGGGAGAAGTCTGACTGGATTGATGGATGGGAGAGCTGGTACAAACTCAGTGGGCTGCTTGGCCTCCTCCTGCACTGTAATGGTTCATTCCTCTGAGAGGAGGTGGCATTCCACAGTGGGGTGGGGTATATACTGTGCCCAATCATTGTGCATCTCCATTGCTCTCTCTTTCATTCAGAGGAAAAACCCTCAAAACAATTAAGATTTGGGCTGTGAACACCTGGAGAGATAGCCTGCCCTGGCTGATCTGTTTGCTGATGAGCAATGGGTGGCATTCATAAACGAATAAAATACTTTCAGTCCCATTGTACTGTGTGCTTTACAGAAAGGAGAGTTTGGTAATCTAGCTGCAGCCCATATCACCAGAGAATGCTGGCAGAGGGTTGCTTTACTACGCCGGGCAAAAAAGAATTGCTGAAAACTTGCCACGTAAAAGTGACTCATAATGAAATGTTTGATCATTCTATAACCTCTGGTGTATTGACCGCTGATTGCTCAGGGAGGTACCGGGTACAAAGCTATCTTTGCTTTGCATATCTCCAGGAGGTTGTTGCGACCACAGCCTCCCAGGCTTTAGAATCAGCTAGTATCTGTGCAGACAGAACAATCGTGTTAAGCACTGGAGACTCAGCAAACCACTACAAGCCCTGGTAATATCGCAGCAGGGTTGGGGGAAGTGCAGCCATTCCCTCCCCCTCGGTGACACTGTTCAGCAGAGTAAATGTCTTCACAGATGAAGGGGTAGATTGAGAATATAAATCTGGGACCTGACTCTCTCAGTGGGCCGTTTATTTTGCTTTTGTAAAAAAAAAAGTACTTTGTTCATGAAGTATCTGAAATAAGTGTCATGAAACATTTCAACTTCTCGTAGCAGATAATTGCAGAAATTGTAAAATCCCTACAGTGCATACAAACAAAGGAAATAGGTGCAGGTGTAGGCCATTCAGCCCTTTGAACCTGTACCACCATTCAATATGCTCATGGCTGATCATGCATTTCCAGTATCCCATTCCACTTTGTCTCCATACCCCTTGATCCTTTCAGCTGCAAGGGCCATGTCCAGCTCCGTCTTGAATGTATCTGGCAAACTGACCCCAAAATTTTAAGTCTATTTATTAGTGTCACGAGTAGGCGTACATTAACAGTGCAATGAAGTTGGAAAATCCCCAAGTCCCACACTCTGGCGCCTGTTCAGGTACACTGAGGGAGAATTTAGCGTGGCCAATCCACCTTAACCAGCATGTCTTTAAGACTGAAAGAGGAAAACAGGGGACACCCACACAGACATGAGGAGAATGTGCAGACTCCACATAAACAGTGACCCAAGCCAGGAATCGAACATAAGTCCCTAATGCTATGAGACAGCAGTGCTAATCACTGTGTGCTACCTAACAGCTTCCTGTAGTGGAAAATTCCACAATTTCACAACTTTGAGTGAAGAAGTTCTTCCTCATCTCAGACCTGTATGGCTTATCCCTTATTCTTAGACCCCTAGTTCTAGACTTCCCCAATATCGGGAACATTCTTCCCACGTTTAGCCTGTCCAGTCCCATCAGGGTTTTATATGCGGAAGGAAGCCATTCGGCTCAACGAGCTGGCACTAGCTCTCTGACAAAGCATCTTTCCCAGCCCCATCCCGTAATGCCATGTATTTGCCCTGCTAATCCACCTAACCTGTATGCCTTTGGACACTAGGGAGAAATTTAGCATGGCTAGTTCACCTAACCAGCACATCGTTGGAAGAAACCCACATGTACATAGGGCAGACGCGGAGACTCCATACAGACCTGAGGCCGGAATTGAACCCGGGTCCCTGGTGCTGTGAGGCAGCAGTGCTAACCACTGTGCCACCATATCGCCCGTAACCACTGTGTGCCCTTATTCACATTCTCTACAGAAGTGCTTCAAATCAGTAGCAAGAGATATCACAAATGTTTTGATATTTTCATTACAGAGGGGACAATTTTGTTGAGGTACACCACTCACGTGGCACTCTGAGATGCTACAAAACAAGTTATGTTTGATGTACATAGTCGAAGTTAAGCTTACAGTCCAAGGGGTTTTACCCGGTTATTAGCCTCTCGGTGTACGTTGGCTGAAAGGCCTTACACAGTGATCTTTACCCAGTGCATTTTAATGGCATCTGTCTCAAGCTGGAGTGAGTCCCTCAGCACGCATTAATCTGAATACTGACCCCTGTGTGATGGGCGACACAGTGGTTAGCACTGCTGCCACACAGCGCCAGGGACTTGGGTCCGATTCCCAGCTCGGGTCACTGTCTGTGTGAAATTTGCACGTTCTCCTCATGTCAGCGTGGGTTTCTTCCGGTGCTCCAGTTTCCTGCGACAATCCAAAAGACATGCTGGTTAGATGGATTGGCCATTGTTAAATTGCCTTTTCGTGTCAGGAGGACTACCAAGGGTAAATGCATGGTGTGGTGGGGAAAATGCCCGGGGGGTGGGGGGAGGGGGGTGATGGTCGGTGCAGATTTGATGGGCCGAGTGGCCGCCTTTTGCATTGTAGGATTCTAAGATTTATATAATGGGCTGAGCCTGCGAGCTGGAATGAAGCTTGCAACACCTCCCAAATCCCACGTGAATTACTTTTGAAATTACTTGTTGTGGGTGAAAACATCAGCCTAAACAAACTTGCATTTCTATAGCGTCTGGACTGCTCTGTAGCCAATGAATTATTTTTGAAGTAAAAACAGAAAGAAAGTGTCTGGAAAACTCTGCAAGCATCTGCAAAGAGAGAAAATAGAGTTAATGTTTCGAATCCTATCTGACTCCACGTCATAAGGACTCAAAGTTAGCTCTGCCTCTCTCTCTCTCTACAGATGATAAAATCCTACAGTGCAGAAGGAGGCCATTCAGCCCATCACGACTGTACTGACCACAATCCTACCCAGGACATATCCCACAGCCCCATGCGTTTACCCTAGCTCGTCCCCCCTGACACTAAGGGGCAATTGAGCATGGCCAATTGACCTAACCTGCACATCTTTGGACAGTGGAAGGAAACCAGAGCCCCCAGAGGAAACCCATGCAGACACAAGGAGAACGTGCAGTCTCCACACTGTCAGTGACGCAAGGCTGGAATCGAACCCGGGTCCCTGACGGAGTGAGGCAGCGGTGCTAACCACTGTGCCACCATGCCACCTAAACCTGCTGTGCTTTTTCATATTTTCCCATTTTTATTTCAGACTTCCAACACCTGCAATTATTTTTTGCTTTTACTTAAATATTGTTTGAAGTGTGGTCGTTGTTGCAGCATGAGAAATGTGGCAGCCAGTTAACGCACAACAAACTCCCAGCAATGTGACTGTAGCCAGATAAGAGGTGGAGTTAGGGGGGAGATTTAATGTTCAAAATCCTGGAGGCATTTTGTACAATTCAGGAGCAAATGTTTCCAGTGATAAGAGGATGGGAAAGTGAAGGACACAAGATTTCAGACAATTGACAGAGCAGCCATGCGGCCTCACAGCGTCAGGAACCGGGGGTTCATTCCCAGCTCAAGTCACCTGTGCAGAGTTTGCACATTCTCCCCATGTCTGTGTGGGTTTCCTCCCATAGTTGGAAAGATGTGCTGGTTAGGTGCATTGATCCGAACAGATGCTGGACTGTGTCAACTAAGAGAATTTCACAGTAACTTCATTGCAGTGTTAATGTAAGCATTACTTGTGACTAACAAATAGACTTTACAAATGCGATACGAGGGGAAAGATTATTTACGCAACATGTTGTTGTGATGCACTGGCAGAAACGTAGCAACGTTGCAGCTAGAATCATAGAAACCTTCCAGTGCAGAAAGAGGCCATTCAGCCCATTAAGCCTGCACCGACAACAATCCCACCCAGGATTTATCCCCACTACCCCACGTATTTACCCCATTAATTTCTCTAACCTACACACACCAGGACACTAACAGCCCCAAATAACTCCTTAGGAATATTATTAGATGAAATGGATGGCATGCTGGCACAGTGGTTAGCACTGCTGCCTCACAATGCCAGGGACCCAGGTCTGATTCCCAGCTTGAGTAACTGTATGGAGTTTGCACATTCTCCCCATGTCTGCTTGAGTTCCCTCCCACGGTCTATAGGTGTGCGGGTTAGGTTGATTGGCCTTGCTAAATTGACCCTAGTGTCAGGGGGATTAGCCAGGTAGATGTGTGCGTTTATAGAGATCTGTTTGGTGCAGACTCGATGGGCCAAATGTAGGGATTCTATGAAATACAGACTGAGCTACATAAGGAGGGATTGGGTCAGTCACTGAAGCTTAGTGAGGGAGGTGGGTTTTTAAGGAAGAAAGGGAGGTGGTGAGGTTCAGGGAGGGGGTTCCAGAGCTTAGGACCCAGGCTGCTGAAGGCAGGAGGGCCCACATGTCAGGGACTACCAAGAAGCCAGGCTTCGAGAGGTGCAGAACCTCGAGATTAAGGTGAACCTTTCTTGAGAAGAAACACACTGGTTCAGCCTCAACTGGAGTATTGCCCAAATCTTCCTTCAGAAAGTGAAGGAAGGATTCATCATAGCAATGATTCCAGGGATGAGGAACATCACTTCCAAGATAGCTCAGAGAAGCTGGGAATGTTTTATTTGCTTTGATATTATGAGATAGAATTGGGTTATGATGTAAATTGTATGAACCTGTGTAATTATTCTTTAGCATACTCGCATTCTGGCTAATTTATGTTGGATTCTCACAATCTGCTCTACAGGAATTGTGTGTCATGTTGGAGTCATTATGATCTGCAGTGACACTGGTGGCACAGTGGTTAACACTGAGGCCTTATAGTGCCAGGGACCTGGGTTTGATTCCTGGTTTGGGTCACTGTCTGGAGTTTGCACATTCTCCCTGTGTCTGCGTGGGTTTCCTCCCACGGTCCAAAGATGTGCAGGTTAGGCTGATTGGCCATGCTAAATTGTCCCTTATATCGGGGGATTAGCTAGGGTAAATACATGGGGTTATGGGGATAGGTGGGATTGTGGTCAGTGCCTTTCTTGAGAAGAAACCTTTCTTGAGAAGAGGTTCAGCCTCAACTGGAGTATTGTCCAAATCTTCCTTCAGTGGGCCGAATGGCCTCCTTTTGCACTGTAGAATTTTATGATTCAATGATTTCCATTTGTAGTCATTTCTGTTATCCAATATCAGTCATCATGATTCCGCTTTGCCTCTTTTCGATCTGTTACCATCATCAACTTCATCTTTCTTGACCTTCAACAACTTCCTCTCTCTGCCCAATCCTGTCCCTTCCCTCATACTGACTGACTCCCAGCCATCATTCCCTCCCTTCCTGCACTTGGTCCCAATAACTATTGTAAAATATTTCCTTCATTCATTCACAGATTGTGTGTCACTGCTGGCTAGGCCAGTATTTGTTACCGAAAGAAACATAAAAACGCAAAGTATGAGCAAGGGGAGGCCTTTTGGCTGAGATGGAGCTCAAATGAAGCCCAGGAGGGAATGCAAGATGAGGGGAGATCTTAATGAAACTTACAGGATGCTGCGAGACCTGGATATACTGGATGTGGAGAGGATGTTTCCACTAGTAGGAAAAACTAGAACCAGAGGGCACAACCTCAGGCTAAAGGGACGATCCTTTAAAACAAAAATAAGGAGGAATTTCCTCAACAAAAGAGTGGTGAATCTGTGGAACTCTTTGCCACAGAGGGCTGTGAGGGCCGGGTCATTGAGCATCTTTAAGACAGAGATAGAAAGGTTCTTGATTAGTAAGGTGATCAGGGGTTATGGAGAAAAGACAGGAAAATGGGGAGGAGAAAAATATCAGCCATGATTGAATGGTGGAGGAGGTTCGATGGGCTGAGTGGTCTAATTATGTCTTATGGCCTGTAGTCTTATGTAATGGCTGCTCCTACCAGCTTGGATCTTGTTGATTGAACCCAAGACAGACCCTCTCTTGTCAGCTTGGATCTGTAATGTCTCTCTTGGAGCGACTCTGGGCCAATTTGGTCTTTTCGATTGGGTATAATTTGTTTCAAACTATTTTCAGTGATAGTGAATTCCAGTCTGACCATTCTCTGGATGAAGAAGTTTCTCTTTATTTCTGTCTTAAACTGTCAACCCTGTACCTTCAGACTGTGAACCCTGGTTCTGGACATTCCCACCATCGGGAACCATCCTTCTTGCATCTACCCTGTCTAGTTTTGTTCAAGTTTTATAGGTTTCTCTTTTATCCCTAATTGCCCTTTGAGCAGCTGATAGTGAGCTGCCATTTTGAAACCACCACAGTTTGTGTAATGTGGGTACGCCCAGAGTGCTGTTAGAGAGGGAGTTCCAGGATTTTGACCCAGCTACAGTACAGGAACGGCCGATTATATTTCCAGGCAAAGGGAGTGTTTGATTGGGAGCGGAACTTGCAGGTGATGGCGTTCCCTGATATTCGCTACCCTTGTCCTCCTAGGTGGTAGAGATGGCAGGTTTGGAAAGTGGTATGGAAGGAACTGTGGTAAGTTGCTTCAGTGCACCTTGGAGATGGTACACACTGCTGCTACAGTGCATCAGTGGTAGAGGGAATGAATGTTTAAGGTGGTGGATGACGTGCCAATCAAGTGGGGTTGCTTTATCCTGTATGGCTTGGAGTCTCTGGGGTGTTGTTGGAGCTTGGCCAATTCTAGTCCTCCACCGTGATCTTCCACCCCCCAAATCCTTTCCAATTTGGAGTGCCCCAGATCCATTGCTGGATCTGTTAAGACACAGCAGAGATAAATTCTACTAAACCTGTTTTATCTTCCTTGAACATGTTTGTTCAAAACAAGTTTCCTCGGGGGAGTGTTTCCTATTTCATTCAATGTCATGTAGGTTTGTGTTGCTGAGAACAGAAATAACTTTGTTCATGAAGTTGGTAAATATATTTTAAAAAAGAATGAATGAATTCAGTATTGAAGATGATGTTTTGATTTGATTTATTATTGCCACATGTATTGGGACACAGTGAAAAGCATTGTTTCTTGCATGTTATACAGACAAAGCATACAGTTCATACAGAAGGAGAGAGTGCAGTTTGTAGTGTTACAGTCATAGCTAAGGTATAGAGAAAGATCAACTTAATACAAAGTAGGACCATTGCATTGAGTTTGCACATTCTCCTCGTGTCTGAGTGGGTTTCCTCCGGGTGCACTGGTTTCCTCTCTCAGTCCAAAGATGTGCAGGTTAGGTTGATTGGCCGTGCTAAATTGACTGTAGATGCATAGGTTAGAAAGGATTAGTGGGTAAAATATGTATAGATTGGGGATAGGGCCTGGTTGGGATTGTGGTCGGTGCAGACTCGATGGGCCGAAGGGTCTCTTTCTGTACTGTAGGGTTCCTATGATGATTTCAATGATTCAAAAGTCTGATGACAGCAGGGAAGAAGTTGTTCCTGAGTTGGTTGATGCATGACCTTAGACTTTTGTACCTTTTTTCCAATGGAAGAAGGTGGGGTTTGATTTGATTTATTATGGTTGCATGTATTTAGCGTACAGTGAAAAATATTGTTTTTTTGTATGCTATACAGACAAAACATATCGTACATAGAAAAGAGAGAGTGCTGAATGTAGTGTTACAATCATAGCTAGGATATAGAGAAAGATCAACTGAGTATAAGGCAGGTAGGTCCATTCAAAAGTCTGACTGCAGCAGAGAAGAAGCTGTCCTTGAGTCAGTTGGTATGTGACCAAAGATGTTTGTATATCTTTCCCAATGAAAGAAGGTGGAAGGGAGAATGTCCGGGATGTGTAGTGTTCTTAATTACGGTGGCCGCTTTTCCAAGGCAGCGGGAAGTGTAGACAGAGTCAACGGATGGATGTTTAACGGGGAGGATTTTGAAATAACTCCATGTTTGGGGTGACACTGATTAGCACTGCTGCTTCAGCACCAAGGACCTGGTTTCGATTCTGGCTTTGGATTACTGTCTGCATGGAATCTCCACGTTCTCCTCATGTCTGCGTGGGTTTTCTCCAGGTGCTCTGGTTTCCTCCCACAGTCTGAAAGATGTGTGGTTGGGTGCATTGGCCGTGCTAAATTCCCCCTTCGTGTACCTGAACAGGCATTGGAGTGTGGTGACTAGGGGATTTTCACACTAATTTCATTGTATTGTTAATGTAAGCCTATTTGTGACTAATAAATAAACTTTAAACCTTTATGTTAGTGTGAATTTGTTTTCAGCGTGCTTTTTCTTTGGCTTCGTGTCCCAACTCACCCCAAATCCCTTTCATCCAATCGCCCCTACTTCCTGCCCAGCATTGAATCCTAGTCCAGCAGAGCCTGATTTTAACATTCCCAATCTTGGGGCAGGTAAAGAAGTAGAGTTTTTTTCTCATTCATAAAATGTGGCCATGGTTTGTTGTCCATCCCTTGAGAAGGTGGTGGTGAACCGCCTTCTTGAACCTCTGCGGTCCCTGAGGTGTAAGTACGCACAGTTAGGTAGGAAATTCCAGGATTTGATGGAGAGGCTTTGGGGAGTCGGGAAGACTCCCAGCCTCTGAACTATTCTCGTAGCCTTGTGAAGACCTCGACACCATTAGTCATGTTGAGGCTGCTGTGTCAGAAGGTGACTGATCAGGCCAATTCGGGCACGGAATGTCCTGGCACATATTGGACAGGCTTGTGTAGACACTGTAGTTGTTGCGCTGGTGGCTCTGGACTTGCGCAGCGCACGCTTAAGTTGTGCTTCAGCAGTGCACCTTGCGTCGTAAGCTTGACAACCCTTGTGGATGAGGCAGCGCCAGGAAGAACAGTTTTGTGCCAGCGTTTCCCAGGTGGTCGTGTCTATATCAAGCGACTTCAGGGAGGCCTTGAGTGTGCCTTTGTAACGTTTCGTCTGCCTTCCATGCAAGCGTCTTCCAGCAGAGAGTTGCCCAAAAAGGAGCTGGATGACATGACCTACCCACCGGGTCTGCGCTCTCATCAACAGTGTGTGGACTGATGGTAGGCTTGCTCTAGAGAGAACTTCAGTGTCTGGTACTTTGTCTTGCCACCTGATGTGTAATATTCTGCGAAGACAAGTTGTGTGAAAATGATTGTGCTGTTTTGCATGCTTTTGATACACAGTCCACATTTCACAGGCACACAGAAGGGTAGTGAGTACCATGGCACTGTAGACCTTAAGTTTTCTTGCAGGGCTGTTTCCCGTCGTGGAGCGCAGTCTACCAAAAGCAGAACTTGCCTTTGCTGTTCTGCAGTTAGCTTCTGTGTTAACAAACAGCACTTTCTAGTTGTGATAAAGATGATGTGTCTGGAGGAGATGTAAATGGCAAATGCAGAAGCATTGCCGACGGTAGCTATCTTACGAGATGGAGGAAGTGGTTCTGTTCTGAGATTCAGTGTTTTGCTGGGGAAGGGCCTGACTGAAAGCTGAGGTGGGGTTCTTTTGTGTTTAGACTGGGCTTCACCGAGAACAGCCGAGGTCAGAGAGTGGGAGGAAGGTGCAGAATTAGAAGGACAGATGAGGGGTTATTCTTGTGGATTGAATGGAGGTCTCTGAGTGACTAGTCTATTTGTATTTAGTTGACTCAGTGTAAGAGCAACCACATGGTGAAAGTGGGATGCTGGAGCCAAAGGAATACCGATCCTTCTCTGCGTTTGTAGGCTGGAACAGTTCAAAGGGAGGAGGTAAAAGGAGAGGTATTGCATTTCCTCAGCTTGAAAGGACGGTGTGGTGAAGAGGCAAAGGGCTTTTGGGGGTGATTGAGGGATAAATGTCACAGGAGGACAGTTCGCCTCATATTACTGCTATTTATTTTTAGAAGGGTGTTTTAGATTTCAATTTGTCCCAACGCAGAGAACTGACTAGATGTCTAAAAATAAATATTAAACTTTGTAAGGAATACAGTGTCTCTCGCCCTGTGCAAAGCCAGAGAGCCAAGATGGGTCTGAATGCTGGTTAGCGAGTTTAAAAACTCCAGGCTGCTTCTCAAGTGGTGATAGAGAGGGAGAAGTCCAAATCAGCTGGCGCTAGTACAAGGGGCTGAGTTGCCATCCCTTACGCTGGAGCACACTGTGAACTGAAAATGCTGATTGTTTGAGGTTACAAAATTATTTCGGGTTGGAGACTTTAGAGGCTGTGACGTGGAGAGGTCACAGCATGAAGCCTTGGTTTGTGTGCAGTTGCTGGTGAATAGCAGACTACTAACGTTCATTCGCCTGTTGTCTAGCATCTCCAATGTAGTAAAGTAAATCAGCGTACTTCACTTTAATAAATACACAGTGTGAGCAAGAACATGGTGAGAGAGGGGTAAAGGGGGAGAGAGGGAGGTGAGGTGGAGAGTTTTGAGGATGGAGTTCCAGGTGAACTGGGGGCCTTGCAAATGAAGGCTTGGCCGCCAGTGGTGGGGTGATTGAAATCAAAGAGGCTGGACTGAGAGAGGTGCAGAGATCCCAAAAATATGTCTGGCTGGGAATATATGCAAATGGAAAGGAAATCCAGAGAGACAGTCTTCACTTGGATCCTTGTTCTCAATTCCCAGGCTGAGCAGATTGATGCACAGCGCAATCCAGCGGAACTTTGCACACGTTTGTTTAGAATTGTGAGTGGAAACCAGTGAAAGGGTGGGAGATATTGAGAAAGTGATAAATGCTGTCCTGCGTCCCCCTCTGCCAAACACACTGCAGTATAGTAACAGGTCATTTGGCCCATCTGGTTCATAGCAGTGTTGGTGTTTCTTGTAAACCTCATCCCAATCCCTCTTCATCTTATCCTATCAATATATTCTTCCATTCCTTTCTCCCTCATAGATTTACTCAGCTTCCTCCGAATCACCGTGACCAACTCCTGCAATAATGTTCTCACTACTTGCTGTGTAAAGAATTTCTCCTGAATTCCCCATTGAATTTATTTGCAACCATCATACTTACGTTGTCTAGTTCTGATCTCCTCCACAAGCACAAATATCTCTGTGTTTATCAAACCCCTTCATCATTGTAAAGACCTCTCTATCAGGTCACCACTGGGCTTTTAAAAAATAATAAATCCAGCTTGTTCAATCTTTCCAAGAGGTTTGTGTAAATACTTTTTGCATCTTCTGCAGGATCTGTATCTCCTTTTCATAATATTGAGACTAGAAGTGATCACACATTGTCTGTAACCTTGACTATGACCTCTCAGGGGCCAACACAGTGGTTAGCACTGCTGCCTCACGGCACCAGGGATCCGGGTTCGATTCCCGGCTTTGGGTCACTGTCTGTGTGGAGTTTGCACGTCCTCCCCATGTGTGCATGGGTTTCCTCCCACAGTCTGAAAGACTTGCTGTTTGGGTGGATTGGCTATGTTAAATTCTCTGTGAAACCAAACAGATGCCGGAATGTGGCAACTAAGGTATTTTCACAGTAACTTCATTGCAGTGTGAATTACTTTGATTAAGAAATAAAAGTTAAATTTTTAACAGTAAGCTATAATGCTAAGCAGGTTGAATTGAGGGAAGGCTGTCCCAAGTTCAGTTAGTTATACACTGTTAGCTTATCGCTGATTGTCATGGGGTGAAGTCTCATGCTGCAGTCTGTGAATGAAGGAGTGCCTGACCCCCGCACTAAAGCTAAGAAAATTCGGCATGGCTACAGCAACTCACCGACTTTTACAAATGTGCCACAGAAAACATCCTTTCCCAATGCATCGCAACTTAGTGTGGCTCCTGCTCAAGCCGCAAGAAACTACAAAGGGTTGTGAACGTAGTCCAGTCCCACCACACAAGCCAGCCTCCCATCCATTGACTCTGTCTACACTTCCCACTGCCTCGGCAAAGCAGAGAATGTTGGACATTCTGTCTTCCACCACCTTCCATCAGAGAAAAGATGTAGAGGTCTGAGAACACATACCAGCTGACTTGAGAACAGCTTCTTCCCTGCTGCCATCAGACTTTTGAATGGACTTACCTTATATTAAACTGACCTTTCTCTGAAGCCTGATTATGGCTGTAATGCTACATTCTGCACTTTCCTTCTCTCCTGTATATTCTTTGATGTGTTGCACATCTTTAAGATTCAGATAGATAGGCTCTTAATAAGAGGATCAGGGTTTATGGGGAAAAAGCAGGAGAATGGGGATGAGAAAAAGAAAATCAGCCATGATTGGATAGCGGCGCAAACTCGATGGGCCGAGTGGCCTAATTCTGCTGCTGTGTTTTTTGGTCTTATGGTCTACGCACAAGAAACAATACTAATACATGTGACAACAGTAAATCAAATCAGATCACTAACAGATCTTCCCTTTTGGTTCTTTCCCCTACAGTACAAAGTCAAGCCCACAGTGGAACACCACAAGAAGGTTTTTTCAGAAACATTTGACCAGCCTCCGATATACGTGCATGTCCTCACCTACATGGGCTTTGGGATTATCACCTTGTTTGGGTACATGAGGGACTTTATGCGTGCCTGTGGTCTCGAAAAATGTCTCGCTTCTCAGGAGAGAAAAGAGCAAAAGGTACAATTTCTTTGGCCAGGGTGGACGTAAATGTTTAATGGCGAATGTTGCTTTGAATGTTGTCTGGCCGTGCCGGCTTGCAGTTTTTAACTTTTTCACTCTTTGGTTGAGCCTACCCTCAGCGGGAGTGTGGATTAATGTTGCAATGGGGTTAATGCCATGTTGCATCTCACTCCTGATTCACTTGCACGGCCGTCTCTTTCTCCTACAGTGAACGCAGTTGGTGAGTTTTGAGGCTATTCCACCAAGAGAGGGTCTGAAACAACCCCACCTCACCACCAAAGAAACACAAAACCATAGAAGATAGGAGCAGAATGAGGCCATTCAGGCCTTTGAGTCTGCTCTGCCGTTCATTACGATCGTGATTGATCATCCAAGTCAATAGCCTAATACTGCTTTCTCCCCATAACCTTTGATCCCATAGGGTCATAGAATCCTTATAGTGCAGAAGGAGGCTCATTGAGTCTGCACTGACCACAGGCCCTATTCCCCATAACACCCACATGTTTACCCTGCTGATCCTCCTGATAGTAAAGGGCAATATAGCATGGCCAATCCACTTGACCCACACACCTTTGGACTGTGGTAGGAGGAAACCCATGCAGACACTGAGTGAACGTGCAACTCCATTCGCCCCCAAGCGCTTCTCGAATACATTCAGTGTTTTCCTATTAACTACTTCCTGTGGTAATGAATTCCACGGACCCAGCACTTTTTGGGTGAAGGAATGTCTCCTCGTTCCCATCCTAAATGATCTACTCTGAATCTCGTCGGTTGCAAAACTTGCATTTTATAGTGCTTTTCACATGCTCAGTCTGAGGTCATTGGAGATGCTGTATCCATACTGTTCCTTTCTCCTGGTGTAGTTCGAATACCAATTTTACTCAGTTTACAGCAACTGGCTCCAAATCGTTTACTTTTAAACATTTTCAATGATGAGGTTCTTGCATCTTGTTTTATCTAATGTAGTAGAATCTTTACGGCGCAGAAGGAGGCTATTCGGCCCGTCGAGTCTGCACTGACTCTTCGAAAGGCCCATCAGGAAATCAGGAGAGAGAGAGAGGGTGCGAGTGGGATATGGGCAGGTTGCAGGCTCTAAACTGAGTTTCTCACCATCCAAACTGAACAGCTGGAGCCAAACCCTAAACTGGAAAGTTCCAGCCTTTTTAAAGCCGGCCTGTCAGTCTAATTGCTGTGCTGCTGATTCTGATCTTCGGGCGACTTCATGGGTCTGATTATTTTTTTTTTTAAAAGCCCACAGGAAGACCAAAGCTGCCCAAAGATCAATCGTACTTAGGGGCAATGCCAACAAAAAAAAAATCAAATTAACATGATTCCAGTTTTTAAAGGTGCGCGTCAACGCAGAGTCTTGTTCAGAGTGTGGTGGATGGGGCCAGAAGGGGAATGGGCCAATGGGGCAGGGAGTCATAGGGAGAGTGCAGCAGGGGGGAATAAGAGGGAGAGCAGGGGAAGGGATCAGAGGGGGTATGAGCCAGTGGGGCAGGGGGGGGTCAGAGGGAGTGGGGTGGGCATCTGGGACTTTCCTCATCTAACTCCTAGGTGGGGTGATTGGGGGCTCACCTGGAGTATAAATAGCATGGCTCAGATGGGCCGAATGGCCTGTTTGCAAGCTGTAGATGCTTCATGAACAGCAGCTGCCTCTTTGCAGTCCAGTGACCTGAATGGAGATTTCAAAGACTCCCCCACTAGCAAGTTGCAGGCAACATAACCATGTGACAGAGCGGTATGCAAAGCACCCAAAGTTTGAGAGGCAGAGGTCTGGACAATGTGGGTGAAGTGGCCGGGGGGGGGGGGGGGGAGGAGACTTATGTGAAATGAAAGAGGAACAAGAATCAGAAAGCAAAGAGTCAGCTGAGCGCGAGAGCCAGATCAGGAGAGTGTGGTGTATCTCGTTCTACGGTCAGGGCACTCCTTAATTACACCTCAGTAAAATTCTTATCATCACAGTACAAATGGAACGTTGGTCGTCAGCGACCACAGTTCTGAGCGCTGGTGCACTCCTGAATTTCCTGACACCGTTCTCCTTTGTTTTCGCACGCGCTTCCAAAGTCCTCCTGATCAAGGAAAGACTCGCATTCTGATCTATCTCAACCACTGCCCGCGCGGTGACGAGTTCCGTGTTCCCATCACTTTCTGCGGGAAAGCAGTCTCTCCTGAATTCCTGCTTCTGAATGAAAATGTCAAAACTGGAAGCAGGAGGAGGACATCTGGCCCTTCGAGCCTGCTGCGCCATCATGAATGATCATCAAATTTAACATCCTGATCCTCACTCACTCGCCCCACACTTCCCCCCACCCCAATCCTTCCATAGCCCTTCATCCTCAAGAGCTATATCGAATTTCTTCTTAAAATCAGACAGTGTTTTGGCCTCAGCTACATTCTGTGGTAGTGAATTCCACACATTCACCATCCTCTAGGTGAAGAAACTTTTCCTCTCCTCAGTTCTAAAAGGTTTTATCCCCTTATCCTAAAACTTAAAATTTATTTATTAGTTACAAGTAACGTTAACACTGCAATGTAGTTAGTGTGAAACTTTCCTAGCCGCTCACGTTCCGGCACCTGTTTGGGTCAATGTACCTATCTAGCACGTCTTTCAGAATGTGGAAGGAAACCCACGTAAACATGGGGAGAATGTGCAAACTCTACACAGTCAGCGAGCTGAGCTCAGAATTGAACCCGGGTCCCTGGCACTGTGAGGCAGCAGTGCCACCTCAAACACCCCAGATATATCCTCAAATTATTACTATTTTTTTTCCATTGGTATTTGTAAAGGTAACAATTGAGAAGACAGCAAAAGCAATAGAACTGGATATGAGAGGCTCGCGGGTGGGTACCTTTACACAGGATTAACAGGGAAGGAGAAATAGATCTGCCCAATACAATCGGCTCAGCGACCTCACAGACCTCTGTCCAGTTACAGGGAAGATGATAACTGAACCAACAGTTACAGGATGCAAAGCAGAGACTGGGCTCAGGGTAATGTCTGACCTTTGTTCAGTACTTACTCTCTCCAAGGTGAATAGTGACAGTAAGTAAAACAAGCTGTTCCAGCTGGTGAAGTGTGATTTGATGTCGGAAATGATCTCTGGCACTAGATGAAGGTTATTGATGCTTGGTAAAAGATTTCTGACGTGGCCACCCAGCAACAACAACTTGCATTTATGTAGCATCTTTTGAGGTGGTAGGATGTCCCCAGCTGCATCATGGGAGCCAAACAAGATTTGACACTCAGTGACATGAGGAGATATTTATAGAATCCCTACAGTACAGGAGGAGACCATTAGGCCCATTGAATCTGCACCTACCACGATTCCATCCAGGCAATACTTGCATATTTACCCTGCTAGCCCCCCTAACACTAAGGATAATTTAGCATGGCTAATCCACCTAATCCAGACAGCTTTGGGGTATGGGAGGAAACTGGAGCACCCAAAAGAAACCCTTGCAGACATGGGGAGAATGTGCAGTCTCTGCTCAGACGGTGACCCAAGCCGGAAATTGAACCCAGATCCCTGGTGCTGTGAAGCAGCATTACTAACCACTGTGCTGCTCAGAACTTGATAATGTAAGGTGCAGCTGCTAGTAGTGGAGTGATTGAAATCAGGGACGTGATTGCTCTGGAGAGGGCGGCACGGTGGCAGAGTGATTAGCAGTGCCGCCTTTTAGCACCAGGGATCCAGGTTCAATTCTAGCCTTGGGTGACTTTCTGTGTGGAGTTTGCACATTCTCCCTGTGTCTGGATGGGTTTCCTCAGGATGCTCCGGTTTTCTCCCCTTGGTCCAAAGATGTGATGGGTTATACGTGGGGTTACGGGAATAAGGCCTGGGTGGGATGCTGTGTCAGAGAGTCGGTGCAGACTCGATAGGCTGAGTGGCCTCCTCCTGCACTGCAGGGATTCTGTGGAGGGATGCAGAGGAGATTCATCAGGATACTATCTGAGCTGGAGTGTCTGATCTGTGAGGAGGGACCGGATAGGCTGGGGGCTGTTTCCCATGGAGCAGTGAAGATTGAGAGGGAATCTGATAGAAATGTATAAGATTCTGAGAACAGTAAGAAGTCTTACAACACCAAGTTACTGTCCAACAGGTTTATTTGGAATCACGAGCTTTCGGTGCACTGTTCCTTCGTCAGGTAGCTTCAACCTGATGATGTGAGATTTTTTACCGTGCTCATCCCAGTCCACTGCTGACATCTCCACACTAAGATGATGAAGGGCATTCATAGGGGTTAGAACGGTCAATAACAGGGGACGAAGATTTAAGGTAAGAAGCAGAAGCCTGAGAGGGGAGTTGAGGAGAAACTTTTTACCCACAGGGAGGGTGGTGGGAGACTGGAACGCACTCGCTGAAAGTGTGGTTGGGTCAGAAACACTCATACATTTAAGAAGTATTTAAATATTCCCTTCTGCTGTGTAACGTAGAACAGTACAGGCCCTTCAGCCCTCAATGTTGTGCCGAGCTATGTCCAAACCCAAGATCAGGCTATCTCACTCCCCGTCATTCTGGTGTGCTCCATGTGCCTATCCAATCATCACTTGAAAATTCCTAAAGTGTCCGACTCCACTATCACAGCAGGCAGTGCATTCCACCCCCCAACCTCCAGGGCTTTGAACCAAGCGCTGGAAGATTAGTGTCCCAGTCCTCGTTGACTGGACACAATGGACTGAATGGCCTCCTTCTGTGCTGTAAGCATCTGTGAATCCACAGGAAATCAGGATTGGAGGCATGCGGAGATGTCAGAGGATTGTTTGGTTTGATTTGATTTTGATTTATTATTGTTATATGTATGAACATACAGTGAAAAGTATTTTTTTTGCTAGCTACGCAAAGCATACGTTCATAGAATGGGCTTGAAAGAGTTAACAGAGATAGGGAGGAGTGAGATTTGAACTCCAGGATGAGAATTTTAAAGCCTGACATTGCTTAGTGGGGTCGGTCAGAGAGCACAGCCGAGGGTGAAGGGAGAATCGGGGAGGAGCGTGCTAGATGTGAGTATAAGGACGGGGGGCTGAAAAGTTTGGATGGGCGGTGGAGCACAGATAGAGCGCGTGGCGTGGGAGGGATTGCAGTCCACATTCGTTGCCTGCTGTGCTGAGAGGGTGTGTTAAGTTTTTCTTCTCTCAACAGGAGATTGGAATTAAAAAAATGACAATCTTGTGATTTCACAACGAAGGCAGCGTGTCCTGGAGTGACGCAGGAATGTCGAATTTCTGGTTTGCAGCAATCACTCTGCCCTGGTACCGCAGGGCCTGGAGCATATCTGAAATAATCCAGCTCCTTTCAAAACTCGAGGAAAATTGTATGAGTTTTGCATTAGATAAATCTCCCTGTCCTCTGTTACTGAGGAGATGGGTCAAATGGCCTCCTATACTGCACTGTTCTATGACCCTGTCTTCACCCCACACACACACATTGCATTAAATTCTCTAGCCTGTTCAATTATTCATGACACCATAGTAACTTCATTGCAGCGTTAATGTAAGCCTACATGTGACACTAATAAATAAACTTTAAAACCTGGCTAACCTGTACCTTAACTGATTTGATTTATTATTGTCACATGTATTAATACACAATGAAAAGCATCATTTCTTGTGCACTATACAGACAAAGCATACTGTTTATAGAGAAGGAAACGAGAGTGCAGAATGTAGTCATAGCTAGGGTGTAGTGAAAGATCAACTTAACGCGAGGTAGGTCCATTCAAAAGCCTGATGACAGCAGGGAAGAAGCTGTTCTTGAGTGAGTTAGAGGGTGACCTCAGACTTTTGAATCTTTTTCCCAATGGAAGAAGGTAGAAGAGAGAGTCTGGGGTGTGTGGAGTTCTTGATTATGCTGGCTGCTTTGCTGAGGCAGTGCAAAGTCTAGATAGAATCAGTGGATGGGAGGCTGGTTTGCGTGATGGATTGGGCTACAATTACGACTTATTGTAATTTTTTGTGGTCTTGGGCAGAGCATGAGCCATTCCAAGCTGTGATACAACCAGAAAGAATGCTTTCTATGGTGCATCTGTAAAAAAAAAAATTAGTGAGAGTCGCAGCTGACGTGCCAAATTTCCTCAATCTTCTGAGAATATTGAGGCGTTGGTGGTTTTCTTAACAATAGTGTCAGCACTGGGAGACCAGGGCAAGTTGTTGGTGATGTGAGTGCCTAAAAACTTGAAGCTCTCAACCATTTTTACTTCATCCCTGTTGATGTAGATGGGTATGTTCTTTACGCTTCTCAAAGCCAATGACAATCTTCTTCGTTTTGCCGACATTGAGGGAGAGATTATTGTTGCCGTATCAGTTCACCAGATTCTTTATCTCATTCCTGTACTCTGTCCTTAACTACATTGAAATGGTCGAGAGCTTCAAGTTTTTCAGTGTCCAGATCACCACCAACCTGTCCTGGTTCCCCTCATGCTGACACTATAGTTAAGAAAGTCCACCAACAACTCTAGTTTCTCAGAAGACTGAGGAAATTTGACATGTCTGCTACAACTTTTACAGACGCACCATAAAAAGCATTCTTTCTGGTTGTCTCACTGCTTGTTATGGCTCCTGCTGTGCCCAAGACTGCAAGAAACTACAAAAGGTCGTGAACAAAGCCCAGTCCATCATTCAAACCAGCATCTCATCCATTGACTCCATCCATATTTTCTGCTGTCTCAGGAAAGCAGCTAGCATAATTAAGAACCCCATGTACCACAAACAATCTCCTTTCCACCTTCTGTTGGGAAAAAGACACAACAGTCTGAGGTCACGTACTAACCGACTCAAGAACAGCTTCTTCCCTGCTGCCATTAGACTTTTGAATGACCTTGCACTAAGTTGATCTTTCTTTATGACTGGAACACTACATTCTGCATTCCCTCCTTTTCCTTCTCCATGAACAGTCTGCTTTGTCTGTATGGCACGCAAGAAACAGTATTTTTCACTATATACTAATACATGGTATAATAACAAATCAAACCAAATCCATTCACCTTGCCTCCATATCCTTTTAACCCTCATCCACGAAAAACCTCTTTAAAGTTATTGATTCAGTATCTACTGAGCTTTGCCTTGGCTATTTCCACACTTCATTGCCTATAGAAATATTTCCTCAATTCTTTCCTGAATGATCTACCTTTGATTTTTAAGATTATGTCTCTCTTGCCCTGAACTTTGTCACCAGGAAGAAAGTTTCTCTCCACTGACCCCATCAACTCAAGGCCCCGAAATGAACTCAATCACATTGCTGCTGAACCTTTTATGTTTCAAGGATTGCAAAGCTAATGTATGTAATTAAACTCAAACGTGATATCTCCTGCGATTAAATGACCTGCTGATGCTCTCTGCTTATCTAACCGCATACATGGCGCTATTACTCAGACTTTAACCTTGAATGAGTAGAGGTGGGTCAACAAGAGGGAAAGTCTATGTATGTTCAGTGTGAATAAATCAACGTAAAGTGCTGGAAATGCTCAACCAGCCTGGCGGCATCTGTGGAGAGAGGTATAGAACCAACATTTCGGGTAGGAGGGCAAGGTGGCACAGCAGCTAACACTGTTGCCTCACCGTGCCAGGGATTTGGGCTCAATTCCCGACTTCAGTCACTGTCTGTGCAGAGTCTGCTCATTCTCCTTGTGTCTACGTGGGTTTCCTCTGGATCCTCCGATTTCCTCTCTGTCTGAAAGGCATGCTGGTTAGGTGCATTGGCCATGCTAAATTCTCCCTCAGTGTTACCCAAACAGGCGCAGGAGTGTGGCAGCTAGGGGAATTTCACAGTGAATTCATTAATGTAAGCCTACTTGTGACTGATAAATAAACTTTAAACTTTATCCTCCAACTCAATTTTTAAGTTTGCTGATGACACTACCGTAGGGGATCGGATCTCACACAACGTTGAGACAGAGTACAGGAATGAGAGAGAGAATCAGGTGAACTGGTGCAGTAATAATAATCTCTCCTTCAATGTCAACAACTTCAGGAAGCATAAAGGTGAACCTGCCCTGTCTACATAAATGGGGACGAAGTAGAAAGGATTGAGAGCATGTCTCGATTACCAATAATGTGTTCTGATCCCTCCACGCTGACACTGTAGTTAAGAAAGCCCACTGCTGCCTTTACTTTCTCAGGAGACTAAGGAAATTTGGCATGTCAGCTACAACTCTCACTAAAATGTGCCATAGAAAGCATTTTTTCTGGTTGTAACACAGCTGGGTATGGCTCCTGGTCTGTCCAAGACCACAAGAAACTATAAGGGGTCACGAATGAAGCAAAGTCTATCATTCAAACCAGCCTCCCATCCACTGACTCTGTCTACAGTTCCACTGCCTCGAGAAAGCAGCCGGCATAAATAAGAACCCCACGCACCCCGGGCATTCTCTCTTCCATCTTCTTCTGTCGAGAAAGCAATACACAAGTCTGAGGTCACGTACCAACCTGACTCAAGAACAGCTTTTTTTCCCCACTGCTGTCAGACCTTTGCGTGCACCTACTTCGCATTAAGTTGATCTTTCTCTACATCCTAGTTATGACAGTAACACTACATTCTGCACTTTCTCATTTCCTTCCCTATGAATGGCTTTGTCTAGGGAGCAAGAAACAAAACTTTTCGCTGTATGCTGATACACACGACAATAATAAATAAAATCGACAAGGGGCAGCAGATACATGGCAACATCACCGCCTGCAAATTCCCTTCCAAGCCATGCACCGTGCAGCCTTACAAATAGATCGCTGTTCTTTCACAGTTGTTGGGTAAAAATTCTGGAATTCCTTCCTTAATGACATTGTGGGTCAACCCACAGCACACGGACTGCAACGTTTCAAGAGGGCAGCTCACCACCACCTTCTCAGGGGCAACTGGGGTTGGGCAATGAATGCTGGTCCAGCCAGTGACCCCCATGTCCCACAAATAAATAAAGAAAAAGATGGAGCAGGTATAAGGGGCTGAATGGCCTCCTTCAGTTCCTACCTGGTATGTTTGTATGAATAGGACATTGTTTGAAACGCTGGATAAATCCTGTTGGTTAGACAGAAAACAGGAGACGTTTGTAACCAGTCAGATTTGAGGAAGGAGAAATGGGTTCTGAGTGACTGTGTACCTTGACTGATAGGATCAGTCTAACTTCTGAGGGGAAAGTTATGCAGCGAGTTGTTGTGAGCTGGAACATGCTATGTGATAGGGCAATGGAAGCAGATTCAATAGTGACTTTCGAAAGGGAATTGGATAATCACAAGAAACTATAAAAGGTCATGAACAAAGCCCAGTCCGTCTCTCAAACCAATCTCACACCCAATGACTGTCTACATTTCCCACTGCCTCTGAAAAGCAGCCGCTATAATTAAGGACCCCCATGCACCCTGCACATTCTCCCTTCCGCTTTCCTCCTTCGACAAAAACTTACAAAAGTCTGAGATCACGTATCAACCGATTCAGGAACAGCTTCTTTCCTGATGCCATCGGACTTTTGAATGGACCTACCTCATATTAAGCTGATCTTTCACTGCATGATGACTGTAACACTATATTACTGCACTCTCTACTTTCCTTCACTATGAATGGTATGCTGTGGAAGGGAAACCAGAGCACCCAGAGGAAACACGCAGAACATGGGAGAATGTGCAAACTCCACACAGACAGTGACCCGAGGTCAGAATTGAACCCAGCTCCCTGGCACTGTGAGGCAGTAGTGCTAACCACTGTGCCACCTTGCCACTCCAGATAAGTGTGATCCTTTGTGGAGTGTGGCTAATGACTTACTGCAATTGTAAAATTGATGGTTTGATGTTTCACAATGCAGGATTTTGTGCCACTTTATCAAGACTTTGAAAATTTCTTCAAACGCAATCTGTACACAAGGGTCCGTGACAACTGGGACCGGCCAATCTGCAGTGTGCCTGGACCTACGTTTGACCTGGTGGAGCGTGTCTCTGATGACTACAATTGGACTTTCAGGTACAGCATGAGGGAGGCAGCCTTCCAACCCTGCTACACATGTGTGTGTGTGTGTAACACTCTTTCTCAAATCCCACTCCAGGCACTTGAGTACAAGAAGGTGATCTACACTGCAGTCCCGTTGCTGAGGGGTGCTGCACTCTGAGGTGCTGTCTTGTGGGATGACACAGTGGGAATCTACCCTGCTCCCAATCCTGCTGTTGGTAGAATTTGCTCTGGTTAACTTAACTCCTCTCGTTCCTGCTCACGAGTGACATGGTGGCACAGTGGTTAGCACTGTTGCTTCACAGCTCCAGGGACCTGAGTTCAATTCCTGGCTCGGATCACTGTCTGTGTGGTGTTTGCACATTCTCCTTGTGTCTGCATGGGTTTCCTCCCACAGTCCAAAGATGTGCAGGTTAGGTTGATTGGCCGTGTTAAAATTGCCCCTTCGTGTACTAGGATGCTTAGGTAGAAGGATTAGCAGGTAAAATATGTAGAGATATGGGGGTAGGGCCTGGTAGGATTGTGGCCGGTGCAGACTTGATGGGCCAAAGGGCCTCTTTCTGCACTCTAGGGTTCCATGATTCTAGCTAGCTACCCATCTGAGATCTGCCAGCTCTAACCCGAGACTTTAATTCAAACTGTGTGACTTTGCTTCGCATCAATAGAATACATTGAGTCTCCCGTACAGAAGGTGGCCACTGTCCTGACTGCTCTCTGCTGGTGTTTGAGTTTCCTCGCCCACTGCTTCATCCCACCTTACCTACTTCCCCCAACAATGCAGCACTCTGTCAGTGCCACACTGGAAGTGTCAGCCTTCATTTCTATGCACACGTGTCCCAGGTGGGACTTGAACACAGAACCTTCTGACTCAGAGGCAAGAGTGGTAATCACAGCCCATCAATAGGAGTCGTGAGCTTCGTTTTTCACTTGGCGTTTTTGTTAGCGATGGTTCTGTGACTGGAAATAAAAGGCTGAACGATCCGTGTATTCCAGCTCCAAAGAAGAGTTAAGTTGCTCTCAAAACATTAACTCTGCTTCTCTCTCCACAGATGCTGCCAGATCCACTGAGTTTATTCAGCACTTTCTGTTTTTATATCTTATATTCAGTTGGTACACAAACACGCTCGCACTCGCACGCTTCCTCACACACGCACACACACTCAAACACGCACACGTACTCACAAACACACATACACACACGGTCACTCACGCTCACTGACTCACGTGCTTGCTCATTCGCTCGCTCATTCTCTTGCTCACTTATTTGTTCTCTCACTCTCTTGCTTACTTGCTCACGCACACACATGCTCGCTCATTCACACTCACACTCGCTCACATGCTCGCTCATTTGTTCTCTCACTCTTGCTTACTTGCTCTCACACGTGCTCACTCACACGTACACTCGCTCACTCTCACACACGCTGGCTCATTTGTTCACTTGTTCTCTCGCTCATTCACATACACACACCCCTACTCATTCACTTGCACACTCTCTCTCACACTCACATACACTCTCTCTCTCTTTCTCTCTCTCTCTCATACTTTCTCTTCTATACTTTGTCTCTCT
The DNA here is from genome assembly GCA_024679065.1 of Sphyrna mokarran. Taxonomy (NCBI): domain Eukaryota; kingdom Metazoa; phylum Chordata; class Chondrichthyes; order Carcharhiniformes; family Carcharhinidae; genus Sphyrna; species Sphyrna mokarran. The sequence goes on along the minus strand of JAGIQG010000012.1, from coordinate 5,868,891 downwards.
CTCTCTCACACTTTCTCTCTCATACTTTCTCTCTCTCTCTCTCTCACACACACACTTATCTCCATTACAGTCAGGAACCTGGTCCTTTAGATCTGAAGCATTAAATCTGTTTCTGTCTCCACAGATGCTGTCAGACTTACTGAGTTCATCCAGAATTTTCTGTTTTTATTTCAGATTTCCAGCATCCTTGGAATTGTGCTTATTATCCATGTATTTAATTTGCAGCCTCTGATTAGCAGTTGTGAAGGTCGCTGTTTATCAGTGAATTAGAAAATGATAATGTTGTATTTCCCACCTAACAGGGATGGCTTGGTGGCACAGTAGTTAGCACTGCTGCCTCACAGCGTCAGGAACCCGGATTCGATTCCTGGCTCGAGCCTGTACGTTCTCCCCATGTCTGCGTGGGTTTCCTCCCACAGTCTGAAAGACGTGCTGGTTAGGGTGCACTGGCTATGCTAAATTCTCCCTCAGTGTACCCAAACAGGCGCCGGAGAGTAATGACTAAGGGATTTTCACAGTAACTTCGTTGCAGTGTTAATGTAAACCTACTCGCGACACAAGCAAATATACTTTTTTAAATAACTCTGTGACGCTGCGAATTTGACATCAGGCACTGCCTTCACTGCAGGCTCACGGGACGAGTGATTAAAGATGTGATCAACATGGGCTCCTACAACTACCTGGGTTTTGCAGAGAATAAGGGAGAGTCCTTGAACTCGGTGACACAAGTGACAATGATGTACGGTGCAGGAGTGTGCAGCACGAGGCAGGAAATGGGTATGTAACAGCCTGTGAGTGGGTAAGCAAATATTTACCTTGGCTGCCGAGCTAACTGTATAAGAAACCTAAGTCAAACGGACACACAGTGATTGCCTTTTTTTATACGTGACATTTGTCAGTCACTGGAGTTCACTTTGCTTCCTCCAGAAAGTCCTGTAGCAGCTGAAGCTGATTCTCAGTCACCCCAGGCATGCTCGGTAACGTGGCATTCGCAAGTCACACCCTTCACCTGTCGGGTTTTAAACCGTAGACACTTGTGTTTCAGCGGCATCTCTGGAGGACCTCGCAGGCACTCGCGGCCAGCCAAGCATGATCGGTGACATAGGATGGTCCAGCCGTCAGTTTGTGGACAGCGGGCTCCCACCGAGGAGCTGTTCCCTCTCTCAGGGAGGTTGGCCGAGCGATATTACACGGCACATGTGAGAAACCTCAGTAACACTCAAAGCTGCACCGGCATTCGGAGAATCATCAAATTCCCATAGTGCAGAAAGAGGCCACATCATTCTCTCCGAAAGAGCATCTTCACCCAAAGCACTCCCTCTGTTCCCCATTAACCCCACGCATTTAGCATGGGAAATCCATCTAACTTTCACATATTTGGACACTAAGGGCCAGTTTAGTGTGGCCAGTCTACCTAACCCGCATATCTTTTGGACGATGTGAAGGAACTGAAGCATCCAGAGGAAACCCAGGCAGATACAGGAGAACGTTTAAACTCCCACAGACACTGACCCAAGGCCAGAATTGAACCTGGGGTCTCTGTTTTATAATGCACCCGTGAAGCGCCTTGGGATGTTTTAGTTTGTTAAAGGTGCTATATAAATGTAAGTGGTTGCTTCTCAAATAAATCAGAGGTACAAGTGATTTATTTAGGTTTCGGTAAGTAAACACTTTCAGGACGAAGGACAGTACAGCACAGGAACAGGCCCTTCAGCCCATCAAGCCTGCCCCAACAAATGAAGCCTTTCTAAACTAAAGACCCTTTGTTTTTGTAAGGTCCATATCCCTCTGTACTCGATGGAGTTTAGAAGGATAAGGGGTAATCTAATTGAAACTTACAGAATTCTGAGAGGCCTGGATAGAGTGGACATGGAGGGGATATTTCCAATAGTGGGAGAGACTAGAACTTGAGGGCACAACCTCAGTGAAGGGACGTTCCTTTAAAACTGAGATGGGGAGGAATTTCTTCAGCCAGAGAGTGGCAAATCTGTGGAACTGATTACCACAGACAGCTGTGGCAACCAGGTTATTGGTAAAACAGAGGTAGATAGGTTCTCAATCAACAAGGGGATCAAGGCTTATAGGGAGAAGGAGGAGAGTAGGGATGAGAATCATTTTAGGTATTATTGAAAGGTGGAGCAGACTCGGTGGACCAAATGACCTAACTCTGCTCCTTTATCTTCGAGCAGCACAGTGATTAACACTGCTGCCTCACAGAGCCAGGGACCAGGTTTGATTGGGTCACTGTCTGTGTGGAGTTTGCACATTCTATCCTTGTCTGCGTGTGTTTTCTCCGAGTGCTCCAGCTCCCCCGCCACAATCCAAAAGACGCGCTGATTAGGTGTATTGATTGTGATAAATTTTCCCTCAGTGTACCCGAACAGCTTGTCAGAGTGTGGTGACTAGGAGATTTTCACAGTAACTTCATCGCGGTGTTAATGTGAGCCTACTTGTGACAAATAAATAAACTTAAAACTTTATGGTCTTATGTGATTCCAGACCCCACTCAGCAATGCGGTTAACTCTTGATTGTCCTCTGAAATGGCTGAACAAGACAACGCAGTTCACAGAAGGGGCAATGACAAATGCTGGGATTGTTAGTGATACCCACATCCCATGTAATAATCTCAAACCTAACTCTCATGCGTTCTAGAAGTTGTTGTTTCTGATATCTTTATTGACACATGTTGCTAATGGTGCAACTGTCATTGTGAGAGGCATTAGAGGAGGCACAGTGGGCTAGCACTGCTGCCTCGCAGCACCAAGGACCTGGGTTAGATTCCCAGCTTGGAAAGCTGTCCGCGTGGAGTCTGCGCATTCTCCCCATGTCTGCTTGAGTTTCCTCCGGGTGCTCCAGTTTCCTCCCACAGAAAGACATGCTGCTTAGGGTGCATTGGCCATGTTAAATTCTCCCTCAATGTACCCGAACAGTTGCTGGAGTGTGGCGACCAGGGGAATTTCACAGTAGCTTCATTAATGTAAGTCTGCTTGTGCCTAATAAATAAATAAGTGTGCTTTATAAATCCGGTTATTACCATTGATGTAATTTTCCCGTGTTGCTGGTGTGAAGCGAGTGCACACGTGTGGGTGGGTGAGTGGGGTGTGTTTTGGGCTGATTCCTGCCCTGCTCTTGAAGCTTACTGAGTGGGAGAAAGCGGGTCCCACTTGGTCTCAGAGGCACAGAATCCTCAGCCCGTATCACCAACTGAGACAGAGTCAGGCTGCCTGACAATGCAGTTTACTGGCAAACCCATAAATGATTCACCAGTTTGAGTTTCCTCATCAGCTGCCCTGCTTGGCAGAGCGAGCTGGCGATTGCATTTGCCACTTTCAGACCTTCCAGTCTATTTTTTCAGTAACGTGCCCTATTGTCACGAGCAGAGTCTGACTGCCATTCACTCTGTTCCTCAACAAAAAGTGACCTTTCCCATCAATAAATTAGCTTCAGTAGAGTTTAATGTGGGCCTTTGTACACACGGGATCAAGCAAGATTATTTAATTACCAGTTTTGTCGATTTGTAGTTTAGCCTCAAGGGAAAACAAGGGATTTCTTGCTGTGGATTAAATTCATTCCTCGCGCACTTGGCTTTCCAACATCTGAGTTTGAATCATCGTAGAGTCCCTACAGTACAAAAGGAGTCCATCGAGTCTGTACTACACCAATCCCATCCAAGCCCTATCCTGTAACCTCACATTTACCCTGCCACACCCCTGACATTAGGGGGTCAATTCAGTATGGCCAATCAAACTAACCTGTTCCATCGTGCCACCTAGTCCCCTAGTCGCAACACTCCGGCGCACGTTTGGGCACACTGAGGGAGAATTTAGCATGGCCAGTCCGCCTAACCAGCACAACTTTCGGACTGTGGGAGAGAACTGGAGCACCCGGAGGAAACCCGCGCAGACACGGGGAGAAGGTGCAGGCTCCACGCAGACAGTGGCAGCCCCCATCATTTCTGGGTTGACGGGGCAGCCTGTAAACTCCTCCAATAGCTGTAGCAGCTCTTGAGGGCCGCTGAGATCCGCCTTGCCCTCCTCCAACTTGTGATCTGAAATCTTCAAACCGAACCAAAGGAATCTTTGTGTGTCTAGTCACTGCAATGGGAACATGCTTATTACCGAAGGTTTGGGAGGGTGCGGTGGAGGAGGGTCAGCTTGCGTTGCTCAGAGGCGGTCCAAACCTGCAATGACATGTTTCTTCTGCTGGTGATTGACATCCATGCAACGTATTCCTGGCTCACCATCAGGGAAAAACTCGCAAGTGGTGGTACAGTGGTTAGCACTGCAGCCTCAGAGCCCAGGTTCGATTCCCAGCTCGGGTCACTGTCTGTGCAGAGTCTCCCCATGTCTGCGTGGGTTTCCTCCGAGTGCTCCAGCATCCTCCCACAGCGCGAAAGACGTGCGGTTAGGTGCATTGGCCATGCTGAATTGACCCTAGTGTCAGGGGGGATTCGCAAGTTAAATATGTGGGGTTATGGGGATAGAGCCTGAGTGGGATGATGGGTCAAATGGCCGCCTGGAATGAAGAGTTTGTCGTATGAGGAACGGTTGAGGACTCTGGGTCTGTATTCATTGGAGTTTAGAAGGATGAGGGGGGATCTTATTGAAACTTACAGGATGTTGTGAGGCCTGGATAGATTGGATGTGAAGAGAATGTTTCCACTTGTAGAAAAAACTAGAAGCAGAGGGCACAACCTCAGGCTATAGGGACAATCCTTTAAAACAGAGATGAGGAGGAATTTCTTCAGCCATAGAGTAGTGAATGTGTGGATCTCTTTGCCACAGAAGGCTGTGGAGGCCAGCCCATAGAGTGTCTTTAAGACTGAGGTAGATTGGTTCTTGATTAATAAGGAGATCAGGGGTTATGAGGAAAAAGCAGAAGAATAGGGATGAGAAAAATATCAGCCATGATTGAATGGCAGAGCAGACTCAATGGGCTGAGTGGCCTAATTCTATTCTTATATTTTACGGTCTCTCTCTGATTAAGAAATTGACTAGATATGGTTTTTAACACAGTGCAGACAGTTGATGATCTCAGGATTGAATCTCTAAGGAAGAGGCAGCCCAGAGCTGGCATGACTTCAGTTACAAAGTTTAATACAACAAAACCACGAGACTCGAATATCAGAGGTCAACAGTGCTGTCCCAGCTGATCTCATTGTTGTATAAATAAATGTAATGCAAAGACATGTCATAGACCCATATTCAATCTGATTGTGCAGGTCATTGGCATTTGATATCTCTGCAACACTTCCTGAGAAATTTGTTTCAGTCAGTGACTTGTTTACATTCTCAGCATTCCTCCTTACTCACTTCTGAAAGCAGTGAAGTGAAATATAAGTAACCTCCTCCCTGCCCTCTTCCCCAGTGCCACAGAACCCTTGTTCATATCTTTGTCATCTCAGGTTCATTCGCTTGCTTCTTGACATGATGGGGTGTCTTGTAGAAAGGGATTAATAAACAAAATGTTCTTTAGTAAAAATGAGAGGTGCTAGTATTGAAAGCGTATAAAATTCTTAAAGCAGGTAGGACAAGGTAGATGCTGAGAGGCTTCTTCCACTGCACCCCCACCCCCCCACTCAGGTGTAAAGTCTAGATCGAGGAGATTGCACACTTTGTGACTCTGACTCTTTAATACTTTTTATTTTTGGGGGCGTGTGTGTTGCTGGCAAGCCCACTATTTAATACCATCTTGAATTGCTGTGGAACTGAGTGTCTCGCTTGGCCATTCAGAATCAACCATTTTATTGTGGCTCTGGAGTCATACGTAGGCCGGACTAAGGGTGGTGCAATGGTTAGCACTGCTGCTGTAGAGCACCAGGGATCCAGGTTCCATTCGCAGTTTGGGTCACTGTCTATGTGGAGGACTGCATGTTCTCCCCATGTCTGCGTGGGTTTCCTCCAGATGCTCCGGTTTCCTCCCACAGTCCGAAAGACGTGCTGGTTAGGCACATTGTTCATACTAAATTCTCCCTCAGCGTGTCCGAGCAGGTGCCTGAGTGTGGCAATTAGGGGATTTTCACTTCGTTGCAGTGTGAATGTAAGCCTACTTGTGACTAATAAATAAACTTCATTTCCTTCCCTAAAGAACATCAATGAACTAGATGGATTTTTACAATAGTTTCATGATCGCTTTCAATTCCACCAGCTGCTGTTCTGGGATTTGAACCAGCATCCCCCAGGATATTAGGCTGGGCCTCCGATTTCTCATGGAAACACAATTTCCTCACCTTCAAGAACCCGTTCAACTCCCTTTTAAATTTGTTTATGGAGTTGGCTTCCACCATCTTCTCTAGTTGAGCGTTCCAAATCCCAGTGACACTCTCTCCCCTAGATCTCTTGCCAATGATTTGGAATCCACTTTCTCGTGTTTATTGATCCATTTGCCAAAGGATTCTCTGTCTGACTATATCAGAAGAAATAATAAATGAGCAACAGATTTATCTGCTCTACCCAAGACTGCAAGAAATTGTAAAGGATCGTGAACGTAGCCCAGTCCGTCATGCAAACCAGCCTCCCATCCATTGACTCTGTCTATACTTCCCACTGTCTCAGAAAAGCAATTGCCATAATTAACAAAGCTTTGACACAGAGTCTTCCTGAAATGTCAGCTCTTTTCTCTCCTTACAGATACTGCCAGACCTACTGAGATTTTCCAGCATTTTCCCTTTTTTCCAGCAAAACCTAGGACCCCACGTACCCTGAACATTCTGTCTTCCACTTTCTTCTGTCAGGAAAAAGATACAAAAGTCTGAGATCACATACCAACCGACTCAGGAACAGTTTCTTCCCTGCTGCCATCAGACTCTTGAATGGACCTATTTTGCGCCATGTTGATTTTTCTCTGCACCCTAGCTGTGACTGTAACTGCAGATTCTGCACTCTCTCGTTTCCTTCTCTACGAATGGTATGCTTTGTCTGCACAGTCACAAGAAACAACACTTTTCACAGTATCCTAACGCTTGTGACAATAATAAATCAAAATCAGATTTGCACAAACCATGGACTTAACTAACTAGAAAATAGCAAAGTTGCTTCAACACGTAGCAACTTGACCTGGGCCTGGTTGCAATCCCCCCGCCGCCACTCCAACAATCTCCATGGCTTTAGAACAACTACTCATTTGTCTTGAGATAGATTTTCAAGAGGTAGATTAAATGAAAGAAACTTTTTTAAAAAATGCATTGCTTTTGATTTGATTTGATTTGATTTAATCAAATGACATGGAGCAGATGTTCTGAGCTGGAACTTGTTCCCTAACAGCACTCTGGGTGTACCTACACTGCAGGGACTGCAGTGGTGCAAGAAGCTGCCTCACCAGCACCTTCTCCAGGCATAATAAATGCTACCCCCACCTGCGAGACCTCATCCCATGAAAGTAGTTCTTTTTTTTAAAATGCTGCAATTATTGTTATCTGCTAGAACACTGAGATTCCAGGCCAAGGACTTGTTGACTTGTTTACCTCTGCCCTGTTTACTCTCTGTATCGGTTGCACTCAGTCACATTCTGTACATAATAATGATATTTAATTTGCTTACGTGGCAGGGTGAAGAGCAGACAGTAATCTAGTGAAGGAAATTGCCTTTAGTGTTTTTTTCCCTTCTGGATAATGAATTAAGCTGCCCAACTATTGACCCCCTGCTACAACCACACAGTTCTGTCTAGACAAGATAGCCAGGGTCCCAAGTTCAATTCCCAACTTGGGTCATTGCCTGTGTAGAGTTTGCACATTCTCCCCATGTCTGCGTGGGTTTCCCTGGGTGCTCTGGTTTCCTCCCACAGTCTGAAAGATGTGCAACTTAGGGGGATTGGCCGTGCTAAATTGCCCTTTAGTGTCTCAGGATGTGGAAGTTAGGGGGATTTTTAGAAATGTATTAATTTTTATGGGACGTTGATGTTGCTGGCTGGCCAATATTTATTGCCTGTTCCTAGTTGCCTGAGGGTAGTTGAGAGTCAACCACATTGCTGTGGCTCTGGAGTCACATGTAGGCCAAACCGGGTAAGGACAGCAGATTTCCTTCTCTAAAGAGCATTAATGAACCAGGTGGGTCTGTTTGGAATTGTGGTCAGTGCAGAGTTGATGGGCCGAATGACTTCCTTCTGCACTATAGGATTCTATGGTCTGTGATCTATGGAGGAAACCTTTGCAGACACGGGGACATGTGCAGACTCCACACAACCAGTGACCCAACCTGGGAATTGAACCTGAGCACTTGGCACTGTAATTCCAGATTTTTACTGAATTCAAATTTCCACATTTGCTGTGGTAGGATTTGAACCCTGGTCCCCAGAATATTACCCTGGGTCTCTGGATTACTGGTCCAGTGACAATACCATTACACCGTTGCCTCTCCACGGCCATGCTAAATTGCCCCTTAGTGTCCAAAGGTATGTGAGTAAGGTGGTTTGGCCATGCTAAATTGCCCATAGTGTCAGGGGAATTAGCGGGGTAAATATGTGAGGTTATGGATCTAGAGTCTAGGTAGAGTTGTGGTCGATGCAAACTCAATGGACCAAAAGGCTTCCTTCTGCACTGTAGGGATTCTGAGATTAAATGGGTTGAACAGCTTGAACCATTTTGAATAGCTCATGATCTGTGAAGAATTATTACAGATCATGTGGCATGTAAAACATTTTCCATTAGAACAGTGACTCAATTCGAAGAGTACTTAATTGGCTGTAAAGTGCTTTGGGATCTCCTGAAGTTGTGAAAGATGGTATGGAGAAGCAAAGACATTCTTTTGTTTATTCTCTCAGGAACGTGGACAAACCAGTAAGACATGAAACACAGAGCAAGTTACATTTCTATAGCACCTTAAGCATGACGAACCATCACAAGTTTAATTTGGTTTGATTTGATTTATTATTGTCACATTTATTTGTATACAGTGAAAAGTATTGTTTCTTGCGCGCCATACAGGCAAAGCATACCGTTCATAGAGAAGGAAAGCAGAGAGTGCAGAATGTAGTGTTACAGTCATAGCTAGGATGTAGATCAACTTAATGCAAGATAAGTCGATTCAAAAGTCTGACAGCAGCAGGGAAAAAGCTGCTCTTGAGTTGGTTGGTATGTGACTTTTGTACCTTTTTCCTAGCGGAAGAAGGTGGAAGAGAGAATGTCCGGGGCACATGGGGTCCTTGATTATGCTGGCCGCTTTGCTAAGGCAGTGGGAAGTGTAGTCAGAGTCAATGGATGGGAGGCTGGTTTGCGTGATGGATTGGGCTTCATTCATAACACTTTGTAGTTTCTTGTGGTCCTGGGCAGAGCAGGAGCCATACCAAGCTGTGATACAACCAGAAAGAATGCTTTCTATGACACATCTGTAAAAGTTGGTGAGAGTCATAGTGGACATGCCAAATTTTCTCAGTCTTCTGAGAAAGTAGAGGTGTTTGTGGGCTTTCTTAACTGTTGTGCCTTTATCAAAGGATTTTCCAGCAGCACTTACCCTAAAGCCAGAAAATCCTAATAGGGCTCAACAGATCTTTCCAAGATTCCCCCTCAGTCTGCCAGCTACAATTCTCGTGGAGAGTGGGATAGGAAAATTTCAGTCAAAGAGTGACACCCATCACGCAATAAATTATTCAAGACAGACAATCAATCGCTTGGTCAAAGAGAAAGACTTTGAGGTGCTCTGTAAAAATAAAGAGAGGAAGGGGGGGAAAAGGTTGACGTTAGAGAAGTTAAAGACCAGTATGGCCACAAAAGCAGCAATGTGCGAGAGACCAGAACTAAGGGAGTGCAGAGATCTCAGTGGGTTGTAGGGCTGGAGGAGACTAGAGGGAGGGAGGCCACACAGGAATTTGTGAACAAAGATGAGAATTTTTAAAGTCAGGGCCTTGTCAGAAAGGTTATTGTTCAGCGAGCATGAAGTGGGAGGGGTGCAGCGTGAATGAGACTTGGGGTGAACTAGATGATGGAGAGCAGAAGTTTTAATGAGCTTAACTTTGCAGAAGTTGGAAGACGGAAGGCTGCCCAGCAAAGGATCGGAATGATTATGTCTAGAAACAAGTTAATAAAAATAACATAATGCGTGTTTATGCACTTTGTCATGTTAGCAAGAATCTCTGGAATAGTGTGAGCTGTTTGAACGTCACAGATATTTCTGCATTGCTCCAGAAAAGATTCTTTTCTGAATCAAGAATGGGTGAACTTAGAAAGTAGGAAAGGAGCAGGCCATTCAGCCCCTCGAGTCTGTCCTGCCATTCAGTAAAATCACGGCTGATCTGTGGCCGAACTCCATATACAAATCATCGTTTTTGAATATAGAACTGGAGTACAACTGAAAAAAAAAACAGGCTGTCAAAGCTTTTCATCTTGCACTCATCAGAATGGCTCACAAGATTAAGGGTAAGGCAATTTATACTACATGAGAAGAGAATGCTGATTGGTTGGCAGGTGCACTCTGGTAAAGGGTTTGCCCTGGAGGATTACTACCAAGCTTCTACCAGGCAGGTCGACTCTGTGTGGCATCAGTCAGGTCCACAGTGCTTGAAGCTACATCCATTTACACATGGGGCCTGGTCAGGAGGAGCAGATCCAAGCGTTGCACTTCTTCCAATTAAACAAAGCTTTGGAGACATTCCCTGGTACATTCCCCACAGCAATGCCTTGATCAATAGAGGTTAGTTTATCGTGCGGTTGTCCTGATAAGTACATGATGTAAAACTTGGACAGGGTATCTCTTTTTTCCCAGTAGTACTTCGTATACCTGATCTTGGTGCCTTATCTCTCGATGTGTTTGGACAACAGAAATCCATCAGCCAGATATAAAATTAACAATCCACCTCGCTTCAATTGGCATTTGCAGTAGAGAGAGATATATATTTCTGTCCTCCTTCTGCGTGTAGAGATGTTTCCCAGTTTCACTCCAGAAAGATTGATTATTCGTCTTCAGATGACACCCACTGTTCCGAGACCCTGTGCCCACGGGAAATAGTACTGGTGCAAAAACATACAGGAGGTTCCTTCAAAACCGTGGAATTCTGGCAAAAGCTACTCCCTATGGGGTAGCACAGTGGCTAGCACTGCTGCCTCACAGGACTAGTTACCTGGGTTCAATTCCCACTGGGTCACTGTCAGTATGGAGTTTGCACATTCTCCCCTTGCCTGCATGGGTTTCCTCCAGACGCTCCAGTTTCCTCCCATGGTCCAAAGATGTGCAGATTTAGGTGGATTGGCCACACTAAATTACCCCTTAGTGTCACAAAGACATGTAGGTTACAGGAATTGGTATACGGGGTTACATTGAATAGAATCGTAGAATCCTTGCAGTGCAGAAAGAGGCCATTCAGCCCGTCGAATTAGCACCGATCACAATCCCACCCAGCCCCTATTCTCATAACCCCATGCATTTACCCTAGCTAGTCCTCCTGACACCAAGAGGCAATTTAGCATGGCCAATCCACCTATCCCACACATCTTTGGACTATGGGAGGTAACTGGAGCACCTAGAAGAAACCCATGCAAACATGTAAACTCCACACAGACAGTGACCCAAGCCGGGTCCTGGAGATGTGAGGCAGCAGTGTGCCACCCACTGGGGATAAGGCTTGGGTAAGATGCCATTTCGGAGAGTTGGTGTAGACTCAGTGGGCCAAATAGCCACCTCCTGCACTATAAGGACTTTATGATTCTACGACTTCAACCTTTCATTGCAAGATTTACCAAAAGGAAATGGGGAGCGATTGTTTGAAGAGGAAACTGAAGAGAGAGCCTGGCATCATTTTTGTTCGAGTACCATATTAAATAAGCTCTTTGTCTTGTGTAGAATGAGCAGAATAATTGTTTAACCAAGTGAGGCTCTTTGCGTGTATTTTTAGGCTCTTGTATCATGTCAGATACCAATTGTGGCCTCTTGCACGCTTACCCGATTTTAATCACTCCAGAGACAACAGCTGGGCCTTCATATGCCTAGGCCCCAACCTCTGAGACTTCCTCTTTCTATTTTATGATGCTCCTTAAAGCCTATTTCTTTGGTCTGTGATTCAATGTCACGTTGTTTGATAATGTATTTAAGAAGCACATTTGTGTTTGACAAAGTTAAAGTTCTTTTTATTCATGAGACATGGGCATCAGTGGCTGGCCCATTCCTAATTGTCCAAGGACAATTGAGAGTCAACCACGTCGCTGTGGCTCCGGAGTCACCTGTAGGCCAAACTGGGTAAGGATGGCAGATTTCCTTCCCTAAAGGATATTAGTGAACCAGATAGGTTTTTCCTGACAATCATCAATGGGTTCACGGTCATCAATAGATTCTTAATTCCAGATATTTTTAATTGCATTCAAGTTCCACCATCTGCCGTGGCGGGATTTGAACTCGAGTCCCCAAAACATTAGCTGAGTTTCTGCATTAATAGTCTAGCAATAATATCACCAAGGCATCACCTCCCCTTGTATACAAATGCAAGTTCCTAGGGAGTGGGATAGCTTGATCTTGGGTTTGGACATAGCTCAGCACAACATTGAGGACCAAAGGACCTGTACTATGCTGTCCTGTTCTATATCTATGTTGTTGTTGAGCTTGGAGGCGAGAGAAAAGTTTGAGATTCAGGCTTAATAGACTGGATTTTCCCCTGGGCATCAGCACCCTGAGGTCAGGGCAGACCAGGTTCCTGGTTTTACAGGTTGTTCTCTCTGGAGTGGCAGAGTTTGAAGGGAGACCTGATAGAAGTCTATAAAATGATAACAGTCTTTCTCCCAGAATTGCAATGTCTGATACTAGGGGGACACGCACTTAAGATGAGAGGAGGGAAGTTCAAAGAAAACGTGATGGGCGGCATGGTGGTTAGCACTGCGGCCTCACAGCGCCAGGGACCCAGGTTTGATTCCCGGTTTGGGTCACTGTCTGTGCAGAGTTTGCACATTCTCCCCGTGTCTGTGTGGGTTTCCTCCAGATGCTCCGGTTTTCTCCCACAGTCCAAAGATGTGCGCTTAGGTTGATTGGCCATGCTAAATTAAGCCCCTTAGTGTCCCCGGATGTGTGGGTTAGAGGGATTAGCGGGATAAATATGAGGGCTCATGGCAATTGTTGTCGGTGCAGACTGGATAAGCAAATGGCCTCCTTCTGCAATGTAGGGGTTCTATTTGCAAGTCTTCTAGACAGGGAACGGTAGGGTCTGGAACGTGCTGCCAGGGGTGATGATTGGGGCAGATATGATATGGGCATTTAAGGGGCATTTAGATAAGCACATGAATGTGCAAGGAATAGAGAGATATGGATCAAGGGCAGGCTGAAGGAATTGGTCTAATTTGACGTCATGCTCGGCACACCACTGTGGGCCGAAGGGCCTGTTCTTGTGCTGTACTCTTCCATGATCAAGCCTGTGCTTGCCAGGAATGAGGCTGGCCTGACCGATTTTTGCCTCTTGATTGACTGCCCAGTTGAAGAGGGTGGGCAGGTCACCTGACAAAGCAAAGCCAGTAGGAGGGCCAGCAGCTCTAGAGGTTCTACAATTCCATGGAGGGGATGGGTGAGACTGTAGGAGCTGCCTTATATACCCTCCCCACCTCACCCCTCTGTTAGAGCAATGTGCCTATGAGGCTCGATAACTCCCCAGGGCTGCCACAGGGCTGCAATCTGCACAAAAGCTGGGGAAGGAAGCAAAGGAGGAGGAGTGGACATGAATAAATCAGACTTCCCTCAATAGGTGTGGGGCAGTAGGAAGAATGCTAGCCATGATGGTTACGTTCCTGGACTTACCATTAAGCAGTTTGGTTAAATGATGTAAAGACGTGCGTTCAAATCCCACTAGAAAGCTGGGAAATTGAAATTCATTAAATTAAATAAATCTGAAATTGTATTTTTACTGCTGGGTAAAATTTTGCCAAGTTCACTAATGTTCTTCAAGGGAAGGAATTCTGCCATCCATACCTGGTCTGGCCTACAATGTGGTCGACTCTTAGCTGCCCCATTGTAATGGGCAAATGGCCCTGCAGCGTAGAGTTGGCCAACACCGTGTGAATGGATTTAAGAATTTGCCATTGAGTTTGACATTTGTGACTTTTATCAAGCATCCCATCACTCTGGAAAGCAGTGTGATTGCATCAGCCACACAATCAGCTACGTGTGTCTGTTTCACTTCTTAGTTACATGTGTTTACTCAACAGCATTGAGTTTAATGCTAATGTAAACATTTTTTTAGAAACACATTTGTCCCTGAAGTTCCTGTCTAAAGAATATTGCTGTTCCACTCCATCGTAGATAGGCAATTGAAAGAGGATGAAACATAATGCAGGCAGCCTCGATTCGCATAGTATCATCTGACACTGAACAAACATAAGAAAATATAACTGTCACCGCTCACTCTCACTGTCTCTAATTCCTGTAGCCCGCATCTCCCCCTCTCATCATTCCTTATCTTTGTCTCTTTTCCTCACTCTCTCTCCCGCTCTCTGCCCCGCTCCCCCGCTGCTTCTTGAGGTGAGTTTTAAAACGCAATCCTACGACACTGTCGCTTTTTTTGGACAGAAACATGATTGATTGGGGGGGATAGAGCTTAAGCTCACCAGTGAAGCCAGCTGAAGATTGCTCGGGGTGCCATTGCGCATGTGCCCCAACCTCCCAGTGAACTCCAGCAGCACAATTTCGCCAGCAATTCCCACCTACTGGGTGCATGTACCCATTCCATTACAATGGACGGATTATAAACCTCTGGATCTAAACGTCTTGCCACAGGAGTCGATTGCTCCGGTTTCCTCCCACAGTCCAAAAGACATGCTGGTTGGGTGCATTGGGCCGTGCTGAATTGTCCCCCAGTGTACCCGAACAGACACTGGAGTACGGCGACTGGGAGGGATTTTCACAGTAACTTCACTGCAGTGTGAATGTAAGCGTACTTGTGACACTAACAAGTAATGATGAGCTTCACACACTTCTACACAGCTGCTTCCGCGGCCTGTGTAAGGAAATGTAAGCTGTGTATTTAACCACCTCTTTACGATTTGTTTTGCAGGTAACCTTGACAAACACATTCAGCTGGAAAATTTAGTTGCCCAGTTTTTGGGAGTGGAGGCAGCCATGATATTCGGAATGGGGTTCGCCACCAACTCAATGAACATCCCCGCTCTGGTTGGGAAGGTGAGTTGCTGCTCCCGCTCTTCCTGCCAGATCAAATCCACTGCTATGGCCTATGTTTGCTGGGGTTTTGCAAGGATTAGAGACAATTTCACTGAAACATGTAAGTTTCTCAGGGGCTTCAATAATGAAGAGGCTGAGAGATTTGTTACCACTGCCCTGGGAATCTGAAGCACGGGGGACGCTGTCTCGGGAAAAGGGGGTGATCCGTTTGTGTGGATGTAAAAAAAAAAAAATCCCGCAGCGGTATTCTGAAGAGATTTTCAAGGGTTACGGGAGACAGGCAAGAGAGTGGAGTTCAGGTCATGATGCATGATTTTTACGAATGGGCGTAACAGAGTTAATGGGCCGAATGGCCTGCTCCTATTTCTTATGATGCTATAAGTCTTAAGACATGCCCAGAGAGTAAAGCAAGCTTGGCAAAACAAGCAGAAAGTAACAATTGTCCACCTCATCATCACTTTCCACTTCACCGTTGTTGCCAAATTATCCAGCTGGATAAATTATCTGGATTGGATTCTCCTCATTTAAATATTGGGAAGACTGAAGCCAGTGTTTTCAGTCCCTGCTCTGAACTCCCATTCCTAGTCACTGACTCTAACCCTCTCCCTAGAGGTCCCAAGACCTCTCCACCTCACTTTCTGCCTTTAATCATTCCATTAAACCGAACATGTTACTCGAGCTTTTGGTTATCTGATCTAATACCGAGGTGTCATACTTTGTTTTATAACACATATGAAGTACCATCTATTGATTCATTCATGGGCACCATTGGCTGGGCCAGAATTTATTGTCCGTCCCCTCATTGCCCTTAAGGGCTGTTGAGAGTCAACCACATTGCTGTGGCTCTGGAATCACATGTAGGCCAGACCAGATAAGGATGGCAGATTTCCTTCCTTAAAACACGTTAATGAATTTTCTCTGACAATGGTTTCATGGTCATCAGTAGATTCTTAATTCCAGATATTTTTTGTTGAATTTGAATTTCACCATCTGCTGTGGTGGGATTTGAACACAGTCCCCAGAACATTAGTTGAGTTTTTGGGTTAATAGTTCAACGATAATACCACTTGGCCATCGCCTCTCCTTATACATATTCAAATGCAAGAGCCAGAGCATTAACCTGGGGTTCTGTAGTATTAGTCTAGTTTTTAATGCCACTATGCCATTGCCTTGGGACATTTCATTACGTTAAAAGGACTATACATTGATGGGATGATAACCTGTTCTCCAAACTTCATTAGGTATACATTAGCAATCTACTGGTCATCCTATTATAGAAAGGATATTATTAAACTAGGAAGAGTGCAGAAAAGATTTACTAGGGTGCTACCGGGATTTGATGGCTTGAGTTATAAGGAGAGGCTGGATAGACAGACTTTTTTTCTGGAGCATAGGAGACTTGGGGTGTTCTAATAGTGGTCAATAAAATAATGAAGGGCATAGATGGGGAGCAGCATGATGGTACAGTGGTTGGCACTGTTACCTCACAGCACCAGGGTTTGATTCCCAGCTTGGGTCACTGTCTCTGTAGAGTTTGCATATTCTCCCCGTGTGAGTTTTCTCTGGGTGCTCCGGTTTCCTCCCACAGTCTGCAAGATGTGTCGGTTAGGCGCGTTGATGCAAACAGGCGCTAGGCTGTGGCAACCAGCAGAATTCCGCATTAACTTCATTACAGTGTTAATGTAAGCCTTACTTGTGACTAATAAAAATAACCTTTAACTTAAAAGTTTAAACTTTAGATAGTCAACATATTTTCCCAAAGGTAGGGGAGTCTAAAACTAAAGGTCGTAGGTTTAATGTGAGAGGGGGGAGATATAAAAAAGTCCAGATGTTGTTGTTGTCATCATCGTGGTTTGATCCATTTGAGGCAAACTCTTTGCTTGTGCACAAATGGTTATTTTTAATTGAAAGGGATTGCTATTGTTCATCTGTAATATGCTGTTCAGAACTCCTTGCAACACCATTTCCCCACCAAAATACATCGCAGTGAAGGTGACGCACAGATAATTGAGCTGGTCTCAATGCTGCTTCATTCCTCTCTAAAACGTTCCTGTCCCCCGGGACTCGTTCACCAACAACATCTCCTCTCTTAACAATAGTGGCAGCAAATGGCCACCTCTGACTCTCGCTGGCACCGGCCGCAACCTCTCAACCCACGGGTACGTTAGTGTCATGAGAAAGGTGGTAGGTTTATCTATTTTGGGTGTACACACACACACACACTGTGCATGTTGAACACTCGAGAGACAAGTGTAGCACAAACAGGCAGCCAGTTTATCGTTCTGTCCCACTCCGCACAGTGTCACCCCTGCAGGAGAAACTCTCTGGTTGAATGGGGAATGTTCTGGAATCTGCTTTTTCTCGAACCCAGACCGAGAGAATGAGGATCTTAACCTTTTTGCATGATGTCATGTAAGAAAGAATCTGAGGGAGCATCGACCCCTTCCCATCCTTTTCCTTGGGGACATCACAAAATGACTTCTCCCCACACCCCACAGCGTGGAAGAGTCAATTACTAGGGGGCACAGGCTTAAAGTGCAAGTGGCAAGGTTTAAAGGAGATGTATGAGGTAGATGTTTTAACAGAGAATAGTGGGTTGCTGGGGTGGGATTAGTGGAAGCGGATATAGTAGTGACTTTGAAGGGCGTCTTGACAAGTACATGAATAGGATGGGAATAGAGGGATATGGTCCTCGGAAGGGTGGGGTTTTAGTTCAGATGAGCAGCACAGTCAGTGCAGGTTTAGAGGGCTGAAGGGCCTGTTCCGATGCTTTAATATTCTTTGTTCTTTGACCCAATGCTGATGAAAAAATTACAGAATCCTTAAAGTGCAAAAGAAGGCCATTCAACCCATCAAGTCTGCACCAACTCGCCAACAGAGCATCCCAGCCGGTCCTTAGCCACATAACCCTATGTATTATCCCACTAATTTTCCCTAACCTAAACATCTTGAGACACTTAAGGGGCAATTTAGCAGAGCCAGTGCTTAACCTGCCCATTTTTGGACTGTAGGAGGAAACTCACGGAGACACGGGGAGAATGTGCAAACTCTGCACAGACAGTAACCCAAGCTGGGAATCGAAGCTGGGTTCCTGGTACTGTGAGGCAGCAGTCTTAACCACTGTGCTACCAAAACACTAATATATTCCCAAGTCAGGATGATGTATGACTTGGATGGGAACTCGCAAGTGGTGTCTCCGTGTATGTGCTGCCCTTATCCTTGTAGGTGGCAGTAGTTGTAGGTTTGGAAGTTGCTGTTGAAAGAACATTGGTGAGTTGCTGCGGTGCATTTTGTAGATGTTAAATATGCTGCCACTGTGGAGGGAGTGAAAGGTTACGGATGCTGTGCCGATCAAGCGGAACGCTTTGTCCTGGATGGTGTTGAGTGTTGTTGGAGCTGTACTCATCCAGGTGAATGCAGATCACACTCCTGACTTGTGCCTTGTAGATGCTGGACAGGCTTTGGGGAGTCAGGAGATGAGTTAGCACCTCAAAATTTCCCTGCTGCTGACCTGCTCTTGTAGCCACAATATTTATATGGCTGGTCAAGTTTAGTTCTGGTGAATGGTAACCCTCAAAAGTTGATGATGAAGGATTCAGCAATGGTAATGCCATTGAGTGCAAGCAATAGGAGCAAAATTAGACCATCATCAGGGGAAAATGGTAGAGTCATAGAGGTTTACAGCATGGAAACAGCCCCTTCAGCCCAACTTGTCCATGCTGCCCTTTTCTTTAACTCACTAACCTAGTCCCAATTGTACATGTTTGGTCCTTATCTCTCTTTTCCCATCCTACTCATGTAACTGTCTAAATATTTTTTAAAAGATGAAATTATACCTGCCCCTACTACTACTTCTGGCAGCTTGTTCCAGACACTCACCACCCTCTGTGTGAAAAATTTGCCCCCCCCGACCCTTCTGTATCTCTCCCCTCTCGTTTTAGACTTCCCTACCTTTAGAAAAAAGTGTTGACTATCTAGCTGATCTGTGCTGCTCATTATTTTATAGACCTCTGTAAGAATACCTCTCAGCCTCCTACTCTCCAGAGAAAAAGATCCCCATGTATTCAGCCTCTCCTTATAACTCAAACCATCAAGTCCCAAGTAAATCTTTTCAGGACTCTTTCTAGTTTAATAATATCCTTTCTATTGATTGCTAATGTACATAATGAAGATTAGAGAAGAGGTTATCATCCCTGCATTGAAATTCACCCTCCAACGTGACGTTGATCCTCAAATGCTTAATAATCTTGAAAAATTAAAGTTTCCATCATTTCATGGAGTTTGTGCTGAAGAATTCCAGGAGAATTGCAGTTATTTAATTTATGAAAATCATTTTGGCCTTGAATAGGTTATTCATGAATGTTCAGAAATTGGCCATCTGTTTCTAATTCCCCTTAAACTGAGGAAATTCCTAGGGGGGGGAATGGAGGGGGAATTTTTTTTTTACTTCCCCCAATCCGACATCTCTGCGCGTTTTCAAAAATTGATTTGAATTTTGATTTGATTTATGTTGTCACATATATTAATATACAGTGACAGGTATTTTTTGCATGCTATACTGACAAAGCATACCGTTCATAGAGAAGGAAAGGAGAGCGTGCAGAATGGAGCATTACAGTCATAGCTAGGGCACAGAGAAAGATTAATTTAATGCGAGGTAGGTCCATTAAGAAGTCTGACAGCAGCAGGGAAGTAGCTGTTCTTGAGTCAGTTGGTACATGAACAAAAGACTTTTGTATCTTTTTCCCGACAGAAGAAGGCAGAAAGGAGAATGCCCAGAATGCATGGGGTCCTTAATTATTCCAACTGCTTTTCCGAGGCAGCGGGAAGTGTAGGTAGAGTAGGAGGCTGGTTTGCATGATGGATTGGACTACATTCATGACCTTTTGTAGTTCCTTGCGGTCTTGGGCAGAGCAGGAGCCCATACCAAGCTGTGACACAACCAGAAAGAATACTTTCTATGATATATCTGTAAAAGTTGGTGAGAGTCGTTAGTCTTGTGAGAAAGTAGAGGCGTTTGTGGGTTTTCTTCACTATCGTGTCGGCATGGGGAGACCAGGACAGGTTGGTGATCTGGATTCCTAGAAACTTGAGATTCTCAACCTTTGCTACTTCGTCCCCATTGATGTAGACAGGGGCATGTTCTCCACTACGCTTCTTGAAGTCGATAACACTCTTCTTTACTTTGTTGACGTTGAGGGAGAGATTATTGTTACACCAGTTCACTAGATTCTTTACTGCAGTTGCTGCTTCGTGCTGAAGTGAGGCAGAGCGTAAGTTACCAGGATATTTTAACCTCTCCATGTCTCCCTTTCTCCAGGGCTGCCTGATTCTGAGTGATGAGCTGAACCATACATCTCTGATCCTGGGCGCACGCTTATCAGGAGCCACCATCCGCGTGTTCAAACATAACAGTGAGTCATGACGCTTCCCCAATCTTACATTATTTTCAATTTGATTTATTATTGTCACGTATTGGGATACTGTGCAAAGTATTATTTCTTGCCTGCTGTACAGACAAAGCATACTATTCATAGAGAAGGAAAGGAGAGAGTGCAGAATGTAATGTTACAGTCATAGCTAGGGTGTAGAGAAAGATCAACTTACTGTGAGGTAGATCCATTCAAAAGTCTGATGGCAGCAGGGAAGAATCTATTCTTGAACTGATTGTTACGTGAATTCAGACTTTTGTATCTTTTTCCCATTAGAAGAAGGTGAAAGAGAGAATGTGGTACGTGGGGTCCTTAATTATGCTGGCTGCTTTTGTGAGGCAGAGAGAAGTATAGACAGAATCAACAGATGGGAGCCTGGATTGTGTGATGGACTGGGCTACATTCACAACTCTTTGTAGATCCTTATGATCTTAGATGGAATAGGAGCCATACTAAGCTGTGAGACATCAGGAAAGGAAGCTTTCTGTGGCGCATCTGTAAAAGTTTCTCCTTCCTAATCAGTAACTCTCTGCTTTAGCCATTCACCACACGCAGAATATTTTTGCTTTTCCTCTGTTGGGATCTCTCTTTTGTTGCGATCAGTCCGCTATATACCATCATTTTTGCCTTTATGTGATAATGTTGTGAAAATGCAATTTGATTTGATTTATTATTGTCACATGTATTGCGATACAATGAAAAGTATTATTTTGTGCGCACTGTACAGACAAAACATACTCTTCATAGAGAAGGAAAGGAGCGGGTGCAGAATGTAGTGTCACAGTCATAACTAGGGTGTAGAGAAAGATCAGCTCACTATAAGATAGGTCCATTCAAAAGTCTGAAGGAAGCAGGGAAGAAGCTGTTCTTGTCGTTTGGTACATGATGTCAGACTTTTGGGTATCTTACTTTTGAGATTTAGAATTGTCAAGCTCGTTTGAAGGAGCTGATAAAGATGTAATGAGGTGCGATGATAATGTAGGGAATTAATTAACCTTTGCACCAGTAGTTTAAGGGTTGATAACTTTTAAACATTTTCATTTCACCTGATCCTCAGTTTATGACTTTCGTTGAGTTATGGAATTTGGCCCATCATGCCAGTTGATGGGTCTTCGGTTGAGTTGCTTTAACATTCCTGTATTCCTGTCTGCACTCCTGCAATTTTATCAAATTCTCTGAATGCTACTGTTGGTTCCTCTTTCAGGCAGTGCCTTCCAAATCTCCCCCTGACAGATAAAGTTTTTCTTGGGATGAGGGACAGGTTAGATGCATTCGTGCAAAATTCTCCCTTGGTGTATCCGAACAGGCACTGGAGTGTGACGAATAGGGGATTTTCACAATAACTTCATTGCACTGTTAGTGTAAGTCTACTTGTGACAAATAAATAAAATAAGCAAAAAAGAAGTTAGCCCAGGTCCCTGCATCACTAGCCCAGTGACAGTAACACATTAACCACCCCATAGTTAAGACAATACAATTCACATTTCTAGAGTTCATATAACCGCTTTCTATTGTGATACATTCTTTAGTTCAATTTTTCCAAGAAGTTCACCTTTTCCCCTGCTTTCGGTCAGTTTTAACAAGACAATTGTGGCAATAACATCAAAAATACTACCATTGGGATTAACCAGACTGCTCTTCAGAGGAACAGGATCAAACTCAAAGGGCCAAATGGCCTCCTGCCAAGCTGTACTCCTTTAAGACTGACTGATTTTACCAATAGAACTTTTTTTTTAATGGTTACTATGTCAGTTTTGAACACTAGTTGGTAATGCAAGGCTGTCACCATCACACTGGGTGCTGTGGCACTTTTTTGTGTGATGTTTTTTGGGGCTGGTGTTTTTGTGGAGGCCACCTGGAGGTTTTTGAACTGGTGAATAAATTCCATAATTATATAACCACTCAATGTTGCTCAGATCTGAGGATAAAAGTGCAGGGGACGCCTGACTTACGCATTTTTATAACTCCTAAAAGTTCATGATGTACTTTTCGTTTGTTACTGCAAACAGGAATAGGCCATTCAGCCCCTTGAATCTAGCCCACCATTCAACTTGATCATCTTCTACCTCGGTGCCAGCCGATACTATCCACTATATCTTGTGACATCTTTGAATGTCTGAACATTAAGGATGGAATTCTCTGGCCACAATGATCTAAAAGCCAGAAATTCCCGCCTGGCTATCAATGGGATTTCACGTTGTCCGCAATCTGCCCACTAAAATTCCAGTGGTGGGTTAGGGGAATTCCAGTCTAAATTTAAGTTTGTTTATTTGTGTCACAAGTAGGCTGACATTAACACTGCAATGAAGTTACTGTGAAAATTCCCCCGGTCGTCACACTCCACCATCTGTTTGGGTACACTGAGAGAAAATTTAGTATGGCTAAGGCACCCAGCCAGTATGTCTTTCGGACTGTTGGAGGATCTGTAGGAAACGCATGCAGACATGGGGAGAAAGTGCAAACTCTGCACAGACAGTGACCCAAGCTGGGAATCAAATCCCTGGCGTTGTGAGGCAGCAGTGCTAACCACTGAGCCATCGTGATACACAGGAGAATGAGGGGCGATCTTATTGAGGTGTATAAACTCATGAGGGGCAGCAATAGGATGAACTCACATAGTCTTTATCCCAGAGGAGGGGAATTTAAAACTAGAGGGCATAGGTTTTAAGTGAGAGGGGAAAGATATAAAAGGAGCACCTTCTTCACACAGAGGGTAGTGCGTATATGGAATGAGCTGCCAGAGAAAGTGGTTGAGGCAGGTTTATCAGCAACAATGTAAAAGCATTTGGATAAGTACATGGATGGGAAAGGATTACAGGGTTATGGGCCAAATGTGGGCAACTGGGATTGGTTGGGAGGGTGCCATGGTTGACATGGACCAGTTGGACTGAAGAGCCTGTTTCTGTGCTGTATTTCTCTGAGTCTACCTCTGTTAAACATACTCAATGACTGAACCTCCACAGCCCTCTACGGGAAAGAATGCAAAGACTCACCACTCACTGGGAGAAGTAACCCCTCCTTACCTGAGACTTAAATGGGAATTGAACCCAGGTCTCTGATGCTGTGAGGCAGCATCGCCAACTACTGTGCCACCGTGCTGTACCCAAACACCACCCTGCCCTCAATCACTTCATGTAGCTCCTACAGTCTCAGAGAGATATCTATAAACAGTGGAGATATGTCAGTATCACAGGCTGACTTCCATGTTCAATTATGGTTCATGTGGTTAGCACCAGTTAAACCAGACGTGACTGCTGGCAATGAACAATTTATAGATGGAAATAATCTAGGAGTGGGAATCGCTGATTAATTCTGACCTCTTGAGAATCCTGGACTTTTAATTGCTCCACCATTGCTGAAGTGCCTTCAGCTGCTGAGGCTGTAAAGTCTGGAATTTCCTCTCTATACTTCCTCCCTCTCTGCTCCTCCTTTATAGTCAGGGAGTCACACAATGTAAAAAAGGCCCATTGAGTCTGCACCAACAATAACTAGCACTGAAAGCATGCGAATCCCTTTTTTTCAGCACTTGTCTCATACCCTTGAATGTTATATTTCAAGTGCTCATCCAAATATTTTTTAAAGATTGTAAGGTTTCTGGCTGAAACCACCTTCACAGGTAGGTTCATTCCAGATTCTCACCATCCTCTGAGCGAATTTTTTTTCTCAAATCCCCTCTGAATCTCCCACTCCTCACTCTCAAACTGTGCTCCCTCGTGATTGACCCCCTTCGGCAAGGGGAACAGCTGCTCCCCACTCATCCTGTCTACTCACCTTGTCTGTCTTTATAGTGGGATTATCGCTAGATTGTTAATCAAAAATGTTCCGGAGACCTGGGTTTGAATCCCGCCACGATAGATGGTGGAATTTGAATTCAATAAAAAAAAAAAATTCTGGAATTAAGAATCTACTGATGACCATGAAACCATTGTCAGAAAATCCCATCCCTGGAAACTAATGTTCTTTAGAAAAGGAAATCTGCCTTCCTTACCTGGTCTGGCCTACATGTGACTCCAGAGCCACAGCAATATGGTTGGCTCTCAACTGCCCTCCAAGGGCAACTAGGGATGGGCAATAAATGCTGGCCAGTAGAAAAGGTCTATCGTCCCATGAACGAATTAAAAAACCCATCCTGGTGAACCTACTCTGTACCTGATGGTGAAGGGTCACCGGGGGAAATGGCAAAAGAAGCAGAAATGATGTGAGGGGAATTGTTTTTTAAAACATGACAAATGGTTAAGATCTGGGATATGTTGCCTGACAGCGTTGTGGAGATTTAATCGTGGCTTGCGAAAGAAAATTGGGTACTTATCTCGACAGAGAAAGCTGGCAGGGCTACGGAAAAAGGACGGAGGCACAATCTGTCAAGGAGCCAAAACCAGTACACAGCCTGATTGGCCTCTTCCCCTTGCACTGGAACCAGTCTGTGACCCCCCCCCCCCCCCCAGCTGAACTCTCAGGCCTAGTGCCATTCCAGTAAGCCTTGCTTTGTATCTTCAGTATTTCCTCTTTATGGTAGAGAACAGAACCATGCAGAGTGTTCCAAGTGTGAGCTCACTAAAGCGTTACACATGTTTAAGCAACAAAATTTTCACTGATTATTTGATTATCCTTTGGGCAGTTTAGCTGTATCTGTTATGCTCCCCCAGCTCCCCCTCTAATTGTGTTCAGCAAGATTCCTCCTCCTTGACAGAGAAAAGGCCTAAAGATTTGATGTAAATTGTGACTGAAAGGTTATGTGCAGACTTGGATATTGGAATGTGCTGTGATTTCATTCATTCCTTTATATCTCTAAAGGTTGATAGACCAGTTTTTCCATTGGCTGACGTGTGCCTGTGGGTTTTACTAAAATTCATTCGCAGGTTGGGTAAGTCGCTGGCAAGGTCAGCCAATTCCATCCATCCCAACATAGCCCTTGGAAAGATGATGGTGAGCCATCATCTTGATCAGCTGCAATCCATGAGGAAGTCCCCCCCATAGTGCACCAATATTTTTGACATCACACAATTTGCACCGTGACTTGGGGTCAGTGCAGCACCGTTCCACGCTCACAGCAGCAAGTTAAGGTATCATCCTTGACTTTTGTGTCCAGTTAGTATCTGACCCTGAATGAAAGCCAAGTTCTAAGTCTGTAGGTAGTGAGAGTTGAGTCCGAACAACGTGCACATCCATCCTCTCCTCAACCCCTTCAAAGTCAGTCAGAGCAAGACAAGGCCCTTTGAGCCTGCTCCACCATTCATTATGATCACGGCTAACTATCCAACTCGGAATCCCACCCGGGTTGTTATCAGAAATCTGTCTCCGTCAAACTGAAGACCTCCCTTGATGACAAAACACTGCCATCGGCAAAATGCCAGCAGCTTCGTAAATTGGTCTTTGAGGCAGCATGGTAGCACCACTGACTCACGGCGCCAGGGACCCGGGTTCGATTCTGGCCTTGGGTGGAGTCTGCATGTTCTCCTAGGGTCTGCCAGGAGAATTCCCGGGTTTTCACCAGGTTTCCTCCCACTGTCCAAAGATGTGTGGGTTAGGCAGATTGGCCTTATTTGTCTCTTGGTGTCAGTGGACTAACTAGAGTAAATAAGTTGGCTAAGGGCATAGAGGCTGGGTGGGATTGTTGTTGGTGCAGACTGAATGGGCTGAATGGCCACCTTCTGTACTGTAGGGTTCTAGGATTACACAATGTAGGATTGTATCTTCTGGAATTTAGGAAGTTAAGGGGAGATTCAATCAGTATTCAAAACATTAGCAGGATCGAGAGAAGCTAGTTCCGTGTGTTGGGGAATTAGGATGAGAGAGCAGAGTCTAAGAATCAGATCCAAAAACCTCTCAGGAGTGAGGTGAAGAAACACTAACTCACCCTGAAGCTGTGACTCCTCAACCAAAGAGAACAGCTGCTCCCTACTCACCCTGTCCATACCCCTCAGAATCTTATACGCCTCAATCAGGTCCACCCCCTCACCCTTCCCAGCTCTAGAGAAAACAGTCCAAGCCTTTCTAGTCTCTCCTTGTAGCTATGATTGACGGGGCCTTTCAGCTTGCAATAGGCTGCCCCAATCCCTAAATGGGGAATGGAGGGGCACCCCCAATCGACCTCACTGCCCAAAAACATCTCCCCAAACTGGCCAGATGGCATGGGGGAACTATCCAGACAAAAAAAGGGTGGCACGGATAAGTTGGGCCGAAGGGCTGGTTCCATTGCAGTAAACCTCTATAACTGTCACCCAGCCCCCTGCTATTTTACTTGCCCAACCTCTCAGCCCCCCTCTTCTGGGATGGAAGAGTATAAACTGTCTAACGTGTTGGGTAGCTCCAGTACTTTCTATTTGGATCACAGTTCACACAGGTACACTTTGTTCCCACTATTTCTCAATTTCTGACAGTGGTCAGTATTTGTTTGCTTATGATTTGACCTCGGGATATGTTGTTTTTCCGGATGTGGGGCCCTCTCCCAACAGAAAATAAGGAATGACATGAAGGGAACGTCTACACACTGCTTTGGCACTTGCTGTCACCATCTAAAATGACATTATGAATGATGTAAACTGTTGGAGCCTCTTGCTGTTGCTCAGTCACTGCTTGATGCATCAAGAATAGTCCAAAGATTTGCCGGTTAGGTTGATTGGCCATGCTAAATTTGCTCCTTAGTGTCCTGAGATGTGTAGGTTAGAGGGGTTAGTGGGTGAAATATGTAGGGATATCGAGGTAGGGCCTCAAAATATGTAGGGATATCGAGGTAGGGTGGGATTGTGTTCAGTGTAGAATCAATGGGCCGAATGGCCTCTTTCTGCACTGTAGGGTTTCTATGATTTCTATGAATATTTGGACTGAAAAAGATCCTTCAGCTGGAGGTTGTGAAGATGAGATGGAAAATTCTGGAAAATCCTGGCCCCACAGGCCAGGATTCACCATTTCACTGCAACTGTGTTCCCGATGGTGGAGGAATCCAGAACTAGTGTTTATCATAGGAATTGAGATGAGGAGAAATTCCCTCACCCAGAGGGTGGTAAAATCTGGCATTCACTACCAGAGAGAGTAGTTGAGGCCAAAACATTGTGTAGTAAGGCCACACTTGGAATACTGTGTACAGTTCTGGTCACCCAATTTATAGAAAGGATATTATTAAACTAGAAAGATTGCAGAAAAGATTTACTAGGATACTACGGGAACTTGATTGTTTGAGTTATAAGGAGAAGCTGGATAGACTGGGACTCTTTTTCCCTGAAGCGTAGGAGGCTTAGGACTGACCTTATATAGATCTATAAAATAATAGATCAGTTAGATAGTCAACATCTTTTCCTGAAGGTAGGGAAGTCTTAAACTAGAGGGCATAGGTTTAAGGTGAGGAGAGAGAGATACAAAAGGGTCAGAGGGGCAATTTTTTCATACAGAGGGTGGAGTGTGTCTAGAACAAAGTGCCAGAGGGAGTAATAGAGGCGGATACAATTTTGTCTTTTAAAAAGCATTTAGACAGTTACATGGGTAAGATGGGTATGGAGGGATATGGGTCAAACCCATGCAATTGGGACTAGCTTAGTGATTAAGAGAAAAGGACAGCATGGACGAGTTGGGACGAAGGGCCTGTTTCCATGCTGTAAACCTCCTTGACTCTATACAGCTCTTGGGCTGAAGGGATCAAGGGATATGGGAGGAAGGCAGGATCAGGATATTGAATTTGATGATCAGCCAAGATCTAAATGAATGGCAGAGTAGGCTCGAAGGGCCAAATGGCCTCCTGTTATTTCATATGTTCCTATACCAGCAGCAAGGTCCATTTTGCTTGTGTGTCCTGCTTTCCTGGAAGAGAGTGAAGGAAATTTTTAACCTTGGTGACTGGGACCCTCACCCACTGTTCACAGCCCAAGTCACTTCCTTTGACGGAGGTCCACCATATTAACTGCCAGTCGACACCTTAGGGTGACCAATTCCCAGCTTGGGTCACTATCTGTGCAGAGTCTGCATGTTCTCCCTGTGTCTGCGTGGTTTTCCTCCAGGCACTCTGGTTTCCTCCCACAGTCCAAAGATGTGCAGGTTAAGGTGCTAAATTCTCAGTGCACCCAAACCGGCACCGGAGTGTAGCAACAAGGGGATTTTCACAGTAACTCCATTGCAGTGTTAATGTAAGCCTACTTGTGACACTAATAAATAAACTTTATAAGGAAGAGGGTGTTCAACATTAGACCAGGTCTTTGGGAGCTGGACATTAGTAGCTCACACAGACAGATAATCAAAGTGTCAGTTAGTATTCCTGCTAACTAAATAGTTGACGCCCATTCCTGGTATGTTGCTTATATGAAACCTCCTTGTCTCAGCACATTTTAGGTTGGAAAGGCGGGGTGACTGAGACCTAAGGTGTGTTGACTCAAACACTGTTGAGGGTGGTGTCCTCAACAAGGCTGAAGAAAGGACCTAGCCCCCCCCCCCCCGCCACCTTCCAATCCTGAAAGGGGGAGCTGCCAAGACTGGTTAGAGCGTTGTCTTTCTCTCCGAGTTTATCTGAATACAACTCGTAGCGAGGCCTGCGCTTGCCTTGCCCCTGGTTCATTTGAGTGTTGTAACACTGCCTGAGCCATTCCCAGGTCGAGCTGGTTCTATCACATTCCTCTACCACACACACACACACACACACACACACCCTGGAGTTCTGCAATCCTGCCCCATCACAAGTCTAAGGAGGAATAGATCCTTCACCTGTGATTTCATGCAACTTGCAAAACTAAACAAACAATTAGAACAATAGTGTCTCTTCCACAGGTAGAAGAAAAAAATTTGAACATAGGCATAATTATAAGGTTGATAGTGGGAGATATAGGAGGGATGTCTGAGGTAGGTTCTTCACTCAGAGGATGTTTGGGATGTGGAATACACTGGTATTGTGATAGTGGAGTTCCATTAGGAACTTTCAAGCGGTTATTGGATAGACACACGGAGCGCAGCAGAATTGTAGGGAGTGGGATAGCTTGACCTTGGGTTTAGACAGAGCTCGGCACAATGTTGAGGGCTGAAGGGCCTGTACTGTTCTATGTTCTATAACTCTCCTCTTGCTGTAACCAAGACAGCATTCCATTTGGGTAAACAGGGTTTCTGCCCTTTCCTAGGGTGCTTTGAGGGATTGGGGGGGGGGTCCTTCAGCCCTTCGACCCAGTTTCATAAACTGGAGCAAATGAAAGGGGGAAAGAAGTTTATTTATTAGTCACAAGTAAGGCTTACGTTAACAGTGCAATGAAGTTACTGTGAAATCCCCCTAGTCGCCCACATTCCAGCGCCTGTTCAGTTCAATGCGCCCTACTCAGCACGTGTTTCAGACTGAGAGGAAACCCACACAGACACGGGGAGAACGTGCAAACTCCACACAGACAGTGACCGGAGCCGGGAATCGAACACAGGTCCCTGGCCGCTGTGAGACCGCAGTGCTAACCACTGTGCCACCCATCGGGATGTTGAGAGCCGCTGCCTGCAGGTGACAGAATGAGGCTGGGTTCCGTTTCCTAACAACCCCCACCCCGCCCCTGTGCCTCAATGCACCACTTCTGTTCCTTGAGAAGAAAATTACTTCTGCTTTTCTGTCCCGCGGTGACAGTTTGCTGCTGTCAGTGAGAGAGGAATCTGACTCTGGTCGAGTGATGGAGAAATGCCGGCGTTGGACTGGGGTAAACTCAGTAAGAGGTCTGATGACATCGATTTTAAATCCAACCAATTTATTTGATAGTAACTTGATTTTTTTTTACTATCAAATAAATCGGTTGGATTTAAAATTGGTTGTCAGACCTCTTACTGATGAAGTATGACAGATCTCAGGGACTATCAGTGCACAGGATGGGTGCGTCCCGGGTGAGAGTGCAGCTTTCCTGAAGGTGCGGTGACAATGGGTCTTTGTGTAAAGAGGCTGTTTGTCAACACTGAGTGAAATCGTTTCAGATCGGAGCTGCCACTTCCTGTTTTTCAGAAGGTAGCTGTTGAAATGTGGTTCTGGTTTTTTTTTGTCATTCACACCTGGTCAAGACCCTTTTTTTTTAACCTTCATTAACCTTCCCCTTGTTGTCTTCCCCTACTCTTCCCGCCCCCGCCCCCACAACCCCCCAGTATATCCTCCTCCCCCACGTCTCCCTTCCTCTCCCAGCTCCCCCACCCCGCATGTGTTCTTATCCCACTCCCCCCATATCTTCTTCCTCCTCCCCCCACATCCTCCTTGCCCCCTCACATTCTCCTCCTCCCCCCCCATCCCCCAGCTCCCCACGTCTCCCTTCCCTCCCAGCTCCCCTGCCCCGTGTATGTTCTTATCCCACTCCCCTCATAGCCTCCTCCCCCACACATCCTCCTCCTCCCCTACCTCCCCAGTTCCCCCACACCTTCCTTCCTCTTCCAGCTCCCCCACGTGTGCTCTTATCCCACGCCCTACATAGTCTCCTCCCCCCATCTTCCTTGCCCCCTCCACATCCTCCTCCTCCACCCTCCCCTCCCCTTGTGTTATTATCCTGCTCCCCTTTCCCCTCCCTCACATCCCCTTCCCCTCCCAGTTTTCCCACCCTGTGTGTGTTCTTCCTCTCTTCCCCGCCACATCCTACTCCCCCCCTCACAACCCTGCCACGCTCCTTGTGTTCTTCTCCCCTCACCCCACGTCCTCCTCCCTACCCACTCCTCCGCCACCCTACGCCTCCTTGTGTTCTTATTCTGATCCCCATTTCCCCTTTCCCCACATTCTCCTTCCTCACGTTCCTTCACCCTGCCTCGTGTTCTCCACTATCATCCCCACTCCTCCTCCATTGTGTTCTCCCCCTCTTTCCCCGCCCTGCCTCGGAATGTATTTCAAACCTATTGTGCCTCTAGCTCTCTCCTGGTTCTGACAGAAGGGTCATCAGCACAAAACCTTTCTTGGTGAGGATCAAGTCCCATCACCGAGAGTGGGAGCCAGGTGCGGAGACCGCCATATCAGGGTGGTGGGACAGATTCCACAGTTCCACACACAGGCGATGCTTCAGAGTTGACCCCTGTCTCAGTGCAGACCATCGCCTCTTGAGATGGAAGTCTTCGACCAATTCTTGGGGTGAATACAGGTGGTTTCAATAGTGGGGTCAGAGTTCCATCTCGGGGTCTGATCTGACACCAGGGCCCAATCCTGGTTTGATCATCTGTCCTGAGGAGACAAAAGGCTGGTGTTGGTGGCACTTTGTTGCTGAGTGAGGCTGGGCACCTCAGTCTCTGTTCCTTTTAGCAACAACAGGAGTGATTTTCAGACGTTGGGCACCAAGCTTTCGATCCAGGATCCAAGGCGAGAGAGAAAACCAGACACACTCATTGCACCCATAATACGATGAGAAGTCTCACAACACTCTCCTAGGATAGAAAAGTCAAGTGCTAGGGGACATAGGTTTAAGGAGCGTGGGGGAAAGGTTAGAGGAGATGTGTGAGGCATGTTTTTTTACACAGAGGGTGGTGAATGTCTGGAACACCCCAACCCTCCTATTGCTCACTTACGGTGCCCTCGACTGCCCCTCCCTGCCAATCAATAGCACTGCTGCTTCACAGTGCCAGGAACCCGGGTTCGATTCCTGGCTTGGGTGCAAAATGTTCACATTCTCCCCGTGTCTGCGCGGGTTTCCTCCGGGTGCTCCAGTTTCCTCCCACAGTCCAAAAGACATCCTGGTTAGGGTGCGTTGGCCGTGCTAAACTCTCCCTCAGTGCACCCAACTACAGGACTTTCACAGTAACTTCATTGCAGTGTTAATATAAGCCCACTTTTGACTAATGAATAAATTAAAAATAAATGCACATCAAATTTGAATACTTCAATATGCAAAGTTTGTACCTTCAATATATATTGGAGTTTTTAAATGATTTCGCTTTCAGCATTGCAGAGAGTTTGATTTCAGGGGTGAGTGAGCTATCTGCTACATCATTGGCATTGCTGCTCCACGAATGGTGCATGTGTGTCCCCAGGCTTGCAGTAGCTGCAAACACAACCAATTGGAGAGTTGTGTCAAAGCCCTGACAGGGACATTATAACCCAGCTAAAATCCTACTCCCTGGGTGAAATATTAATTCTCTCGGCTGTGGAGCAAACAGTAGTCTCAAATTTCGACTGTGCGGCAAACCCTCTTTATGTCAACGGCTTAGTGTTTGATAAGAATGATTCAGACTGTTGAACTTCCCCATCACTGGACAGAGTGTGAATTGAAGTTATACCATTGTGTGTGAGCTGCCTAGTTGCTTGGCAAGTGATGTTGTTGCGTAGATTGTGAGCCTTTGTATTTCTTTGGGAGCGTTTGTCTGTGGGAGGATTAGGGGAGTTGGTTTAATGGTCCCGACCTCCATTCTGAATCGGAAGGTTTTTACTGTCCAGACGGGCCAGTGGGTATTTGAGACTGCCCTCCCACTGCAGTCCGGAGGGAGTGCTGCACTGTCACAAACATGTCTTTCAAGTCACAGATCAAGGCAAATGGCTGCCTTGTGAATTCAGTTGGTTGCTGAAGACCCCAGGACATTCTTCACTGAAGAGACAGGAGTTCCTTCCGCTATCACTCCCTCCCTCTGCACCAAATGGCCATCAGCATCCTTAGAATCATGGAATCCCTGCAGTGCAGAATGTGGCCATTCACCCGTCGAGTCTGCACCGAACACAATCCCATCCTATGTCCTTAGCCCCATGCATTTACTCTAACTAGTGCTCCTGACAGTGTGATGGAATACTTTCCACTTGCCTGGATGAGTGCAGCTCCAGCAACACTCAAGAAGCTCAACACACTTGGAGTATTGTGTTCAGTTTTGGTCACCTTCTTTGAGGAAGGATGTGGTTGCACTGGAGGTGGTTCAGAAGAGGTTCACTAGATTAATTCCAGGTTTGAAAAGGCTGTCATATGAGGACAGTTGAGGAGCTTCGGCTTGTACTCGCTGGTGTACAGAAGAATGAGGAGGGGGGATTTGATTGAGGTATATAAAATACTCAACAGCATTGGTAAAGTAAATGTTAACCAAATGTTCCCCCTTCTAGAACAGCTTCAGACAAGGGGTCATATTTGTAGAGTAAAAGGGGGGAGGTTCAAGACAGAGATAAGGAGAAGCTGTTTCTCATTGAAGGTTGTGAATCTATGGAACTCACTGCCCCAGAGTGCAGTGGGGGCAAAATCAATTAATGGATTCAAGAACGAGATGGATAAATATTTGGTCAAAAGTGGGATAGAGGGCGATGGGGAAAATGCAAGGAAGTAGAGTTAGGATGAGATGGAGACCAGACATAATCATATGGAGGCAGCACAGTGGTTAACACTGCTGCCTCACAACGCCAGGGACCCAGGTTCGATTTCCAAACTGTGTGGAGTCTGCATGTTCTCCCCACGTCTGCATGGGTTTTCTCCAGGTGCTCCGGTTTCATCCCGGAGTCGGAAAGACATGCTGGTTAGGATGCGTTGGGCGTGCTAAATTCTCCCTCAGTGTACCTGAACAGGCACCAGAGTGTGACAACAAGGGGATTTTCACAATAACTTAATGTAAACCTTACTTGTGACTGATACATAAACTTTACTTCAGTAGGATAAACACGTGGGGTTACGGGTTTGTTGTTGGTGCAGGCTCGATGGTCTCCTTCTGCAATGTAGGAATTCTATGATTCTACTCTGTTATTCAGAATGGCGGAGCAGTCTCGAGGGGCTGAATCATTTAGAGTTGCTCCTAATTTATATGTTCCTAGACACCATCCAGGACAAAGCAGCACCCTGCTCCCGCACCCAAACTTGAAGAGGTTGTAGATCTCAAATTGGCCTCTTTAGTCAACAAAGGTCTGACCGCAGAGATTAACCTTATCCATGATCTTCAGCTGTCGAGAATCTGACACATGAACGTAATTATTCTTTTTAAAAACGCTCACGCACGTGTGCTGTAAACCTCTCTGAGCAAGCTGGATCAGTTCCTACGTTGTCTATTCTCTCAGATCTACAGAGCCTGGAGAAGTTGCTACGAGACGCTGTGGTCAGTGGGCAGCCCCGAACGCACAGACCCTGGAAGAAAATCCTCATTCTCGCGGAGGGCATTTACAGGTTTGTCTCTTTCAGCCTTGCTGCTCCCAATATCTGTCGCCTCTTCCAGCCTCCCGATTCTTCAAGGTAGCTGCACTCCCCTAATTCTAGCCCCTTTGGGTGGCACAGTGAATAGCACAGCTGCCTCACAGCGCCAGGGATCTGAGTTCAATTCCAGGCTCGGGTCACTGTCTGTGTGGTGACTGCACGTTCTCCCCATGTCTGCATGGGCTTCCTCTGGGTGCTCTGGTTTCCTCTCATAGTTGGAAGATGTGCTGGTTAGGTGCATTGCCAAGGCTAAATTCTCCCCTAAAGTGCAGAAGGAGGCCTTTCGGCCCATCGAGTCTGCACTGACCACAATCCCACCCAGGACCTATTCCTGTAATCCACATATTTACCCTGCTAATCTCCTTGACAGAGGCAATTTAGCATGGCTAATCCACCTAACCTGCACATCTTTGGACTGTGAGAGAAAACCAGAGCACTCGGAGGAAATCCACGCAGAGACTGGAGGAGCCTGTGTTTTCCTCTTTTCACTGGGATGGGGTCCTGGACACCCCTCTTGAGTTGCGACTCCTCCCAATGGTATCTGATATCCAGAGGCTGGTTTCTCTAGAGCAGAGCTTCATCCCGCTGTGTGTCAGACACCAACTGCACGTCCGATGAACAGTATCGAGTCAAACACTGCACAAGGAAGCCATTCGGCCCACTTGTGCTAGCTCTTTAGTTAGGAGCTAAGCAGTTAGTGCCCGTTCCACTCTTTTCCAATGAGCGAGCTTTTACACTTCAAATATTTTACTCAATTGTTGCATTAAAAACACTTGTTCAGGGCTTTTGTTGATGTATATATTTATCAGTTTGTTTTGTCGCTGCTGTGTGTTATTTTGCTCTGTGTGTTAGATTGTTGTGTGTTATTTTATTTTGCTATGTGTTAAGTTGTTGTGTGATAAATTACACTGTAATAAGTTGCAGTGCGAGTTAAGTTGCTGTGCGTTATTTTGTTTCCAGCATGGAGGGTTCGATGGTTCGCCTGCCGGATATTGTAGCTTTGAAGAAAAAGTACAAGGCCTACCTGTACCTGGATGAAGCCCACAGCATCGGGGCAGTGGGGCCTACAGGCCGGGGGGTGGTGGAGTATTTCTCTGTTGACCCCAGGGATGTTGACGTGTTGATGGGCACTTTTACCAAAAGCTTCGGGGCAACTGGAGGCTACATTGCTGGCAAGAAGGTAATGTGTAAAAGTGTGCTCCCTCCTCCCCACACTGCATCTACCTCTCTTGTTCTCTGTCTCGTCCCCGTTACTCTCTCTCACACCCTCCCTCTCACTTTTAACACCGCCCCCCTCCCACGTTTCTATCCATTGTCTCTCACCCCATCTCCATTTCTTTTTCTCTCTCTCTCTCACTCCCCATCTCTCTCACCCACTCCCTTCTCTCACTCTCTTTGTCACTCTCATCCCCCTGTCCCCCTGTGCCCCTCTCCCTCTGTCCCTCTCCCTCTTCCTTCCCACTGTACAGGAATATCAGCTACTGTTCTTCATTTCTTATTTTGTTTTGGAAAAGTCGGTTTAGCCGCCCCTGAGGCAGGAACCAGAGGCTGTTGGTCCGAGGTTGTTTTTTTTGTGACTGGAATCCTGTGATGTAGTTCCGGGATTGGTGCTGGGTCCCTGTTTGTAGTGTATATTAATGATCTCAATGGGAATCTAGATTAGTGCAGCATGGTGGCACAGTGGTTAGCAATGCTGTCTACAGCGTCGAGTTGGATTCCAGCCTCAGGTCAATGTCTGTGTGGAGTCTGCATGTTCTCCCCATGTCTGCATGGGTTTCCTCTCGTGCTCTAGTTTCCTCCCACACTCCAAAGATGTGCGGGTCAGGTGGATTGGCCATGCTAAATTTCCCCTCAGTGTCAGGGGGATTAGCAGGGTAAATGCATGGGGGTGTGGGGATAGGCCTGGATGGGATTGTATTCGGTGCAGACTCGATGGGCCGAATGGCCTCCTTCTGTATTGTAGGGATTGTATGAAAGGAGAGGGTGTCCTTCTTAGGGAGATGCTGGCATTGTCACATGGAGAAGCAGCTTTATTTACCCCAGGACAATGTGGAAGGCACGGGACACAGTTAGTGAGCCATGTTCGTTTACCGGAATGTTTCTGCAACAGAATGATACAGTGCGCATCAAAACCCAGTGTTCAGTCAACAAAGGGAATCCTTGCAAAATCACAGCTCTGGCAACTGCTTGGGGTTGTATTCAGTCTCCCGCTTGGCTCAGTTCAGGTTGGTCTCCAGTTTGGAGACAGATTGCTGGATGATGCAGCCATTTCCCAATAAGTTGTAGCTAAGACCAAACCCCGGGGAGGTTCTCGCCTCCCCCCACCACATTCCCCCCTAACCCCCTCACCACATCCCCCCCCCCACCCCCCCACCTCCACAACTCCAACCCAACTCTTCCTATCTCCCAGTAACACCAGGAGTCAACAATATGACAGTCACTAATAAATCGTACAATCCCTACAATGCAGAAGGAGGCCATTCAGCCCATCGAATCTGCACCGACTCAGTGTCTTGTCCAGGCCCTCCACTCTGCCCTATCCCTGTAACCCCCACACGTTTAGCATGGCCAATCCACCTAACTTGCACTCCTTGGGACACTGAGGGGCAATTTAGCATGGCCAACCCGCCTAATCTGCACATCTTTGGACAATGAAACATTGTTGGACATTTTTCCAACAATGGTTTCACGGTCACCAGTAGATTCTTAATTCCAGGTGTCTTTTATTGAATTCAAATTCCACCATCTGCCGTGGCGGGATGCGAACCCGGGTCCCCAGATCATTAGCTGAGTTTCTGGATTCACAGTCTAGCCACTAGGCCATCATCTCTCTAATACATGTGACAATTATAAATCAAAGCAAAGCAAAGCAAATCAAAAAGATGGTTGCCGGTTTTTCCCACTCGGAGCCTTAAACCGGGATTGCTGCAGACCCTCAGACTGTGATGTAGAGATGCCGGCGTTGGACTGGGGTAAACACAGTAAGAGGTCTAACAACAACAGTTTTAAATCCAACCGATTTATTTGATAGTAAAAAAGCAAGCTTTCGGCTTTATAGTCAGGCGAATGAGGTGTTGAGTAGCAGGTTAGGTGTAAGAATTCGCATTCTAATCAGCAATCTGTAAACTGTCTGTGCTGATATATGTGCTATTGCAGACCAGAACACCTCATTAGCCTGATGAAGGCTATAAAGCCAAAAGCTTGCGAGTTTACTATCAAATAAATCGGTTGGATTTAAAACTGGTGTTGTCAGACCTCTTACTGAGTTTACCCTCAGACCGTGTCAAACCTTCTCTTTGTGCTGACCACTTCTTTTGCCGGGTAGATATTAAATTGCTCGGTGGGATGGATTTGGAAATGAATTGAAGGCTGCAGTACCATTGACCACCTGCTGTGGGTGCTGTCGAGAGTAGATTGCCCCGGCACATTGTGAGCAGCAGCGGCCCTTAGAGGAGTGCAGCGGTACTGCAGGGTCAGAGAAAGTGGGGTCCAGCCACCCTCTGGTGGCCCCCCTTTCTGCAACTTGACCATCTCCCCCAACCCGCCCGCCACATTCGAATAAGAAGCAGGAGCAGATTCCGCCGGCGAAAACAGCTGGAAAACTTTGGCCCTTGTTCATTTTCACGTTGCTGTGTGTGGGAGCTGGCAGTGTACAAGCTTGCCGTTACAACAGTGACTGTTGTTCAATAAGGGTACTTCAGAAGGGGCAGCACGGTGGTTAGCACCGCTGCCTCACGGCGCCGGGGACCCCGGTTCGATTCCCGGCTTAGGTCACTGCCTGTGCGTGTTCTCCCTGTGTCTGCATGGGTTTCCTCTGGGTGTTCTGGCTTCCTCCCACAGCCGGAAAGACGTGCTGGTTAGGATGCATTGATGTGGAGATGCCGGCGTTGGACTGGGGTAGACACAGTAAGAAGTCTCAGAAAACCAGGCGCCAAAGTGGCGTTTGCTACCAAATAAACCTGTTGGACTTTAACCTGGTGTTGTGAGACTTCATACTCGAATGCATTGACCATGCTAAATTCTCCCTCAGTGTACACAAACAGGAGTGTGGCAACCAGAGGATTTTTCACAGTAACTTCATTGCAGTGTGAATGTTAGCCTGCTTGTGACACAAATAAAGAAACTTTAAAGCTAGCCTGGAGATAGTGAATGCTGAGTGTGTTAGTGTTAGAGCAGTTAACATCTCCTGAGAAATCTGTTTGCCTCTTTCTCTAACACGGTTGCCTCTTTTACAGGAACTTGTGGATTATTTACGAGCATATTCACACAGCGCCGTCTACGCTACGTCCATGCCTCCACCAATAGCAGAACAGATTATTAGATCGCTAAATTGCATCATGGGTCTTGATGGAACTACTATAGGTGAGAAGGGGATAGAATTTGAGGGGTTTTTTACAATATGTTATTGGCATTCTTTTACATCCACTCAGGCTGGCTAATTTTAGTACAAATTCGCAATATTCAGACGTGCTTCCTCCTCCTGTATCTGTGTCGTAATCAGCCGTGACCAGTGGATACCACTCTCTAGTCTCTTGTGTCAGGACGCTGTGACTTCAACTCCCACTCCAGATAGTGGCGTAGTGTTGTCGCTGGACTAGCAATCCAGAGACTCAGAACAACACTCAGGGGACCCGGATTCGAATTCCGCCAAGGCAGATGGTGAAATTTGAATTTAGAGAAAATTTGGAATTAAGAATCTACCACTGACCGCTGTCAATTGTCATTAAAACCCATCTCATGCCCTTCAGGGAAGGAAATCTCACAGTTGTTAGCACTGCTGCCTCACAATGGCAGGGACCCAGGTTCGATTCCTGGCGTGGGTCACTATCTATGCAAAGTCTGCGTGTTCTCCCCATGTCTGCATGGGTTTCCTCCAGGTGCTTTGGTTTCCTCCCACGATCCGAAAGACATGCTGGTTAGGTGGATTGGCTATCGTAAATTCTCCCTCAGTGTACCCAAACAGGCACTGGAGTGTGGCGACTAGGGGATTTTCACAGTAACTTCATTGCAGTGTTAATATAAGCCTACTTGAGAAACTGTGGTAAATAAACTTTTTAAAAATGCAAACCTAATCCAGAGTTTCAGAACAATGTTCTGGGGATCTGGTTTTGAATCCTGCCATGGCAGATGGTGGAATTTGAATTCAATTTAAAAAAACATAGAAATTTACTGATGACGTTGAAGCTATTGTTGGAAAAAGCCATCTGGTTCACTCATGTCCTTTAGGGAAGGAAATCTGCCGTCTTTATCTGGCCTGGCCTACGTGTGATTCCAGAGCCACAGCAATGTGGTTGACTCTCAACTGCCCTCGGGCAATTAGGGATGGGTAATAAATGCTGGCCAACCAGTAACACCCATGTCCAACAAATGTTTGAAAGAAAAGAATGAGAGAATGTCCATTGAAACATCTAAGATCCTGAGGAAGGAGTGGATAGCAGGAGGGTATGGGGGAGAGACCAGGGGAACAGATTTTTGAGAGGGAGCTGAGAATCTGTTTCTCTCGGAGGTTCATTACTCATCCATCTGTGGAATTCTAACCCCCAGAGCGCCGTGAAGGCTGCTGGGTCGTTGAGTTGACTCAAGGCCGAGTTAGAGGCCATGTTTGATCAACACGGGGGTCAAGGGTTATGGGGGCAGGGAGCAGTCAGGAAAATGGAGCTGAGAACGCAGTCCTGATCTCAATGATTAGCTTGGCAGGATTGAAGGGCTGAGTGGCCTATTCCTGTGTTCCAAGACCGACCACGTTGATGCACATGGAATTATTCCAAAGATGAGTCCAGGGAGTTCTCTGCCAACGCCCAAGCCAATACTTATCCCTCAATCAACATGACAGAAAAATAGACTGTCTAGATCATCACATTGCTGTTTGCTGTGTGTAAATTGGCTGCCGTGTCTCCCACGTTAGAACAATAGACTGCATTTCAGAAGTACCTCGTTGGCTGTAAGGTGCTTTGGGGTGCCCAGTGATTGGGAAAGGTGCTATATAAATGCAAATCTTTCAGTGTGAGATGTCAATTGCATGTGGTTGGTGTCACTGAACAGTGTTATCCTCTCTACATCCTCCTCCTCCTGCGCAGGTATCGAGAGAGTGCGACAGTTGGCTGTGAATGTTCGTTATTTCAGACAGCGATTGCGGGAACTGGGTTTCATTATCTATGGAAATGAAGATTCCCCAGTCGTACCTTTGCTGCTGTACATGCCTGGAAAAGTCGGGTAGGCTTTGCCATTCTGGTTTTTGTTCTGACCTGACGTCCCCTGTGAAACACGTTTTATTTTCTATGTTAAAGGCTCTGAGTGAATATAGATTGGTGTGCAACGCTTTCCCTCCTCTGCTCTATGTCCTGTTCACCCCGTAGATTCCCAATTTGCACCAGCTCCCCGTCTCCCCTGCCCCCCGTGCTCGCTGACCCGCGCTGCTTCTCAGTTTGCTGACGTTTGATTTTAAAATTCTCGTTTGTAAATCCCTCCCTATCTCTCCGGCCCCCCCACGCCGGTTCTCCAAGGTCTCTGTGCTCCTCTAATTCTATCTTTTATGTACGGCACAGTGGTTAGCACTGCTGCCTCACAATGCCAGGGACTCGGGTTCAATTTCCACCTGGGGTCACTGTCTGTTTGGAGTCTGCACATTCTCCCAATGACTAAATGGGTTTCCTCCATGCGCTCCGGATTGCTCCTAGATGCATTGGTTGAGCTAAATTCTCCCTCACTGTACCCGAACAGGCCCTGGAGTGTGGCAACTAGGGGATTTTCAAAATAACTTCATTGTTGTGTTAATGTAAGCCTACGTGTGACACTAATAAATAAACACAGTAAGAAGTCTCACAACACCAGATTAAAGTCCCACAGGTTTATTTGGAATCACGAGCTTTCAGAGTGCTGCTCCTTCATCAGGTGAGTGGGTTCACAAAACATAGCTTATATAGACAGAGATACAATTGCACGATAATTATAGATTGGAATGTGAAGAATGGTTGGAATGCGAGTTTTTACAGGTAATCAAGCCTTTGAAAGTACAGACAATGTGAGTGGAAAGAGCGTTAAACACAGGTTAAAGAGATGTATATTGTCTCCAGCCAGGACAGTTAGTGAGATTTTGCAAGCCAAAGCAAGTCATGGGAGTTACAGATAATGTGACATGAACCCAAGATCCCGATTGAGGCCGTCCTCATGAGGAACTTGTTTATCAGTTTCTGCTTGGGTATTCTGCATTGTCATGTATCTTGAAGTTTGCCTTGGAGAACGTTTACCTGAAGCTGAGAGGCTGAATGCCCGTGACTGTTGTAGTGTTCCACAATATGCCAAGATCTTCTTGCATAAGTTCGAACAAGACTCACAGGGGACCTTCAACCAACGCTATACACCAGACACATCCCAACCTGTAATTATCTTGCAATTATATCTTTGTCTATATATGCCGTGTATGTAAAACCTACTTCTCCACTCACCTGATGAAGGAGCAGTGCTCTTAAAGCTCTTGCCACCAAATAAACCTGTTGGACTTTAATCTGGTGTTGTGAGACTTCCTACTGTGCTTCCCCAGTCCAACGCCGGCATCTCCACATCAAGGCTAATAAATAAACTTAAGTACCCCTCATTTTAATTACTCCTCTGTTGGTGGCTGATTCAATGGAATTCTCTCCCTAAATCTCCCCGAACCACAAGAACACAGGAAATAGAAGCAGGAGTAGACCAATTGACCCTTCAAGTCTGCCTCACCATTCACTATTCATGGTTGATCTATGCTGGCCCCAATTCCATTTTTGTGCTACTTCCCCACAGCCCTCTATTCCTCAATCTATCAAATATTTATACACCTCCATTTTAAATGCATCTAATGATCTAGCCTCCACCTCCATCACCCTTTGGGGCAGAGAATTCTAAATCTCTCTGCTCCTTTAAGATGACAGAACTCTTAAGAGTATTGATAGGCAAAGGGATCTGGGTATAAAAGTATACAGGCCACTGGAAGTGGCAATGCAGGTGGAGAAAGTAGTCAAGAAGGCATATGGCATGCCTGCCTTCATTGACCAGGGCATTGAGTTTAAAAATCGGCAAGTCATGTTGCAGCTTTATAGAACCTTAGTTAGGCCACACTTGCAATATAATGTTCAGTTCTGGTCACCGCACTCCACCTCAGAGTGGAGGCTTTGGAGAGGGTACAGAAAAGATTTACCAGGATGTTGCCCTGGTATGGAGGGCATTAGCTATGAGGAGAGGTTGGAGAAACTTAGTTTGTTCTCACTGGAACAACATAGGTTGAGGGGTGACCTGATAGAAGTCTACAAGATTAGGAGGGACATGGACAGAGTAGATAGTCAGAAGCTTTTTTCCAGAGTGGAAGAGTCAGTTACTAGGGGGCACAGGTTTAAGGTGCGAGGGGCAAGGTTTAAAGGAGATGTGCGAGATAAATTTTTTTACACAGAGGGTGATGGGTGCCTGGAACTCGCTGCCGGGGGACGTAGTCAAAGCAGATACAATAATGAGTTTTAAGGGGCAATTGACAAATACATGAATGCAATGGGAATAGAGGGGTACAATCCCACAGAAGGGTAGGAGGTTTTAGTTCAGTTGGGAAGCATGGTTGGTACAGACTTGTAGGGCCGAAGGGCCTGTACCTGTGCTGTAATCTTTTTGTTCTCTTCTTTCAACGAGCATCTTTAACCAAGCTATTGGCCATCTGTCCCAGTATTACTGTATGTGACGCAATGTCGTATTTCATTTGACAAACTAAGATACTTTTTTCAATATTAAAATTGCATTAGAAATGCTGGGTTTTTTACTGGTGATTGCTGTTGTTCTAACTGGAATCTCTGTTTGCAGTGAGTTTGCCAGGAGAATGTTGAAGAAGAACATTGGTGTAGTGGTGGTGGGCTTTCCAGCCACTCCCATTGTGGAATCACGGGCTCGCTTCTGTGTATCTGCATCGCACACACGGCAGATGTTGGACACAGTGAGTACCTGCCACGCATTCGCAGAGTTGATGCAAAGTAAAGGCTGTGATTTTAAAGAGGGTGCAGGAGTAGAGGTTTCTGGGTGTGTATATATATATATGCAGGGAAAGCAGTGGCGTAGTGATATAGTAATCCATTGGATTAGTAATCCAAAAATTGTGCTGGTTAGGTGTACTGGCTGTGCTAAATTGTCCCTCAGTGTACTTGAACAGGTGCCGGAGTGTAGCAACTGGTGGATTGTCACAGTAACTTCATTGCAGTGTTAATGTAAGCCTACTTGTGACACTGATAAATAAACTTTAAAAACTTAAACCTAATCCAAAGTCCCAGGGCAATGCTCTGGGCAGCTGAGTTCAAATTCCCCCATCACAGATGGTGAAATTTGAATTCGATAAAATAATGTCTGGAATTAAGAACCTACTGATGACCATTGTCAAAAAAACCCAATTGGTTCACTAATGTCCTTTAGGGAAGGAAATCTGCCATCCTTACCGTCTGGCCTACATGTGACTCCAGAGCCACAGCAATGTGGTTGACTCTGAATTGCCCTCTGGAATGGAGAACATTTAGGGATGAGCAACAAATGCTGCCCCAGCCAGCGACACCCATGTCCCACAAGAGAAAATGTGCATAAATCATGAGAGGAGAGAGTGGTTATTAAAGCACACAGTATCCGAGGCTTCATTAATAGAGGCATAGAAAGCAAGGAGGATGGAATAAATAAAACACTGCTCCAAGCATGAAGTTCTACTTGATTTGATTTGATTTA
Organism: Sphyrna mokarran; assembly: GCA_024679065.1. Taxonomy (NCBI): domain Eukaryota; kingdom Metazoa; phylum Chordata; class Chondrichthyes; order Carcharhiniformes; family Carcharhinidae; genus Sphyrna; species Sphyrna mokarran. The sequence continues at coordinate 5,824,607 of JAGIQG010000012.1, read as the reverse complement.
TTATTGTCACATGTATTAGTGTACGGTGAAAAGTATTGTTTCTTGCACGCTGTACAGATAAAGTATACTGTTCACAGAGAAGGAAAGGAGAGGGTGCAGAATGCAGTGTTACAGTCATAGCTAGGATGCGGAGAAGGTCAACTTAATGCAAGGTAGGTTGATTCAAAAGTCTGACAGCAGCAGGGAAGAAGCTGTTCTTGAGTCAGTTGACCTCAAACTGTTTCCCAACGGAAGGAGGAGAAAGAGAGAATGTGGGTCCAGGGTATGTGGGATTCTTAATTGTGCTGGCAACTTTTCCGAGGCAGCGGGAAGTGAAGGCAGAATCAGTGGATGGGAGGCTGATTTGATTGATGGACTGGGCTACATTCACAACCCTTTGTAGTTTCTTGAAGTATTCATCCAGCCCTGGGCACCACAGTTTAGGAAGGATGCGAAGAGAAGGATGCAGAAAGAGTTCATCAGAATGGTTCCAGGGATGTAACAGAGAGGGTTCATGAAGATAATAACAGTTAGTGGACTTCCACAAGGCGTTTGATAAAGTGACAAATATTGGACTTGTCCAGCAAAGCCGAAATCCAGAAAATAGAAGGGACCGGAGCAGCATGAATACAAGATTGGCTGAAAGATGGGACAGATAGTTGCTTTTCAGTTACCCAATTCTCGTCATTTTATCATTGACAATAGGGCAGGGGAGATACTCTGGGTAAGATACTCTGCCAGAGAGTCATTGCACAATAGATGGGCCAAATGGCCTCTTCTGTTCTGTAGGGATTCTATGATTCTCTGCCTTCACCATCTGGGCCCTAAGTTCTGGACTCCCCAAATCTCTCCATCTCTCCCTCCTCTTTTTAAATGCTCCTTACAACCTGAAACTGTAACCAAACCTTCCCTAAAATATACCTGGTGTGAAATTTTGGTTTGCTGTTTGTTCCTGTAAAGCATATGAGGTGCTGTATAAATGCACATGGTTTTTCAAAAATCCTTTTGTGGGATATGGGTGTTGCTGGCTGGTCCAGTATTTGTAGCCCATCGCTAATTGTCCCTTGACTAGCTAGGCCACTTCAGACTCATTTAAGAGTCAGCCACATTGGCTCTGGGGTCACGTGTAGGCCAGACCGGGTAAGGGCAACAGATTCCCTTCCCTAAAGGGACATCAGTGAACCCAGATGGGCTTTTCCCGATAAGCAACACAGCCACCTTTACTAAGGTTGGATTTATTAATGGAATTTAAATGCCACTAGCTACCATGGTGGAGTTTGAACCTGTGTCTCCACAGCATTAACCCGGGTTTCTGTATGATTATACCCAGTAATAATATCAGTACGTCACCGTCTGCCAAGTTTATTAAGGCAGCAACTGACCTTCTGTGATAAAACAAGGAGAAGTACAGCACATGAACAGGCCCTTCGCCCTCCAAGCCCATGCTACCATGATGCCCTAAATAAATGAAATGAAACCTTTGGCTCTTACTCAGTCCGTATCGCTCTATCCCCTTCCGATTCATTCAGGCGCCTCTTAAATGTTGCTAATGGGCCTGCTTCCATCACCTTCTCTGATAGCGCGTTCCAGGCATCCACCACTCTCTCCCCCCGCACATCTCCTGTGGATCTTTCACAGGAATTGTGTGTTGGGCGATTCTGGCAGGAGGCAGGGTGGACAAGGTTTTAACGGAGAAAATCATTATTGGTGCAGGAGTGAGGGATTCTCTCGAGCATCCCCGAGTCTGACTGGAATAAGCTACAGTCTATTAAGATGCAACTTGAAGCCACCAGAGGGCAGTTTACACCCTGCAATGGAGTAGATCTTGTTTTTATGGAAACTGGAGGAGGCCATTCAGCCCCTCAAGTCTATTCCACCATCCGGTTTAGTTTAGTTAAATAACTATTTAATTTAGTTTATTAAAACCTACTTAATGTAAACAAGTAGGTTTACATTAACACTGCAGTGAAGTTACTGTGAAAATCCCTTAGTCGCCGCACTCCTGTTCGGGTACACTGAGGGAGAATTTAGCACGGCCAATGCACCCTCACCAGCACGTCTTTTGGAAGGAAACCCATGCAGACACAGGGAGAACGTACAAACTCCGCAAAGTCAGTGACTCAAGCCGGGAATCGAACCCAGGTCCCTGGCGCTGTGAGGCAGTGGTGCTAATCAATGTGCCGCCGTGTCACCCATACAGTGACATCAGGATTTATCTATCTCTTTACTCCATTAACCCGCCTCTTTTGCATCTCTGTAACCTCCTCCAGCTCCACAAACCTCTGAGATACGTGTGCTGCACCAATTCTCACCTTTATATGTAGTCCTGAATTTAGCTGCTCCAACACTGATGACCAGACCTTCAGCTCCACGCCCAGGGAATTCCCTCCCCACCTCTCAATTTCTATCTCTAAGGAGCTTCTTGAAACCAAATTCTTCGACCTTTGCCTCAAATAGCTCTTTATCTGGCTCGCTGTCAAATTTTATTTGTTAATCGCCTTCTCGGTTCTGAAGGGCATCTTAATGATGTTATAGGTGCTGTGTGACTGTGGGTTGCTGGTGTTTTTGTTGCTGTTGTAGCCTTGGTCAGCTGAAATCCACCAATTATACCTTCAACGTTGTCAAAGGGCCCTTCAGGCAGCACAGTGGGTTAGCATTGCTATCACTCAGCGCCAGGGACCCCGGTTCAATTCCCAGTTTGGGTCACTGTATGAAGTTTGCACATTCTCCCCATGTCCACACGGATTTCCTCTGGGTGCTCCGGTTGCCCCCCACAGTCTGAATGACGTACTGGTTAGGTGCATTGCTGAATTGCCCCTTAGAGTCCCAAGGTATGTAGGTTAGATGGAGTAGTGATGGGAAATGTATAAGGTTACAGGGATAGAGTGGGGGGAGGGGGTGGAGTTACTCTGTCAGAGAGTTGGTGCAGATCCGACGGGCTGAATGGCCTCTCCTGCACTGCAGGGATTTTGTGATACTACGCTGGATGATCTGGAAAGGAGATTGGATGTACGTTTAGAGCTACAGGGATGGAACAGAAGAATGGGAGTGACTGGATTTCTCTAGAGAGAGACAGTATAGACTCAATGGGCCGAAGGGCTCCTTCCGTGCAGTACTGTGCTGTCTGGGTGAAATATAATGTCGCTGACCCTTCCAGGCACAAACTATATTGCAGTGGGCTCAGAGGGTAACTGGTGCCGGTTGCGACAGTTAGCCCAGGTCGGTTGAGAGTTTGGCCGGCTGCAGCAGGCGGCGTAGAAATGCGGGTCTTTTTGACGGACGGACGATATCTGTTTCAGGTGCTGAACATCCTGGATGAGATGGGCGACAACCTCCAGATCAAGTACTCCAGGCGGTCGCCCGGGGTTCGGTCAGAGACCTGCGATGAGCCAGACTTCGAGATAGAAGACTGAAAAATGGTCCCTTCGCCGGGCGGGTGTGGACTCCGAGCAAAGCGATGTGCCACAACGCCTGCTCGCCCCTTCCACCACCCCCCCCCCCCCAACTCCTCCCCTTCAGCCCACCCTCCGCTGCAACTCAGTGATGGAAACAACAGCCACGCACGTGTCGATCAGAGAGGTGTGTGGAGAGGGTGGGGAGTTGGGGAGGAGAGCGGTCAAGAAAGGAGAGAGGAGGCTGCCGCGAGATGACACACTTTGTGCGCAGGCGCGCAGGGAGAGCGAGAAAAAGAGAGAGCGAGCGAGCAAGCGATCCGGGGCGGTGTGACTGCCCAGTGACACCATCCCGCCAACACGCTCCCAGCAGAATGAGACCAACAGAGAGAGAGAGAGAGAATCCGTGAGCCTCCTTCACAAAACTCTGCAGCCCTCTTCTCCCCGCATGTGTTCGTTCACGCGCACCGTTTGTCGAGTGTTTTAAAGGAAAAAAAGTTATTTAACAAGAAAGCAATCGTTGTTGTTATTCCAAGTGAGCATTTAAAATGTTCAAATTTTAAAAAAAAAAAAAATTTCTATGCAACTGTTGCAATAAATAGTTCATTCAGGAATTAGCCAAAAGGTTAAACTCAGGCATGTTTGGGTTGGGTCTTTGTTGGAATTTTATTGACCTGCCATTGGTGATAGCGTTTCGGGATAGCGGATGTTTTAATCGGGGGTGGGGTGGGGACTTTTGCCGGTGGGGGGAAGGAGTGTAATTTTGCCAAAGAACTGTCTGACCACACGAGATTTCTGTTTGAAACGTTGTGGGAGTAGAATATTTCCTGTAAATACAGAGATTATTATAATTTTTGTAAACTTTATTTTCCCTGACGTCCTATTGGAACTCAATTAAAACGTTGTCCTGTGAGTTGGGAGTATGGGGGGGGGGGGGGGGGGGGGTGTGCAGTGGTGGTTGTGGGGGTGAGTGGAGTGGTGGGTGAGAGGGGGTGCACTGTGTGTGTGTGTGGGGGAGAATATTTTTAGATGTGCATTCAGAATGTTCCCAGAGAATAGTTCATCTTATTTTTAAACCTGTGAAATTCTGTCCACGACCAGGATTGTAATCTTTAAGAAGTTTTTTTTTATTGATGTGAGCGGTGGGGGGGAGGGGGGGATTGGGAGGGGCTGTTTATTCCAAATGGTGCTGTGGTTTCTTTTTTAAATTTAATTTCATTTCTCGTTGCCTTATTCTTCATTCAGTCGAGGTTTTACGTTCCACACCTCCCTCCACCCCCTCCCTTCTCCTGCAACTGTAGGGGGGGGGGGGGGGGGTGATTTACTTTAGCCCGAGCAACTGCTGCCCCCTCGACACCTCCTGCCATGAGAACTAATGTACTTAATGACCACCTCTCCCCTCAGGGGAAGCTGACCTCACCTCTCTCAATCCAGGCCTGAATTCAAACCTAGTGGGAGATAGACCGCAGCAGCTGGATCGTCTGAACCCCGGAAACCCCCCACCTCATTTAGCACAGTGATAGCGACTGACTCGACTCCCTCGTGCACCAAAGTTGCTAATTCCATCCGTGGATGCTGATTTGCGGCTGTGTTCTTTAAAATTCATATTGCTGTGCTCCTCGGATCTGTGAATAAGTTTGTAATCTTTGGGTTTATGGATTGGTCTGTGATCATTGGGCTTATTGATTGGCTTGTGGGCGTTGGCCTTATTGATTGGCTTGTGGGCGTTGGGGCCTATTGATTGGTTTGTGATCCTTGGGGCCTGTTGATTGGTTTGTGATCCTTGGGGCCTGTTGATTGGTTTGTGATCCTTGGGGCCTGTTGATTGGTTTGTGATCCTTGGGGCCTGTTGATTGGTTTGTGATCCTTGGGGCCTGTTGATTGGTTTGTGATCCTTGGGGCCTGTTGATTGGTTTGTGATCCTTGGGGCCTGTTGATTGGTTTGTGATCCTTGGGGCCTGTTGATTGGTTTGTGATCCTTGGGGCCTGTTGATTGGTTTGTGATCCTTGGGGCCTGTTGATTGGTTTGTGATCCTTGGGGCCTGTTGATTGGTTTGTGATCCTTGGGGCCTGTTGATTGGTTTGTGATCCTTGGGGCCTGTTGATTGGTTTGTGATCCTTGGGGCCTGTTGATTGGTTTGTGATCCTTGGGGCCTGTTGATTGGTTTGTGGTCCTTGGGGCCTGTTGATTGGTTTGTGATCCTTGGGGCCTGTTGATTGGTTTGTGATCCTTGGGGCCTGTTGATTGGTTTGTGATCCTTGGGGCCTGTTGATTGGTTTGTGATCCTTGGGGCCTACTGAAATGTTGTTTTAAGAAAATTGCAATATTTATTGCAATATTATTAAACCAATATTATATTTTTTTTAATCTGTATCGATCATTTTGATTCACTATTCAGCCCAGAATGTATCTCGATTTGTAACATGCCTACAGTCAAGGTTGTTAGTTTATTGCCCCTTCCAGTGGAGGAAATTTTCAGAATTTAATCTCCGTTACATACCCTGGATTCTAAACCAGCGGTCCTTAATTAATCCTTCCGTTCCATAGCATTGATCAGTGCAGGGTGTGTTATCATAGTGGATCCAAAATTTTAATTGCCTTTTGTCGCCAGTACCTGTATCAATGTCACCTCAAGAATGTCACTGATTGCAAACTCTCCCTCTCCTCAATTGTGTTTTCTAAGGAAGCAGCATGAGAATAAGAATTACTGAAATTGTAGATTCACAGACAATTATTCCCAATCCTTTGCGGAATTTGTCTAGCACCCGGCAACCCCCACAAGAAATGCCTCCTGTAGCAGCAGTGAACCAAGCTGGCAGGAAAAAAAGGACACTGATTCTTCCCTGCAGGACTGGCGAGGATGGAGTTGTTTGCACGGAACTGCTGTGCCACCTGTTGTATGCCCCTTAATGTGTCAGTGTTTGCACTCTGTGGGAGAATTTGCCCTCTGGATTGGAGACAGAAGTGTCACTCCCACGGACAGGTGCAGCTCATGTCAAGCGAGGCCAGTGTTTGAACAGAACTCCCATAGCTGCACACAAGCGTTGCTGTCCCCGAGGCATTTTTTTAAAAATAGCAGCACATCTTTCCCCTTTACAGTGTCAGCGGTGGCTCAGTGATATAGCCCTGTCACCTCTGAGTCAAGAGGTTGTGAGTTCAACTGCCTCTCCAGAGAGTTGAGTGCGCAAACCTAGCTGGACACTCCCAGTGCGGTACCGAGGGAGTGCCACATAGTTGGAGGTGCTGTCATTCATATTGAACTGAGTCCCTCCTCCTGTCTCGGGTGAACCTGAAATGATCCTATTCCCACTGTTTTGGTATCATTTGCGGAACTTGGAAATGTTATAGGATGGACTCCAGGCCTGTGCTTGACTTTCCGGGTGGGATTTTCCAGCCGCGCTTGACCCAACACTGGAAAATACCGCTCGAGGTCAATGACCTTTGCATGGTCTGTGTCCTGCCCACTACGATTCCCGTGGCGGGAAAATTCCCTCTCTTTGTGTCTCTGCAGCCCAGATAATATATCTCTTCAGGGATCGGAATCACTAGATTCCACTTTATTTACAAACCCTATTTCACTCCTAAGAGCGCTTGAGGTACATGTTCAGAATCTGGAGTGTTAGTGTCTCTGACGCTCCTCAGTATATACACATAGGTGAGGCCCCCAGGTTGGGCAGACAATCATTACCTCAATCAGGGAGCTCATACTCCAAGAGGCCCACCCTTCAGGAGAAGGCTCGAGAGTTTTCTTGGATGTCTGAGCCAATATTTGTCCCCTAGTCCAGAAAAGGAATGACTTAGTTGTTTTCAGATTGTGGTTTGTGGGAGTGTGCTGTACACACGTTAGCTGCCAGGTTTCACACATTACTCTCCAAAACAATTTCATTGGCCCCAGCAGCATTTTAGGGTGACGTGAAAAGTGTTATAAAAATGCAAATCTGTATTGTTGTAGGAGAACAGTTGAGGGAACAGGGAGTGTAGAGTGATCAGGAGAAACTGCGCTCACTGTGCACAGATTAAATATTGTCCCATCTAAGGTAGCGCATACACAGCGATATACATGTGATCTCAGTGAGGACACTTTTGCCAGGCTAACACCAATTGGGCAGAAATAGAACTTCCTCACTTGCCGACATAAAACGTCAAAACGTTTTTATCACTGAGAGGGAATTGAATCCGTGGCGGGTCAGAGAGAGACAGTATTAAAAATGGCAGGATGGTGGCATAGTGGTTAGCACTACTGCCTCTCAGCACCAGGTACCATTCCTGGCTTGATTCCCTGCCTATGTGGAGTTTGCACATTCTCCCCATGTCTGTGTGGGTTTCTTCAGGGTGCTCCGGTTTCCTCCCACAGTCCAAAGATGTGTAGACTAGGGTGCATTGGCCATGCTAAATTGCCCCTTAGTGTCCAAAGGTGTGTAAGTTAGGGGAATTAGAGGATAAATATGTGGAGTTATGGGTATGGCCTGGCTGGGATTGTTATCGATGCAAGCTTGATGGGCTGATTGGCCTTCTACTGCACTAAATTGCCTCTTAGTGTCCAAAGATGTGTAAATTAGGGGGATTGCATAAATGTGTGGGGTTACAGGAATGCACTGTTCCATGGAGAGTGGGTATAAACTGGTTGGGCCAAATGGCCTCCTTCTGCATTGTAGAGATCCTATGAATAAGTCTTGAGCCCTTTGTGTAACATGGCAGTCCTGAGTTCTTGAGCTGCTTCCATGTGAGATTAGAAAATCTACCAGGTTGCTAAATTGAGTCTGTATTAATCTGAGCTGTCAGCCCTGGAGGCCGCAAAAAGAGGATGTCTTGCTCTACGTTTGAAACTGTGGCACTTTGCCTTTGCAACTAACAGTCTAACCTCTAACATGCTTATTCTCTCTGAGTGCTCCAGAGGGAGGATGCACACCCTTGCCTCGGTCCCTTGTCTCCCTCATCTTGCTGTGCGCAAAATTCTGCTTATCCCCAAGCTTAACTTGGCGGTGGGGGGGACATCTGAGTTTGCACCTTTTCACAGTGGCCTTGCCATGAAGCACTCTGTCCTTGTAGCACTCAATTTGCTGAAGTTACTTTAGCCTTTTCATTTCCACATTTGCACTAAGATCAAGTCCATTGAGCTTGCACTAAGAAGTCCCAGTTTTATATATTGTGGCAATCGTTTGTGGCCTGTTAAACTGCCCCTATTAATCAGTCTGTACCATTACAGCGTTAGACTGAAGCTTAACAGTCTCCGGGATCATTAGCGAGATTTGAATTCCTAAGAAGTATCTGGGTTTGATGAAAAGGTTTCCGTAATTTCTGATTATTGTGAGCTGTAAAGTAAGGCATGACTGGACCTAAAGGAGAGCAGGTCCGCAGATTTTACAGGCTTATTGGCCTCGGTGGATTAAGTGTTTGCCAAAACTATTCTCAACGAGGTTACTAACACTCAGCAAATGTCAATTCAGTTGTTCAAAAAGTGCATAATTTCCTCCCCTGAGCAGCTCAGACTAAGAAAGTTTTCTTGAGAATGTTTTTTTCATTCTGCGAGAGCTGAAGTGAACTTGCATCCAGTTTTTAATTCCCTGTTGTTTAAACGATGAAGAGAGTATCATCCTTACAGTCCCGCGTGACCCACTCGTTCAAGAACCTCGAGTTGTCCCCTCCCCCCACCCCACCCGGGCCATTGCAAGGGGTCTTGTTACCTCCCCAGGGAAAACACACAGAGCCATCTGTTAACGGGCATGTGGTAGAACAGAACTTGGGTATCTCTGGGAGGAAAGAAAAAGACACGTGCAGTCAAAGTTTTTTCGTTCTGCACTCATCAGGACAATTCACAAGAATGCCAAATGGAAAGAGGAACAACAATTTACACAGCATGGGAAGAGAGCACCAATTGGTTTGCAAGTGAAGCAATCAGCATGCACTGGCCAGCCAATCATCTGTTATCATCTCGTGAAGGGAGGGTCTATGTATTTTTATGTTACGCTTCTAACCCTTTTTTACTCTAGTTGGGTCGTGGGGCGGAGGGGCACTGAGAGAAAGGGGCAAATCGCATTCAGCCAAACCCTGGTAGTTAGAAGGACAAGAGACATGCCAACTACTTTGTTATGGCAGTTTCATCTGGGCTGAGGGAAGCATTCTAAGATAGTTGATTGCTTTTTGGTGCTGCCATTCTCAGGTGGACCCAAACATGGATGGAAACACGCACCACTTAGATTTGCATTTTGAGGATCATGTCCCAGTTGTGGGGAGGAAGTTTATTGACTTCTTGGGAGCCAGTGTTAGAATCTAAGGTTCAGAGGTCCTACATTTCAGGCTGTCTGACCTAACACTAAAGCCCGAACACTCATTGCAGGTTTAAACCTCTGCTTGAGTGATTGGTACCTTGCCCTGTCATATTAGTACATGCACTCTGATAGTTCACCCATGTTTCTGCCAACAGTTAATGCTGGTTCCTTGTGTTTACACCATGCTGTGGCCAGCCAAAGGATTCGTAAAGGTGCAATGTTAAGCTCCATCTGCGTGTCCTTCTAACCTAGAATTTCTGCTGACCAGGGTTTGAGTGAATTCTCTCCCCGGTGTTAGAGTTGCCTTGAATGTGCCACCCTTTCTCTAGATTCGTTAGCCATTTCAGATAAACTCGATTGCCTTCTCTTAGCCTGAATTTCCACAGATCAACCCTGCTGCTTTTAAAGGATTGCACCATCATTTGAACTGGGGCAAAAAAAGAGAGATCTGATTCTAATTATACTCGGAAGAAGAGGTTTCTGGTGGGATTATTTCGTGACTCCCGTCCTCTGAGCTTGCTACAGTAATTCAGTCCTTGAAAATCTTATTGTTTACCGCTTTTGATTGGAGTGGGCGAGGGATGGACCTGGAGGGAGTTCAGTGGGATTTGGGTACCTCGGGCAAGAAATTAACAGGAGAGCAGGTGGAAATTATCCTGTCCTGCTACCCACGGAAATCGTAGCGAGCGGGAAAGGGACCATGCAGAGGTCCACTGACGGGATTTCTATCTTTGGGGCAACGGCGGCCAGAAAATTTTGCCCAGAAAAATGACCTGACTCAGAACTAAATTTGTCACATTAAAGGAGGCAGATGGCAGTTTCTAAGCATTAAGGGGACTTGTTTTTTTTTAAAAAAAAAAGTGTGTCCGTAAGCTCCATCTGCATGCACTGAGATTTAGAAAATAGCACTGCCCACACTTTGCAACCTTAACTCAGATCCTTGCGGGGTTGTGGCAGGATCTAGTGTTGGGTTGCAATGTGGCTATTGTGTACAGTAAAAGTGACTGGCATGAACTGGTTTGTAAATTTCATTTGTATACAACCTTCCTGTGCTTGAAGGTGCTGCTGGCAAAGAGGTTTGTGTATTATTTTTGTGCACTGACTTTTTATATACACGACATTCAAGGGAAAAAAAAATTTATGTTGCATTCCTTTTGTGAGCGGAATGTTTTCTGTATGTACAATAAAGACACTTAATTGCCACACACAAATAAAACATTCCCTTAACTCTGGCCTACTCTCTACGAGCTTTGTCAAATCTAATTTACTACTATTAATTATGCACTTCTTTAAAATGGGAACCTCGGACGCAGGGTTGAAAATTCTTGATGCACTTTTAATTACAGAACGAAGAGACTGCAGTTTTATCACAACAATGATTGCGATTTTTTTAAGAAAAGATCCTTTTGTTTTGGTAGTTTAACTGGGATGACCAGATTAAAATAAGCTGGTTAAGAAGGCCTTTATTAGAAAAGGCCTTAAAAGGGATTTTTTTTTTAAACAACATGTTATCCCTCGCAAATTAAACTAGACACATCTCCAGAATTTAATGTTTTCCACTCCAAAAGGAATCCGTGGGGAAATTACAGATGTGTTAGTCATAACTTCCCAAAGGTTCAGAAATTGGGCATTTTGGATTAGCAGAGTACAAACATCACACCATTATTCAAGGGCGGGTGGTGGAGGAGTTGGAGGGAGAGACATAGCAACTGCAGAACTCTCAGTTAAACGTCAGTTGTGGGGTAGGTTACTGGAATCTGTCATCAGACGGAGATTTGGAAAAGTAAGAAGTGACCAGAGAAAGACACCGTGGATTGTTTAATCTTGCTGACATCCTCTGGGGAAGTCACTAATGATGTGGAGATGCCAGAGTTGAACTGGGGTAAACACAGTAAGAAGTCTCACAGCACCAGGTTAAAGCCCAACAGGTTTATTTGGTAGCAAAAGCCACTTTGCTATCAAATAAACCTGCTGGACTTTAACTTGGTGTTGCGAGACTGCTTGCTGAGGTCACTAATGCCTCTGGAAACCAGTTAAAGGGACTGCCAAAAGGTATTGGATAAGACAGAGAAGATGGTTAAAGCAAAGAAGTGACAGCACTCAGAATTAGTGGTAACTTTGTGACATGGGTCAATAAATTGGAAAGGGCAGAGAGGAGGGAGAAAGAGTTTATTCTGTAGCAGAATCTGACCAGTGTTGATTCCGAATATATTGACTTTGATAAGAAATGGAGAGTTATACGCAAGTTTAGAGAGAGTAGTAAGTTAAGATCTTCTGTAAATTGAGTGGATGAGGAGTGGTTGGCGAGGGACCTGGGTTCGATTGTGGCCTCGGGTGATTGTGTGGACTCTGCATGTTCTCCCTGTATCTGCATGGGGTTTGTCCAAGTGCCCCCACTTTCCTCCCATAGCCCCAAGATGTGCAGGTTGGGTAGATTGGCCTTGCTAAATTGCCCCTTAATGTCCCAAAATGTGTATCTTAAAGAGATTAGTGGGGTAAATATGTGGGATTACTGGAATAAAGGGCAGGGGAAGGGCCTGGGTAAGATGCTGTTTTGGAAAGTCAGTGCAGACTCAGTGAGCCAAATGTATGAGCACTGTATGATTCAGGGTACAATTTTACGAGTGAGCCAAACTTGAAAATTGGAGACCCAACTTTAACATTGAACCAAATACGCTGAACTTGACGATGAGAGATGTATTTGTTGATGTAGCTCATCGCAGAAGGAAATTTGACATGTGGGCTATGACTATCACTGACCTTTACAGAATCTCCATAGAAAGCATTCTTCCTGGTTGCACCACAGCTTGGTATGGGCTCCTGCTCTGCCCAAGACCGGAAGGAACTGCAAAAGGTTGTGAATATAGTCAAATCCATCGCGCAAACCAATCTTCCACCCATTGACTTTGTCAATACTTCCCATTGCCTCAGCAAAGCAGCCAGCGTAATTAAGGACCCCAAACATTCTCTATTCCACCACCTTCTGTCGGGAAAAAGATACAAAAGTCTGAGGTCATGTACCAACTGACTCGAGAACAGCTTCTTCCTTGCTGCTGTCAGACTTTTGAATGGACCTACCTCGCACTAAGTTAATGTTTCTCTACACCCTAACTATGAGTGTAACACTACATTCTGCACTCTCTCCTTTCCTTCTCTATGAACATATGCTTTACGTAGCATGCAAGAAGCAATACTTTCCACTGTAAACACAAGTGCCAATAAAATCAAAAAAAAAGCTGTTGCTATTGAGTAATTTAGTGATGGTGATAACCTTCATTGACACACACGTTTCCCAGTGATAAGCAAAGGGCAAAATAGAATCACAGGAGGAGGCTATTTGGCCCATCGAGCCTGCATCAACAACAATCCCATCCTGCCCCTATCCCTGCAACCTCATGCATTTACCCTGCTAATCCCTCTAATCTAGACATCTTGGGACAATAAGGCACAATTTAGCATAGCCAATCCACCTAACTCACACATCATTGGAATGTGGGAGGAAGCCCTCGCAGACACGGAGAACATGCAGACTATACACAGTCACCTGAGGCTGGAATTGAACCTGGATTTCTGGCATTGTGAGGCAGCAGTGCTAACCGCTGTGTGACTGTACCTATACATATGTGTTCCATGCAATCTCATGTCTAATGTGTTATTCCATCATTACAAACTTACTTTCTTGTCATTTCCAATGGTCAAGCCCTGAGGTCACCAAAGAATCCAATAAATAGAGGGACCTTGGCAGCAGAAAGTGACAGTAATTATGAGCAGTATGCTTGCAGGTAGCAAAGTGCGTCATCTCACTCTCAGAGAAGATCTTCAGCCAACTTCTGAACAGTCAGTGGGAGACGGGAGTAGGAGTTGGCAGTCCAGCCTGGCAATTAGATTGTGGCTATCTTGCTCCTCTGCCATAGAGAGTGATTAATCTCAAGTGTGAGCAGGTTAATTAACCTCTTAACGTTTCCACATGGTAAACGGGCAAGAAAAATGGCTCCAGGTAGAGAAGGGGATTACTTATCTGGTCCTGGCCGTATCTCAGAGAGAAACTAAAGCCAAGAGGTCTAAAGGTTCTCTGGAAAAGCTGCTCCAGTCCACTCTAATTATCCGTGTACTTTTTAAGATTGGCAAACGCCCAAAACTTCATAAATCAAAGTGCAGGGAGTATTATTAAAACTGGGCTGTTCAATCACGAATAAATAACCGGTGCTATTCTGAAAGATGATGTTGATTTAAGGCTCCATTTTATTTATTCTGCAGCGGGCAATTTGGGCAACTTGGATGAACATCACTATGGCAAATGATTAACTTGCAAAGTAGAAGGAATTAATGAGGCCAGCCACAAATTACTGGCGTCTGATCGAGCCCTGGTTGCCAACACTGGAGGGATGTTTTCCTGCAGGTTTGGACACATGACCTCACATTCACCCATCTCCCCCCACTAAACTCACGCCATTGGCCGTGATGTGCGCCTTCCCACAGCCAATGGGAAAGCAAGTAGACTTGTAATTATCCAATTTGATGATTCTTGACTGTTGGGTCAAACCTCTCCTCATCTCTTTACAAAACTAATGAACAAAAGTGATCAGATAACAAAACACTCTCACCAACAAAAGTTTCTCATCAACTTTTACAGATGCATCATAGAAAGCATTCTTTCTGATTGTATCACAGCTTGGTTTGGCTCCTGCTCTGCCCAAGACCGCAAGGAACTACAAAAGGTTGTGAATATTGCCCAGTCCATCACGCAAACCAGCCTCCCATCCATTGACTCTGTCTACATTTCCCACTGTCTCGGCAAAGCGGCCAGCATAATTAAGGACCCCACACACCCCTGACATTCTCTCTTCTACCTTCTGCCATTGGGAAAAAAGATACAAAAGCCTGAGTCACATACCACATATCAACAAGAACAGCTTCTTCCCTGCTGCCATCAGACTTTTGAATGGAGTTACCTCGCATTAAGTTGATCTTTCTCTTCCCCCCAGGTATGACACTACATTTTGCATTCTCTCCTTTCCTTGTCTATGAATGGTATGTTTTGTATAGTGTGCAAGAAACAATACTTATTACACGTATGTTAATACATGTCATAATAATAAATCAAATCATACAAAAACACTTCTACCTTCCCTGCTAATTTAATCTGGCTGCTTCTTGCAGCAGTTGTACATTGAGGATCTGTAATTCCTGGAAACATTCCCAATCCAGTTTCTCAAAGTCTTGTTTCCATCCCATTGATTAGGGTCAAATTCGGGAGATATTATTGTTACTGTATGTGGGATTGTATTTTGTATATTCAATCGTGGGATATGGGTGGCTGATCTTCTTTTGAAAGAAGGGACTGCCAGACACCAGTCAGTAATCACATGCAGCACCTTCGGATGCCTGTTACCCCCAGCTCCAGTGTACGGCCAGTTTCAGGAAAGGTCTGACCAGTTGCTCCAGTTCAGTCCACGCAACTGGGGTGGCACAGTGGTTAGCACTGCTGTCTCACAGCACCAGGGACCCAGGTTCGATTCCCAGCCTCGGGTCACTGTGCAGACTCTGTATGTTCTCCCCATGTCTGCATGGGTTTCCTCAGGGTGCTCCGGTTTCCTCCCACAGTCCAAAAGATGTGCTTGTTAGGTGTTAAATTCTCCCTCAGTGTATCCAAACAGGTGCTAGAGTGTGGCAATAGGGGAATTTCATTGCAATATTAATGTAAGCCCACTTGTGACATGAATAAATGAACCTTATGGGTGTCACTGGCTTGGATTAAGAGAGCATTAAGCACAGGTTAGAGATCGATTTACCCTGTGCTTAATCTTCTCTCCACTCACATTGTCTGTACCTTGAAGACTTGATTACCTGTAAAGACTTGCATTCCATCCATTATTTTGTAAATTGAGTTTGTGTCTTTACATGCCCTGTTTGTGAACAGAGCTCCCATTCACCTGACGAAGGAGCAGCGTTCTGAAAGCTAGTGGTGTTTGTTACCAAATAAACCTGTTGGACTTCAATCTGGTATTGTGAGGCTTCTTACTATGTTTACCCCAGTCCAACACCGGCATCTCCACATAAGGAGAGAGATGCAGAGAGGATTAGGGAGGGAATTCCAGAGCATTCCAGACAGCTGAAGGTAGAGGATGAGTCCTTCTTAAAAAACACAGCACAGACAAACAATATTTTTGGCTGTCTTTACCAAATTATGGTAATGGTTCCAAAACTAGTTCCTTACCTTCAGCCAACCCAAGTAATAGATCTCCTCTGTGGATTGGCAGGGAACTACAAAAGGTCATGAATGTAGCCCAATCCATCACACAAACCAGCCTCCCATCCATTGACTCTGTCTACACTTCCCACTGCCTCAGCAAAGCAGCCAGCATAATCAAGGACTCTACGAACCCCAGACATTCTTTCTTCTGCCTTCCTCCATTGGGAAAAAGATACAAAAGTCTGAAGTAACGTATCGACTCAAGAACATCTTTTTTGCTGCCATCAGACTTCTGAATAGATCTACCTCACATTAAGTCGATCTTACTCTACACCCTAGCTATGACTTAACACTACATTCTGCACTCTCTCCTTTCCTTCTGTATGAACGGTATGGTTTGTCTGTAGAGCGCGCAAGAAACAATACTTTTCACTGTTTGTTAATACATTTGACAATAATAAATCAAATCAAATCAAAATTAACCAGCTCAGATGGTATAGATTTTCAAATTAAGTCATAAGAATAAACTGAACAAGTTTCTATCTATCTGCTTGCAACTTTCCAATCTCGCTGGTTCTGTTGATGACATGGTAAGAAGTCTCATGTCAAGTTAAAGTCCAACAGGTTTATTTGTAGCAAACGCCACTAGCTTTCGGAGTTGGCTGTTCTTTCAACAGATGGGTGGGAGTTCTGTTGATGACATGCCAGCCTTTCAATGAGTTAGGACAGGAATATTGGAGCAAGCACAGGTCAGGTTTACCAGAAATGTCCCAGCAATGAGGGCCATGGAGAGATTTGAGCTAAAGAGGATTGGGAGGAATTGATTGGAGCTGGCTGCAGGATACACACGTGGACACATCTGAACTGCTCTCCTTTATATTGTAAGAGCTATTTCAATGAGTTGACTGCATGTGGTGAGGGGGGAGTAGTTGTGGCACAGGGAAAGGAATTTCAAATAGTTTATGCTAACTTAGACGATTCTCTAGGGAGGTCTGATGGCAGCAGCATTGCTCGGCACAAACAAACAGGCAGAGATGCTAAATTTCAGGATTACAATGGCCAACAGAGTGCAGTGCAACACCTTTAGTCTTGGATATCTGTCTTTTACTGCAAAATGACTCATCACTCTAGAATCACTGAAAGAGGCCATTTGGCCCATTCAGCATGGACCAATTCAGCCACTCCCACTTCCAGAATTTATTTTCCCCTTGAAGCATTCTCCAATTCCCCTTTGATAGTCCCGGTTAAATCTGCTTCCAACACGCACTCAGCCAGTGTGTCCACACCCTCACCACTTCTTGACTGGATTTACTATTGCCAAAAGAATCACAGAGGTTTACAGCATGGAAACAGGCCCTTCGGCCCAAATTGTTCATGCCGTCCTTTTTTTTAAAACCCCTAAGCTAGTCCCAATTGCCCACATTTGACTCATATCCTTCTACATCCATCATACCCATGTAAACTAAACTACCTAAATGCTTTTTAAAAGATAAAACTGTAGCCACCTCTACTACTACTTCCGGCAGCTCGTTTCAGATATTCAGTGTGAAAAAATTGCCCCTCTGAACACTTTTGTATCTCTCCCCTCGCATTTTAAAACTACACGTGCTAGTTTTAAAATGCGAGGGGAGAGATACAAAAGTGCTAAAAACTACACGTGCTAGTTTTAAATTCTCCTACCTTTAGGAAAAGATATTGACTATCTAGCTGATCTATGCCTCTCATTATTTTATAGACCTCTATAAGATCGCCCTTCAGCCTCCAATGCTCCAGAGGAAGAAGTCCCAATTAATCCAACTTCTTCACTGTACTGGGATTCAGTGAAAAGTATTGTTTCCTGCATGCTATACAGACAAAGCATATGTGTACAGGTGCATGCATGTGTGTGTGTATGTGTGTGTGTGTTCATGCACGTATGTGAGTATGTGCAAGTGTGTGTTTGCATATGTGTGTGCACTTGCATGTGTGTGTGTATGTGTATACATGCACGTGTGTGTATACATGCACATGTATGTGTATATGTGTGTGTACCACAGTGTAGTTAGACACATTTCTGGATATGTGTTCAATATGGATTGTGTGTGTGTGTGTGCAGTTTGTAGCCCAACACAGACCTCCTGGTTGTGTGATTTCCATAGACCACAACACCCACAGAGTTAGATAAATGATAAACTAGAACCCCTTCCCCCCCCATAAAACACAAATGCTTTATTATAGTGATGAGCAATCAGGTTGTTTTATATTTTTTATCCCTTTTCTCTTTCTCCCCCTGTACCAAATACTGAAATGGCCTGAAGCTTCTTGTTTGAAAGCTGCCTGCTGCTTTGTGAGTTCACTTTCTGAAAATGGTAAAACCCAGTGGATAGGACGGCAGCTTAATGAATGCAGCAAGTTAAAGAGCACACTCTAAAACAGCACAGAGTCATGGGATCAGACTGTAGCCAATTCCACCCACAAAATTAGGGCTGGATGTTGTGCAGTTCCCAAAGGGAGAGGGTAATAGAAGGGGGGAGAATGATGGATCAGTTCTTAGCTCCATATGAAACGGTTCTGAACAATGAGCATGTATTCGTTCATAGGACGTGGGTGTGGTTGACCAGGCCGGAATCCATCCTTAATTGCCTTTGGCCAGGTGGCTTCTTGACAATTGAGTAACTCGCTCAGCTCTTTCAGAAGAATCGTAGAAACAAAGAGAAGCGGGGGGAGGCCATTTGCCCCTCACACGAGCTCCACCACCCATTTTGATCATGGCTGATCATCAAATTCAATGTCCAATAGCCCAATCCCTTGCCCCGCTTTTGACCACATTGCAAGAGGTTCACAATCAGTGGATATATTTATTTTGTTTGTCAGTTTCCTTCGTGAGATATCACAGAATCGGAAGTTGGGATTTTCCAGTCCCTCCTGCTGGTAAGATCTTCCTGTCCTGCCAAAGGGAATGGGAGTTTGAAAGGCTCACTGGGGCTGGAGAATCCCATCTACAGAATTGTTACAGCACCGAAGAAGGCCATTCAGCCCATCACATCTACAATGACTTTCCGAATCAGCATTTCATTTGGTGTCATTCCCCTGCCTTTTCCCCACATCCCTGCACTTTATTTCTGTTCAGATTACCATCCAGTGTTCTCTTGAATGCCTCAATTGAACCTGCCTTCACCGCACTCCCAGGCAGTGCGTTGCACAGCCCAAACACTCGGCTTGTGAGAAAGCTTTTCTTCACATCACATTGGACGGCACTGTGGTTAGCACTGCTGCCTCACAGCGCCAGGGACGTGAGTTTGATTCCTGGCTTGGGTCACTGTCTACATGGAGCCTGCATATTTGTGCTGCGTGAGTTTTCTCTGGGTGCTCCAGTTTCCTCCCACACTCCAAAGATATGGATTGGCCACGCTAAATTGTTCTTTAGTATCGAGGGTCCACTTAAGATGAACGCATTGGGTTATGAGAATAGGCTTTTGGTGGGACTGTGGTCAATGCAGACAAGATGGGCTGAATGGCCTCCTTCTGTATTGTATGATTCTATATCACTTTTGCTTTTCTTTTTTGTTTTGAATCTGTGCCTTCTTGTTCTCGATCCTTTTATGAGCAGGAACAGTTTCTCCCTACCTGCTCGAGCTGGACCCCTCATGATTTTGAGCATCTCTATCAAATCTCCTTCTTCTCTCCCTGGAGAACAGTCCCAATCTCTCTAATCTGTCCTCAGAACTGACATATCTCATCTCTGAAATTATTCTTGTGAACACTCTCGCCACTGCTCTCACATCATTCCTAAGAATTTAACACAAGGATAGGCAACAACACCTTCTCCACAATCATCCTCAACACCGGTGCTCCACAAGGCTGTATCCTCAGCCTCCTACTACACTCCTTATACAGCTATAACCGTGCAGCCAAATTCCCCTCCAAGTCAGTTTTCAAGTTTGCTGACAACACCACTATAGGGGGTCGGATCTCAAACAATGATGTGACAGAGTACAGGAATGAGATAGAGAATCTGCTGAACTGGTGCAACGACAATAATCTCTCCCTCAAGGTCAACAAAATGACATTGACTTCAGGAAGTGTAAAGGAGAACATGCCCTTGTCTACATCAATAGGGACGAAGTAGAAATGGTCAAGAGCTTCAAGTTTTTAGATGTTCAGATCACCAACAACCTGTCCTGGTCCCTCCGTGCCAGTACTATAGTTAAAAAAGTCCACTAATGCCTCTTCTTTCTCAGAAGACTAAGGAAATTTGGCATGTCAGCTATGACTCTCATCAACTTTTACATTCTCCTCGTGTCTGCATGGGTTTCATCTGGGTTCTCCAGTTTCCTCCCACAGTCCAAAGATGTGTGGATTAGGTGGAGCGGCCATAAAAAATTGCCCCTTAGTGTCAGGGAGACTAGCTAGGGTGAAATGCATGGGTTTACGGAGATAGGGCTTGGGTGGGATTGTGATCGGTGCAGATTCATGGGCCGAATGGCCACCGTCTGCACTGTAGGATTCTACGTTTTTTGTGTACCATGTAGTCGTAGAATCATAGAATTCCCTACAGTGCAGAAGAAGGCCATTCGGCCCACCAAATCTTCACTGGCCAGAATCCCACCCAGCCCCTTTCCCTGTAGCCCCACTCATTTACCCTAGCTAGTGCCCCTGACACTAAAGGGCAATTTAGCACGGCCAATGCACCTAACCCACACATCTTTGGAGTGTGGGAGGAAATCGGAGCACCCGGAGGAAACCCACACAGACATGGGGAGAACGTGCAAACTCCACTCAGACAGTGACCTGAGGCCGGGATTGAACCCGGGTCTCTGGCGCTGTGAGGCAGCAGCACTAATCACTGTGCTGCCCTGGCCACAATTTCAGACTATCTCTTTGTATCTATCCCAGCCACTAGGATCTCTGCTAGTTTTTGCAGTTTTGTCCCCCTTGCTCCTCGAATTACCTCTGGTCGTTTTTTTTTGATTTTAGCAAGTGGCGTTCTTGCCACTCAGAAAATACTCCTCCAAAATTATTTGAGTAATTAATCTGAAACAGTCCCCTGGGTAGAATGGGGAGAGGAAGAAAAAAAAACTCTAGAATCATTCGCAAGATCACGAGAGATATTTCTATTTAATTCATTTATGAGATGTGGCTTTGTTGGCAGGACCTGCTTTGTCGCCACTCCAAATCACCCTTGAATAGATTAGCTTGCTCCGCCATTTAAGAGTTAACCATGTTGCTGTGGGTCTGGAGTCACATGTAGGCCAGACCGGGTAAGGTTGGCAGATTTTCTTCCTGGAGGAGTTTTTAAAACAATAGCTTCATGTTCATTATTTAGACTTGCAGTTCCAGATTTTTTATTGAATTCCCCAGAGCATTACCCTGTGTCCCTGGATTACCAGGCTTACGGCGATAGCATTAGACCACTTCTCTCCCACATCGTGAAAGAGTCGTACAACGTTACAGTATAGAAACAGGCCATTCGGCCCAACCAGCCCATGCCAACCACGGTGCACTGCCAGCTAGTCCCAATTGCCCACGAGTGACCCATATCCCTCTAATCCTTTCCCATCCATGTACTTAGCCAAATGCTTTTTAAGTATTGCTATTATACCTGCTTTCCCTGGGTGAAGAAGTTGCCCCTTGGGTCCCTTTTAAATCTTTTCCCTCTCACCCCTATGCCCTCTAGTTTACAATCCCCCCTCCCCTGGGAAAAAGACTGTGCGATCATCCTATCGAAGCCCCTCATGATTTTGTACATCTCAATAATGTCACCCCTGATTCTCCTACACTCCAAGTAATAAAGTCCTAGCCTGGCCAACTTCTCCCTATAACTGAGGCCCATGAGACCTGGCAACACTCTCGTAAATCTTCTTTGTACTCTTTCCAATGGAAGGCAATAGCCTTTTAGGAGTTTGTTTATCAACTAATGCCACAAGTAGGCTTACATTAACACTGCAATGAAATTACTGTGAAAATCCCCCCGGTTGCCACACTCTGGCGCCTGTTCGGGTACACCGAGGGAGAATTTAGCACGGCCAGTGCACTCTAATCAGCACCTCTTTCAGACTGTGGGAGGAAATCCACACAGACATGGGGAGAACTTGCAAACTCCACACAGACAGTGACACAAGCCAGGAATCGAACCCGTGTCCCTGTCACTGTGAGGCCGCAGTGCTAATTGCTGTGCCATTGTGCCACTCAGCATGGGGTAGATGTATCAAGCGTCCTTCCTCTGCAGTCCTTCTGTTTGCAGGAACAGTGCAACGTCACACAACAGGTTTCAAAGGTATTTACAAACTTTAAAATCTTAATACCAAGCATGTTGTGATATGGACATTAATAATTCAATGACTGGGCAGGAGTTAATTCCACATTCTGTATTCTCTGCATCAGCTGAAAAAATGGTGATTATTTTAACGATTGGTCTCAGAGTCACTGGGAATTTCCACCGTCCTACCATGTTGGCACTCCAAATAGAAACGCATTTTCTAAATTGGCAGCTTTGGGATCAGACTGTAGCAGGAAGGGTGTTTCTGACACCAGAGAGATTGTGGTCAAGGCGCCAGCCGGCACTGATAACATTTATTTATAATCTGACTTCAACGGAGAAAATAATTCTCCATTTATCCAGCCGTGCCACATCATCCAAATATCCCAAAGCTCTCCACACATCCGATTCGCTTTGGAAGGTATTGACTATTAGATGAGCACAGAAGGAGGCCATTCTGCCCATCCTATCTGTGCCGGCCCTTTGGAAGAACTATCCAATCCTCTCCAACACCCCAGTCCCTATCCACTCACTTGCTCTCCCCCCACAGCCCCACAAAAGTTTCCCTTTAACTGCTTCCCTTTTTAAAGTTTATCTATCAGTCACAAGCAGCCTTACATTAACACTGTAATTAAGTTACTGCGAAAATCTCCTAGTCACCACACTCTGGTGCCTGTTTGAGGGAGAATTTAGCATGGCCAGTGCATCTAACCAGCACGTCTTTCAGACTGTGGGAAGAAATCGGAGGGGAGAAGACAAAGAGAGAATGTGCAGACGGTGACCCAAGTCAAGAATCAAACCCAGATACCTGACGCTGTGAGGCAGCCATGCTAACCACTGTGATTCCTGCTGTCACAGGCCACAGAGTCTAGGTGACAAATGCTGCCCCTTACAATTGAAGAAACAAGATGCAGAAAGGATTAAGGATCCAGGGATGAGAAATTCAGTTACATGGTCCGTTCATGGGATCTTTATCTGCATAGAGGTCGGTCACCAGTGGAGTGCCCCAGAGATCTGTTCTGCGACTCTTGCTGTTTGTAAGCTTCATAAGTGACCTAGATAAGGAAGTGGAGGGATAGATTGGTAAGTTTGCCGATGACACGAAGGTTGGTGGTGTTGTGGATAGTTTGGAGGGATGTCAGAATTTGCAGCGAGATATTAGGTAGGATGCATGGGTAGGCAAAGAAGTGGCAAATGGACTTCAACTGGATAAATGTGCAATGGTCCGTTTGTCAAATGGGATGAAGGGGTACATTGTCAAGGGTAAGACTCTGAGCAGTATAGAGGATCAGAAGGACCTTGGGGTCTACAGGATTCTTAAATTGGCCTTAAGGGTAGAGGATGTGGTTTAGGAAGGCATATGGTAACGGGGGGGGTGTAGGGGGGAGGGTGTGGGGATGAGTGGTGAGGTGGGGGGGGTGAGGGAGGGGTGGAGGGGGGGAGTGGGAGTGGGGGGGGGGGTGAGGGAGGGTGGGGGGGGGTGAGGGAGGGGTGAGGGAGGGGTGAGGGGGGGGTGAGGTGAGGGAGGGTGGGGGGGGGTGAGGGAGGGGGGAGGTGAGGGAGGGTTGAGGTAGGGGGGTGGGGAGGGGGGGGTGGGGGAGGGGTGGGGGGTGGGGGGGGTGAGGGAGGGGTGAGGGGAGGGTGAGGGAGGGGTGAGGGGGGGGGGTGAGGGAGGGGTGGGGGGGGTGAGGGAGGGGTGAGGGGGGGGTGGGTGAGGGGAGGGGTGAGGGGGGGGTGAGGGGAGGGGTGGGGGGGGGTGAGGGAGGGAGGGTGGGGGAGGGGGTGAGGGAGGGGGGAGGGGGGGGAGGGAGGAGGGGTGAGGGGGGGGGTGAGGAGGGGTGGGGGGGGGGTGGGTGGGGGGGGGGGGGGGGAGGGGGGGGTGGGGGGAGGGGGGGAGGGTTGGGGGGAGGGGGGGTGATGGGGGGGTGGGGGGGTGAGGGGGGGGTGGGGGGGGGTGAGGGAGGGGTGAGGGGGGGGAGGGGGGGGTGAGGGAGGGGGTGAGGTGGGTGAGGGGGGAGGGGTGGGGGGGTGAGGGGGGGTGGGGGGGGTGAGGGGGGGGTAGGGGAGGGGGTGTGGGGGGGGTGAGGGGGGGTGTAGGTGGAGGATGGGGGGTGGGTAGGGGGGGAGGGTGAGTGAAGGGTGGGGGGGGGTGAGGGGGACGAGGGGGCGCTGGAGGGGTAGGGGGGGTGGGTGGGGGGGGGGGGGGGGGGGTGGGGGGGGGGTAGGGGGGGGGGGGGTAGGGGTGGGGGGGGGAAGGGGTGGGGGTGGGGGAAGGGGTGGGGGGGGTAGGGGGGGGGGGGGGGTAGGGGTGGGGGGGGGGTAGGGGGGGGGGTGGGTAGGGGTGGGGGGGGGGTAGGGGGGGGTAGGGGGGGGGGGGGTGGGGGTGGTGGGGGGGGGTAGGGGGGGGGGTCGGGGTGGGGGGGGGGTAGGGGTGGGGGGGGGGGGGGTAGTGGGTGGGGGGGGTAGGGGTGGGGGGGGGGGGGTGGGGGGGGGTAGGCGGTGGGGGGGGTGGGGGGTAGGGGTGGGGGGGGGGGGTGGGTAGGGGGGGGTGGGGGGGGGTAGGGGGGGGGGGGGGGGTTGGGGTGGGGGGGGGTAGGGGTGGGGGGGTAGGGGGTTGGCGGGGGAGGTAGTAGGGGCGGGGGGGATGAGGGGGGCGGGGGGGCGAGGGGTGGTGAGAGTGGGGGCGGGGGCAGTAGCAGGGGGGCGGGGGGGGAGGGGGTGAGGGGAGGGGGCAGGGGGGCGAGGGGGGCAGGCGAGGGGGGCGAGGGGGGCGCGAGTGGGGGCGGGGGGGCGAGGGTTGCCGGGGCGAGGGGCTGGGTAGGGTGCGGGGGTGGGGGTAGGGGTGGGGGGTGGGGGGTGGGGGGGTGGGGGTAGGGGGGGGGGGTGGGGGGAGGGGGTGGGGGGGGTAGGGGTCGGGGGGGGGTGGGGGGGTGGGGGGGGGGGGGGGGGTAGGGGGAGGGGTAGGGGGGGGGGGGGGGGGTGGGGTGGGGGGGGGGGTGGGGGGGTAGGGGTGGGGTAAGGTAGGTGGGGGGGGGGGGGGGGGGGTAGGGGGGGGGGGTAGGGGGGGGGGGAGGGAGGTGGGGGGTAGGGGTGGGGCGGTGGGGTGAGGTGGGGCGGGGGGCGGCGGGGGGCAGGGGCGAGTGAGGGAGGCGGGAGGCGGGTGTGACTGGGGCCGGCGTGGGGTGAGGGGGCGGGGGGGGCGGGGGGGCGTGAGGGGGCGGGGGGGCGGTTGGAGGGGGCGGGGTTGGGGGCGGTGATGAGGGGGCGGGGGGGGCGGTGATAGGGGCGCGGGAGGGGGCGAGGGGGGGCCGGGTGGGGGTGGCGGGGCGGGGGGGCGGTGAGGGGGCGGGGGGCGGAAGGTGAGAGGGGCGGGGGGGGCGGCGGGGGGGCGGTCCGGGAGGGGGAGGGGGGGGAGGGGCGGGTGAGGAGCGGCGGCTGGGGGCAGGGGGGGCGGTGAGGGGGGGGGGCGGGGGGCGGCCGGGGGGGCGGGGGTCTGCGAGGGGGGCGGGGGGTGGGGGGGACGTAAGGATAGGGGGTGACAGGGTGGGGCTGGACGGGGGGGGTGGTGGGGGGGTGTGGGGAGATAGGGGTGGGTCTGGGGGGATGGGGGATGGGGGGATAGGGGGTGGGTGTGGGGGGGTTAGGGAGTGGGTGTGGGGGGGGATAGGGGGATGGGGGCGTGGGGGTAGTGGGGAATAGGGGGATGGGGGGTGCATTGTGGGGGGGATAGGGCGTGGTGTGGGGCGGGGTGTGGGTAGGGGGGGTGTGGGGGGGGTAGGGGGTGGTTATGGGGGGGGTGGGGGGGGTAGGGGCGGGGTTGGCTGGGGGGGGGGGTAGAGTGGGTGAGGGTGGGTGGGTGGGGTGGGGGGAGGGGGGGGGGGGGGTGGGGTGGGTGGGGGTTGTGGGGGGGTGGGGGTGGGGGGGGTAGGGGGGGGTGGGGTGGGGGGTGTAGGGGGTGGGTGTGTGGGGGGGGGGTAGGAAGGTGGTGTGGGGGGGTAGAAGGTGGGTGTGGGGGGGTAGAAGGGGGTGTGGGGGGGGTGGGCTGGGGGGGTGTGGGGGGTGGGTGTGGGGGGTAGGGGTGGTGGGGGGATAGGAGGTGCTGCTGTGGGGTGGAGGTGTGTGTGTCGTGTGTGGTGGGGGGTGGGGGGGGTTGTGTGGTGGGGGGGGGGTGTGTGGGGGGGGGGGGTGTGTGTGGTGGGTGGGGATTGGGGGGGTGGGGTGATGGGATGAGGGCTGGTGGTGAGGGGGAATGGGTGCAGGGGTTGTAGGGGGTGAGGGGATGGGGGATTGGATAGTGGGGGCGGGAGTGGGGAGGGGGAGGGTTGTGTGGAGGTTGAAGCTGTGACTGAGCAGCGGCTCCGGGAGTTTGTACTGAGACTCACACTCGCTGCTGCAGCTGCAGTGAGGTTTGATTTCTGTTTGAAATTGGATCAGCCGGACTGTAGCTGGATTTTCCGGACTTGTTGTTGGATTTCCGGGCCGTTATTGGATTTTCCGGGAGCGGTTGCTGGATTTCCTTGGCTTGTTGGTAGATTTTCCGAGCTTGTTGCTGGATTCTCCGGGACTTGGTTGCTGGATTTTGCTGGCTTGTTGGTAGATTTTCCGGGCTGTTGCTGGATTCTCCGGGCTTGCTGCTGGATTTCCCGAGCTGTTGTTGTTGGATTCTCTGAGCTGCTGCCGGGCTCCGGGGAGCTGCTGCTTTATATTTCTGACTATTATCTGCTATTTGACTGGGAGTTGCTGCTTGTGTTCTCTATTGCTCTCTCTCTGGCTCTGGAAGCTGCTCCTCTCTCCCCCTCTCTCTCTCTGGCTCCGGGCGCTTTGCGAGGTGGAGACGGGAGCGGGTACCGATCCCCCGAGCCCGGCAGCGCCCGGCAGCAGCTCCCCCCGGCCCGGGGCCGCTCCCAGCCGCGGCCGCCTCCCCGCCAGCCGGCGGCGGATCCGCACCATGGTTCGCCTCGCCGCCGAGCTGTTGCTGCTACTCGGGCTCCTGATCCTCACCATTCACATCAGTGTCCTTAAGAGCATCCCCCTGGGAGCGGAGACACACAACAGCAGCGGAGAAGCTGCCCAGGTAAGGAGAGATGGAAAGCGGGAGAGAGAGAGAGATACATAGACAGTCATAGAGATAGAGAGACACACAGCGGAGAGGAGACCAGGTAATGAGAGAATGAGTGAGTGATAGACAACAGCAGCAGCAGGGAGACCATTACTCAGGTAAGAAGAGAGAGATACAAAGAAATAGTGATTGATTGCTTGATAAAAGTAAACGCACATCATTAAGGATTTTATTAAATTAGAAAGAATGCAGAAAAGGATGCTGCAGGACTTGATAGTTTGACTTACAAGGAGAGGTTGGATAGACTGGAACTTTTTTTTTACCTGGAGCATAGGAGGGTTAGGGGGTGATATTATAAAGATCTATAAATAATGAGGGGCATAGATCAGCTAGATAGTCGATATATTTTCCCAAAGGTAGGGGAGTCTAAAACTAGAGGGTGTAGGTTTAAGGTAAGAGGGGAGAGATCAAAAGAGTCCAGAGGGGCAATTTTTTCTCTCACGCGGTGGTGAGTGTCTGGAACAAGCTGCCAGGGGCAGTGGGGTACAATTTTGTCTTTAGGTGGACACAAATTTATCTTTTAAAAAGTGTTTAGACAGTTACATGGGTAAGATGGGTATAGAGGGATATGGGCCAAACGTGGGAAATTGGGACTTGCTTAGGGGTTTAAAAAAATGGGTGGCATGGACAAATTGGGCTGAAGGATCTGTTTCCATGCTGTAAACCCCAGAGTCATTGTCATATGACATAGATTGATAGACTGTAGTGAGATTTGATTTCATTTGATTTATTATTGTCACACGGTAACACAAAGGTTAGCACTGCTGCATGTTCGATTCCCAGCTTGGGTCACTGTCTATGTGGAGTCTGCACATTCTCCCTGCATCTGTATGGGTTTCTTCCGAGTATTCCAGTTTCCTCCCACAGACTATAAGAAGTGTTGGTTAGATGTTGGTTAAAACATCATAGTATTCAAGTATGGGACAAGTGCAGGAAAATGGAATTGGTGTGTATTTAGTGCTAGTTACTGTCAGTGCAGAATTGATGGGCTGAAGGGCTTTTTTTGCACAACTTAAAGTTTATTTATTAGTTACAAGTAGACTTACATTAACACTGCAATGAAGTTACTATGAAAATTCTCTAGTTGCCACATTCTGGCACCTGTTCAGTTATACACAGATAGAATTTAGCACAGCCAATCCGCCTAACCAGCACGTCTTTGGACAGTGGGGGGAATCCGGAACACCCAGAGGAAACCCACACAGACACAGGGAGAACATGCAACTCCATAGAGGCAGTGACCCAAGCTAGGAAGTGAACCCAGGTCCCTGGCGCTGTGAGACAGCAATGCTGACTCTATGACCCTAAGAGAGAGAATACATCATAGAGGGATAGAGAAAGAGCAAAACTCTTGAGGGACATAGAGATCCAGAGAGACAGTGAAAGACAAATACAGAGAGATAGTGATAGGGAGATCTGAAAAGAGAGTAAACTGACTGACTGAGAGAGAGAAAGACAGAGCAGCACAGATGATAAAGGAGAGATCCTCGAGCTAGTGTGATAATGAGAAAGTGAGAGACAATTGACAGAAAGAGAGACTCAGAGGTTAAGGGGGACAGATATTAGAACACACGAGTTTGAGAAAAGAAGGAAGAGAGAGAGAGAACTTTTGTATAGAAATAGTGAGAGAGGGACAGACAGATAGAGACAGATGGATAAAAATATATTGATTGTTTTTAAATGCAGGATGGCAAATAGCCATTTCCAAACTTCATCCTGTCTATTGAAATAGATCCGACTTTGCCTAAAACTGAATCAGTTCAAAGGAAGTTCCGCTACAGTGGGTGGAATGGATGGCGAGAGGGACTTAAGCGAGTTCTCAGCTGATGATGAAAGAGTACAATCGTGCGACAAAATGTTTGAACTTGGCAATCGTTAACTGGTTCCATTCCAAAATCCGGCACCTGCGGGACAGATTACAAAGTGCTCTCCTAATCTTTATAAAATAGAGCCATAGAATCCCTACAGTACAGAAGGAGGCCATTCAGCCCATTGAATCCGCACCGACCACAATCCCACCCAGGCCCCATCCCCGTAATCCCTTTGGACAATACACTTTTCCAGCTGTTTCCCCAACGTCGTGTGCCAAGTTATTGGTTATTGTACAGTTATTGGCAGTTTGTAAGGCAGGTAACATTCTGGATTCAGCTGTGGAAGTGTAGAAGCACTCAGTTATAAAGCAATAAATTCTCCAAACTTTTCCTGAGTTAAAACAACCCTGAGCAGCAAACAGCAGTGTTTGGTACTGCAGTTGATATAGTTACTTTAAAAGATACTGTATAAAAGGACATTGGCAACTTGTTCTGGCATCTCATTCCAGCCAATGGCAATTTGCCCATCCACCTGGGCACAATGTATGTGATACTTGGCAGACATGGAGAATTAACATTATAGTTACTGCAACAAAAAGTTCAGAAGGCAGCAACTCTTTGTGGCAGGAGTAACTATAACACACGGTGCCTGAGTTAACAAGTAATAAATGGCACATTTAAGTATTTCGAATAATTGGTCTTGAGGAAGTAACTCTGAGGCTGTTTTGAACAGATTCTTAGAAGTAGTTTTAATGGGCTGGCACAGTGGTTAGCACTGCTGCCTCTCAGTTTCAGGAACCCGAGTTTGATTCTCGGCTTGGGTCACTGTCTGTGTGGAGTTTGCACATTCTCCCTGAGTCTGCGTGGGTTTCTTCCGGGTGCTCCAGTTTCCCCTCTCAGTCCAAAGATGTGCGTGTTAGGTTGATTGGCCTTGCTACGTTGGCACTTAGTGTCTCAGGATGGGTAGGTTAGAGGGATTAGCGGAGTAAATATGTGGGGTTACAGGGATGGGGTCCAGGTGGGATGGTGGTTGATGCAGACTTAATGGGCCGAATGGCTTCCTTCTGCATTGTTAGGGATTCTATGATTCTCTGAATTTCAGTTCACTATTTAGTGTAGTGTCAAAACTCACAGATAAGTGAGCTAATAGTACAGAAATATCCAAACCAACCCTCTCATTGTAATATATTTTACATATCTGAGCATGACACTTTCCTCCTTTCTAAGTAACCTGGACTTGATCACTCCAGTGAACTCACAGAGGATCTACCCTCTATGTCTGAGGTAACCTGGTGTGGCATAGTAGTTAGCACTGCTGTCCCACAGTGCCAGGGCCTCAGGTGACTATCTGTATGGAGTCTGCGTGTTCTCTCCTTGTCATAGAATCCTAAAGTGCATAGGAGGTCTTTCAGCCCATCGAGTTGGCACCGACCACAATCCTACCCCAGGTCCTATCCCCATAACCCCATGCATTTACCCTGTCTAATCCCCCTGAAACTAAGGGGCAATTTAGCACGGTCGATCCACCTAACCCACGCAGACACAGGGAGAATGTGCAAACTCCACACAGACAAGCCGGATCTACATGAGTTTCCTCCAGGTGCTCCAGTTTCCTCCCACAGCCCAAAGCTGTGCAGGTTGGCCATGCTAAGTTGCCCCTTAAAGCCCCCAAGATGTGTAAATGAGGGGGATTAACAGGACAATGCGTGGCGTTAGAGGAATGCTCTATTCTGTTACAGAGTTGGTGTAGACTCGTTGGGCCAAATAGCCTCCTCCTGCGCTTTTGGGGTTCTATGATTCAGCGTTTAAGTCCTGGTATTGTGTCGAGTTGACCATTCCCGGGTAGAATTGCACAGTTGGGCGGCACGGTAGCACAGTGGTTAGCACTGCTGCTTCACAGCTCCAGGGTTCGATTCCCGGCTCGGGTCACTGTCTGTGTGGAGTTTGCACATTCTCCTCGTCTCTGCATGGGTTTCCTTGGGGTACTCCGGTTTTCTCCCACAGTCCAAAGATGTGCGGGCTAGGTTGATTGGCCATGTTAAGAAATTGCCCCTTAGTGTCCAGGGATGCATAGGTTAGAGGGATTAGTGGGTATAATATGTAGGGATATGGGGGTAGGGCCTGAGTGGGATTGTGTTCAGTGCAGACTCGTTGGGCCGAAGGGCCTCTTTCTGCACTGTAGGGTTCCGAGATTCTATGAATTAGTCTCAATGCTATGTTGGGTGTGTGATTCATGGGGGATGTACGTGGGAAGTCCTTGCCTCCCTGAGTTCTACCAAGTGACCATCTCTCTTGAAATACATGCGTGTGAACGCTGGTGATAATTTAAAGCCACACAGTGTTCAAATATCCGCACTTGGGAAGAATCACTTTGCAAAGATGCAGATGGTGCTTGTGCAGTGGGGCAGACTGGCGGTAGGAGATGGTCGGAAGGTTAAAGAGCGAGCAGAAAAAGCTGGAGAGGGTGTAGCTGGCACCCCTACAAGTGTCGTAACAAATCTTTTAAAGCGTCAATTAATCCAGTGTCGCTATTGTCCTTGGTAAGCACCTGCTAAAATTCTTTACATGCTATAGGATGTGTTGAATTGTGTCGCACACTTTTGAGGTCACCCACTAACTAACCACGGGGAAAGGAATCAAACCCACAACACTTGGTGCAGAATATAACCATATTCTATGAAAAACAGCTAAATGCGGGCAATCAGTAATCCCCCATTTTACTGCTACTGTTTGTAAATAGCAGGAACGTTATGTTAGTCACTTACAATGTCTTTAAAATTTATGAGGTTAAAATCTAAGAGAGTATGTTGTTCACAGAATCTACAGTGCAGAAGGAGGCCATTTGGCCCATCAAGCATGTTCTGTGTACTAGTGTAATGTGCATTCTATTCTTGCACCTCTTTGCATGAAAATATTCCTTGCCAGCTTTTTATGTATGAAAGGCACAGTGGTTAGCACTGCTGCCTCATAGCGCCAGGAACCCAGGTTTGGTTCCCGGCTTGGGTCGCTGTCTGTGCAGAGTCTGCACTTTCTCCCCTGTGACTGAGTGGGCTTCCTCCAGATGCTCTGGTTTCCTCCCACGGTCGAAAGATGTGCGGATTAGGTGGATTGGCCGTATTAAATTGCCCCTTTAATGTCAAGGGGACTAGCTAGGGTAAATATATGGGGATAGAGCCCGCGTGGGATTGTTGTCAGTGCAGGCTCAATGGGCTGAATGGCCTCCTTCTGCACATTATACGAAAGCTACCTGAATCTCACAAGCGAGGGAGCAAGAGACATGATTTGAGCTGATTTATTATTGTCGCACATCACATCATCTTATTGAATGGTGGGGCAGGCTCCTGTTTCTTGATTTGATTTATTATTATCACATGTATCGGGATACAGTGAAAAGTATTGTTTCATGTGCACGATACAGACAAAGCATACCGTTCATAGAGAAGAAAAGAGAATGCAGAATGTAGTGTTACAGTCATAGATAGAGTGTGGAAAAAGGTCAACTTTGTGCGCAGGAAGTCCATTCAAAAGTCTGATGGCAGCAGGGAAGAAGCTGTTCCTGGTACGTGACCTCAGACTTTTGTATCTTTTTCCCGATGGAAGAAGGTGGAAGGGAGAATGTTTGTGATGCGTGGGTCCTTGATTATGTTTCCTGAGGCAGCAGGAAATGTAGACAGTCAATGGATGGGAGGTTTGCCTGATGGATTGGGCTACATTTCATGGAAAAGCACACATTGCCATTGCTTTAGTGTTTTCCTTTACTATTTAATATTTACATTGACTTTCATTGTAAATCAGCTGTAACTCAATATTTGAATTATATTGCCTGCAGTATGGGTAAAAGTTTGTCATCAAAACTGTTAGTTAATGGGTGATCACCCTTCAAGAATAAGATGGGCATTTAAAGGAATTGATTTTGAAAGGAGGCTGATTGCTTCAGTCTGGTGTTATTTCAGAATGTTTTCAACAACAACACCTTATCTTTGTATAGTGCCTTGAACGTAGCGAATTTCTCCACACGAGCATTTTAAAGTACTGAGCCTCCTTAGATCAGATGTCCTAATGTTACCATGAACTGCAGTATAAATTAAAGTAAAAGTAAAGTTTTATTTCTTAGTAACAAGTAGGCTTACGTTAACACTGCAATGAAGTTACTGTGAAAATCT
Organism: Sphyrna mokarran; assembly: GCA_024679065.1. NCBI lineage: Eukaryota > Metazoa > Chordata > Chondrichthyes > Carcharhiniformes > Carcharhinidae > Sphyrna > Sphyrna mokarran. Next base: position 5,791,442 of record JAGIQG010000012.1, on the reverse strand, counting down.
CTTAGTTGCCACACTCCTGCACCTGTTCAGATACGCTGAGGGAGAATTTAGCACCGTCAATGCTGTGGGGACGAAACCGAAGCATCCAGAGGAAATCCACGCAGACATGGGGAGAATGTACAGATTCCGCACAGTATCCCAAGCTGGGAATTGAACTCGGATCCCTGGCACTGTGAGGCAGAAGTGCCACTATGCCAACCAGGCATCAAATTGTTGTGGTAGTTTGAAATTTGGCATTCTTTTGTGTTTATTCTGATGAGCACAAGGTGAAAAACTTCGACAGCCTCTCTTTTTAGCAGCGTTGGTCAGATTTTTCACCCACCGTCCCCTCAAACTCTCTTCCCCTTTTCTTTTTGCCCCAGTTCCATTTCCTCCTGCTCTCACAGAGATGTTGACTCCCCACTGGAGTCAACATGAATGCGTGGCGAGTTTGGCACTGTGCCTGGGGTAGCCTTTTGCCATGATCCGCTGGTGATACACTACACACTGGGAGTTGGTCAATGCTGGACAGTCAAGGCTAATTGTGGCTGATTGAGACTGAGACACGAAGAAAGAGAAGAGGCTTGTACTTTTTATAGGATCTCAGTGTAACCCAACATGTTCTGCATCCAGTGAAGTTCCTGTCCTGATGCTGACATTCTGCATGTATATAGTGCCTTTTCCTACATTATAACAGTGAACCCACTTAAGAACAAAGAACAGTACAGCACAGGAACTGGCCCTTCGGCCCTCCAAACCCGCACAATACATAACGCCCCAGTGTTAGAGAGGGAGTTCCAGGATTTTAACACAGTGAAGGAATGGTGATACATTTCCAAATCAGGATGGTGAGTGGCTTGGAGAGGAACATGCAGATAGTGGCGCTCCCATGTATCTGCTGCCCTTGTCCTTCTAACTGGCAGATTTGAAAGGTGCTGTTGAAGGAGCCTTGGTGAGTTCCTGCAGTGCATCTTGTAGATGGTACAGGCAACTATCATTGTGCATCAATGGTGAAGGGAATGAATGTTTAATCTGGTGGATGTGGTCCCGATCAAGTGGGGCTGCTTTGTCCTGGATGGTGTTGAGCTTGAGTGTTGTTAGAGCTATACCCATCCAGGCAAGTGGGGAGTATTCCATCACATTCCTGACTTGGGCCTTGTCAATGCTAGACAGGTTTTGGGGAGTCAGGAGGTGAATCACTCGCCACAGGATTTTCAGCCTCTGACCTGCTCTTGTAGCCACTGTGTTTATATGGCTATTTCGGTTCAGTTTCTGGTCAATGTAACTCCCAGGATATTGGGGATTCGTGATGGTAATGCCATTGAATGTCAAGGGGCAATAGTTGGATTCTCTCACCTGGCACTTGTGGGGCACGAACGTTACTTTTCATTTATCACTCCAAACCAATGACCCAAACTCGCTGCACGGAACACGGACTGCTTCAGAATCTGAGGAGCTGCGGATGGTGCTGGACATTGTGCAATCATCGGCAAACACCCCCACTTCTGATCTTTTGATGGAGGGGAGGTCATTGATGAAGCAGCTCATATTAGTTGAGCTTGGCACACTTCCCTGAGGAACACCAGCGGCGATGCCTTGGGACAGAGATCCCATTACCTTCAACTAGCATAACTCTTGTGCCAATGGTGTGTTGGACTCTGATTTTGCCCAGTCTCCTTGATGTATTGATACATTTCAGTTCTGAGCAGACAGCTGGGGCTTTGGAAAGGTCAGATCATGCACGAATTCATAAGATATCAGAGCAGAATTAGGCCATTCGATCATGGCTAATATGCGCCTCATCCCCATTTTCCTGCCTTCTCCCCAGAACCCTTCAACCCATTCTCAATTAAATCTTTCTAACTCCTCCTGAACTTTACTCACTGTCCCAGCATCCACCGCACTTTGGGGAAGCGAATTCCACAGATTCATAACTCTTTGGGAGAAGTAGTTTCCCCTCAACTCTGCTTTAAATTTGCAATCCCTTATCCGAAGACTATAACCTCTCATCCTAGAATGTCCCACAAGATAAAGCATCCACTCCACATCTATTTTATCCAGACCTTTTATCACCTTGTATACCTCAATCTGGTCTCCCCTCATTCTTCTACATTCAAACCCCAGGAAGCTTGGCGTAGATATTTCCGATCGCCCGCTTAAGTGCTGTGTGCGTGGAGAATAAAGGAGTTATTAACCATTGTTTGGTAACTGGGTTCAGCGTCTGAGAACTAAAATCCCAAAGGCAGTTTCTACATCCAATGTATTCTATTGAGTTTATTATCTCCCAGTTCTCAGTGACATCCAGCACTCAAACTAGTCTTCCGTAGCTGGGATTTGAGAAGATCCCTCCTCTTAAATCTCATGATGCCTACACTCTGCAGCTTTGTGTAGAGCGAAAGGAAAATAGTAATGAACAGAAATTCTAATGTGCGCTGATGTAAATAGTTTTCATATTCTATGGAGACAACATTACATCATATTTTAATTACAGGACCCTGTTTTTTTTGCCCTTCAAACCAAACTGGTTAAGTACCCCCACTTTTAAACCCCCCCCTCTGCCCCAATTGTATAATTTATCACTCACTGGCTGTTCTGGAAGGCTAGTCGTGAAGGAACATACCACATCATTAAACCCATCCTTCTCCCCAACTAACCTGACCCCAATTGCTTACCGGATTAGTGTTTAACCTATAGGAAGAAATTGGTGAATTTCTGTACCGCCTGTCAGGGTGAGAGTGGGGTGGCCCAAAGTGCTTCAGGATCACAGGAAGAAGTTGGCAATTTTAACCCTTCGAGCCCGCTCCACCATTCAATCAGATCATGGCTGATCTCTCCCTGGCCTCACGTCCACCTCCCCGCCTGTTCCCCTTATCCTTTCAACCTGTTTTTTTATTAGAAATATATCCATCTCCTTCTTGAAACCATTCAATGATTCAGACTCCACCGCGCTATGGGATGGCGAGTTCCGCAAGTTCATCACCCTCTGCGAGAAGTAGTTTCTCCTCATCTCAGTTTTAAATCTACCGCCTCTCAACCTATATCTGTGACCTCTTGTTCCCGGTTGCCCCACAAGGAGAAACATTTGATTTACAGTTACTTGATCAATCCCTTTGAAAATTTTATATACCTTGATCAGATCCTCTCTCATTCTTCTAAACTCCAGCAAGTTTCAGCTCAAACTGTGTTTAATCACCTCAACTCTTTCATCCCTTTTTAGGAGAAGTGTTATTGAATCATAGAATCCCCTACGGTGCAGAACAGGGCCATTCAGCCCATCAGGTCTGTACCGACCACAATCCCACTCAGGCCCTAATCCCACAACCCTACACATTTACCCTGCTAATCCACCTGATGCTAAGGGGCAGTTTATCGTGACCAATCCATCTTAACCTGTGCACCTTTGGAGTGCGGGAGAAAACCGGAACACCCGCAGGAAACCCAGGCGGATACGGGGAGAACATTGCAGACTCCACGCAAACAGAGGATCCGAGGCCGGATTCAAACCTGGGCTCCCGGTGCTGTGAGGCAACAGTTCTAACCCACTGTGCCGCCCGCTTTGAAAGGCCACGTAGGGAAAGGCGGTCGCCACTTCTGTGCGCGGCAAGCTCCCGCAAACTGCAAGGGTGATCAACCAACCAGCTAACCTGTCGATTGAGGGATAAAGATTGGATCTGAATGAGGACTATCAACCGTTCCCTGCTAAACCTTCCCCCTTCCCTCCCCACCCTGGCTCACCTCCCTGATATTCCAGTGCCCTGAGATATTTCATGCCCAGCTGAGAGGGCAGTTGTAGGGCACCCATGGCAGTGCAGCACCCTGTTGGCACCGCACCAAAGTGTCTGCTTGGATCCGTGATTCCAGTTGTCATATGCGTAATTAAGCAATGGGATCCGCCCCTTTAAATTAGAAGGCTCACAATGTGAGCTGCACTTAAGAGTGTCTAATAATACTTTTCAGAAAGCTATTTCCTTATTCAGAATGTTCTCCCCCCGCCACATACCCTCTGTGCACCCCCCCCCCCCTCCTCACAGCACGCACATCCCCTTCCTCAGTAAAGCAACCAAGCCCCACACTGTGCCACACATGTGGCAGTTTCAGCCTCAGGCTAACCCCACTCAGTAAGCACTCACAGACCTCCAGCGAAGTCTCCGGGATCCTCCTCCTCCCCCCCCCCCCCCTCCTCCTCCTCCTCCCCCCCCCCCCCCCCCCCCCCCCCCCCCCCCCCGCCTCCGCCTCCGCCAAAGGCAGAGCCAGTTCGAGAGCCCACGGGGCTACTTTTACGCCTCGTGAGAATCGAAGGGTCTTCAAACCCAGAGACGCCAATACCTTCCTGTGCGGCGCAGAAGGTAGACACCGGCCCCGCAATTCCTCTCCTGTCTGCAGCGGTGAGCACGTAGCGTTATCTTTGTGGTTACTGCGTTCCTTTATGTTCTGTAGCGTACCCTGCTCGACAGGGAGGACAGGGGTTCGTGTCCTTTTTTTGATTTTAAACAAAGACCCGTGTTTTTGTCTGGCACCCAGAGCCCCGTTGTGTGAACAATCGCCAGCCGGAGTCCTGCCCCGCCATGAAAATTTGAACGATTAACTGAGTGATTTGAATCAGGGAAGTTCCAAGTTTAGTGTGGCTGTAAATTTAAACTGTTCAAGGTGCAGGGTAAGCGATTAACTGTGAAAATGTTCGAAGTTTTTTAACGTTTCTTTGTGTTCACCTTGTTTCTTAGAATTCCTACAGGGCAGAAGGAGGCCATTTGGCCCATCGAGTCTATACTGACCACAATCCATGCATTTTTCCTAGCTAGCCCCGCTGACGCTAAGGGACAATTTAGCATGGTCAATTTACCCAACTCGCACATCTTTGGGCTGTGGGAGGAAATCGGAGCATCCGCAGGAAACCCATGCAGACACAGGGAGAATGTGCAAACTCCGCACAGACAGTGACCCGAGGCCGGGAATCGAACCTGGGGCCCTGGTGCTGTGAGGCAGCAGTGCTAATCACTGTGCCACCCCACAGACTTTTAGTTAATTCAGTAAAATAGTGTCTTGTGAATGGGAAGTCTTCTAATGCAAATGAGCTGGAGCATCAAATCACTGTTTAAGAATGTGAGGTGGCACAGTGGTTAGCACTGCTGCCTCACAGCGCCAGGGACCTGGGTTCGATTCCCGGCTTGGGTCACTGTCGGCCTGGAGTTTGCACATTCTCCCCATGTGTGGATGGGTTTCTTCTGGGTGCTCTGATTTCCTCCCACAATTTGAAAGACGTGCTGGTTAAGGTGCATTGGCTGTGCTAAACTCTCACTCAGTGTACCCGAGCGGGCGCCAGAGTGTGGGATCTTCATAGTAGCTTCATTGCAGTGTTAATGTAAGCCAAGAGGTGACACTAATAAATAAATGTTTAAAAGCTTTATTAAGGTTGTTTTAAATGTGTAATGAAGTGATGCTTTTTTGCCAGCAGTTAGATGGTGATAGTAGCAATGAATCCTGTTAGTGTCCAAACCAGTGGACAAGTGATAGTCCATTCATGACGTTCTTCATTGCAACTGCTAATAAACTCAGTAGCTTTCTTGTCGTTTAGATTTGCAGTCCTCAGAGCGAAAGGTTTCCCTAATTAGTTTCCGATCCTGAGGTGCAGATTTAATTTTACCACACTTCCTCTTCCCGGTTTCAATGGCAGGCAGAGCTAATTGCTTCCACAGGAATCCTTGGCAACAAATCCGGCTTGTGGCTAAGTCAGGGGGAGGTGCGTTCATTGTGGAGTTACTGGGGGATGACTGTAAGATCTCCGGGTATCGCAGAGTCCCGCGCGCACACAGATGGCAGGCAGACTCGAGAATCAAGCTAGTGGCTCACAGTCACAGTGACATGAATGTGTGACATTCTTCCTGTCCCTTTCACTCACTCAAAGCCACAATCCCATTCAGAAAAACGTGCAGAATATATTCTCCTTTTTTAGCTGGTTATAGAGGTTTACAGCACGGAAACAGCCCTTCGGCCCAGCTTGTCCATGCCACCCTCTTCTTTTTTAACCCCCTAAGCTAATACCAATTGCCTACATTTGGCCCATATTCCTCCATACCCATCCTATCCAAGTAAGTCATAGTGGTGTTTAAAGTACGGTAGTGTCCATTCATTCCTTTGAATAGATGGGGACAGCACTGGTAAGATGAATTTCTTATATTGAACAGAACTTAAAATAAAAATGGTTAACATTACAGATGTGAGAAGAAAGCTTCATTGTCAGGCCCTGTACGGAAAATGTACTAATCTAAGCTGAAACTAATCTAAAAAAAAATTGCACTTCTCAGCTGAATCCAAAATATATTTCATTCATTATCTCCTTATTGAAACTGTTTTGCACATGATGTCTCTGACTCCCATCCATTTACTCTATCTACACTTCCTGCTGCCTTGGAAAAGTAGCCAGGACTCCACGCATCCCAGACATTCTCTCTTCCACCTTCTTACATCGGGAAAAAGGTACAAAATCTGAGGTCGTGTACCAATCAACTCAAAAACAGTTTCTTCCCTGCTGCTATCAGACTTTTGAACGGATTTACCTTGCATTAAGTTGATTTTTCTTTATACCCTAACTATGACCGTAATATTACCGTCAGCACTTTTTCCTTTCCTTTTCTACGAATGGTATGGTTTGTCTGTGTAGCATGCAAAAAACAATACTTCTTGCTGTATGCTCATACGTGACAATAATAAATCAAATCAGAAACAGAGAGAAACAGTCCTTGCAGCTGTTGTTGTGAAAAACTTGTTTTGCTTGCATTGCATATCCTTTAAAAATGCAGTCAATTTCTCACTAATCCAGCATGCCTTTTGAGTTTTAAAATGTAGTCAAGTTAACCGCTATAGTCTCATATTTAAATGCAATTGCATTGGCAGAAATATGCTAAAATAACGGCTTTGCATAAATGAAGACTTTGCATAGATTGAAGCAAGCAGGGCTAAGCATACACAGGATCTCTCAAGTAGCCACGAAAATACTCTCTGCTTAATGCCCTGAACCTCAGTTATGTACCTGTGTGTGCGCACACACGTATTGGCAAAAAGGACAATTACTAATTCAGAATGCAAATTAACAACGTTTATTGGACAAGAGATTATTAGCTAACATTGCATGAGTTGAGGTGCAGCAGAACACACTGCCTTTCCTGTTGGTCTGGGGATTTCTCCACTCTTATGGCTGGTCTCATACGCCCTACTCCCTCCAACTTTTTTTTTATTCATTGGTGGGACATGGGCATCGCTGGCTGGGATTATTGCCCATCCCTAGCTGCCCTTCAACTGGGTGGCTTGCCAGACCATTTCAGAGGGCGTGGAATCATAAAATCCTACAGTGCAGACAGACGCCATTCTGCCCATCGAGTCTGCACCAACCACAATCCCACACAGGTCCTATCCCCATAATTCCATGCATTTACTCTAGCTAATCCCTCTGACACTAAGGGGCAATTTAGCAGGGCCAGTCCACCTAACTCTCACATCTTTTGGACTGTGGGAGGAAACCAGAGCACTTGAAGGAAACCCACGCAGACATGGGGAGAATGTGCAAACTTCACTCTCACCCAAATCGGGAATTGAACCCAGGTCCCTGGCGTGCTAACACAGTGCCAACCTCTGTGCCATCCATATTTAAAAGTCAATCACATTGCTGTAGATCTGGAGGCACATGTAGGCCAGAGCAGGTAAAGAAGGCAGATTTCCTCCCTTGAAGGACATGAGTGAATCAGGTGGGCTTTTCCACATGGTCATTGGTAGATCCTTAATTCCAGATTTTTTTTTTTATTTGAATTTAAATTCCATCATCTGCCGTGGCGGGACTCGAACCCGGGTCCCCGGAATGTTAACTGAATTTGTGGATTAACAGTCCAATGATAATAGCAGCGTTAGTAAGCGTGAAAGTCTTTGCTGCAGAGAACTTGTGGAGGCCAGGTCTTTAAGACAGAGTGGGATGGGTTCTTGATTAATAAGGGAATCGGGGAAAAAGGTAGGAGAATGGGGGATGAGAAAAATAATCAGCCATGATTGAATGGCAGAGCAGACTCGATGGAGTGAGTGGCCTAATTCTGCTCCTATGTCTTATGGTCTAATATCAGTGTAGGCCGGCAAGCATGATGGTGATGGGGATTTGCTGAGAGTTAAGACAAGAATGTTGAATGAGCTAGAGTAAAATGCGCAGAATTACTCAACTAATTCAATGAAGTGCATGTATCAGAGAGCAGCGGGCATTGAAAGAGTATGTGAAATCCTAAAGTTACATAGCCCAATCCACCAAGTGTGCTACATACTCAAATACTCAAAGTGCATATAATGTTACATAATGATATCTGTGGAATGCACTTTATTGGATAGTTTATCGTACGCCTGTATCACTGTTTAACCCCAAGAGTGTGCCTGATATAACATGCCGATTTTCAATTTGTGTACTTATGGATGGTGTGCTAATGAAAATATCCTGGAATGTAAAAATAGAAGTCTCTCGGCACACTGGAGCGATCGTGCAGGCAGCACACTTTAAAATATATTGTTGCTGTTTGAGGCAGGGTTTCGCTCTGATAGGATGACGTTTATATTATTGGCCGTAGGATGTATTTTTTTTATGGTGCTTTTAGGAAATGGGGTCTCAAGGTACGGTTCAGTGCCTTTTGAAGCCTCATCTATAATTAGACCTATATGTTGCCATTTATTAGGTGGAGTTTCTTGAAGCTTGGGGGAAGAAAGGGGGGCACCCCGTGAGACTTGTAAGTGTTTTCGGAAATCTGTGTAAGAACGTGATGTTGGTCGATGAGTTTCATTGTGGAGGGGCAGGGGGAATTACAGAAAAAATATCCAGCGCTATTTCTTGGACACGTTGTTAACAGTGGTGCCAGTATGCAGATAAACATACAGTGCAGTGATTAGCACTGCTGCTTCACAGCGCCAGGGACCCGGGTTGGATTCCCTGCTTGGGTGACTGTGTGGAATTTGCACATGCTCCCCATGTCTGTATGGGTTTCTTCCAGATGCTCCTACAGTCCAAAGATGTGCTGGTTAGGTTGATTGGCCATGCTAAAAATTACCCCTTAGTGTCCTAAGATGCAAAGGTTAGAGGGATTAACAGGTAAATGTGTAGGGATGAGGGGATAAGACCTGGGTGGGATTGTGGTCAGTGCAGACTCAATGGGCCAAATGGCCTCTTTCTGCGGTGTAAAGATTCTACGAATGTTGGTGCCTGTATGTGGATGATCATTCCTCACTGTTTTCCTTGGCCTGATTAAACCTCCTCAGGGGCGTGCTGTCAGATTTGTACCAAGAACCATGAGTACTGCTCGTAGGAAGTGGTTTGTGTATTGTCAGAATTTATAAATCTGCAGAAACCTGTTGTACAGAACAGCCAGATTTGCTCTGATGTAGGTTTGGGGTGCTTGGCACATGTGCACTTCACATGATATGTGAAGATACTGTGGGCCTCAGAACCATAGGGGGTCCTGAACACACACCTCCCAGTGGTCAGATCGACTCAGCAATATCTCCAAGGCCCATGTTTGAGTTGTTTTATTCTTCTATACATTTATTGAACGTGGGCATCGCTGGCTGGGCCAGCATTTATTGCCCATCCCTAGTTACCCCAGGGCAGTTGAGAGTCAACCACATTGCTGTAACTCTGGAGTTACATGTAGGCCAGACCGGGGTAAGGACAGCAGATTTCCTTCCCTAAAGGACGCTAGTGAACCAGGTGGGTTTTTCCAGCAATCGACAATGGTTTCATGTTCATCAGTAGATTCTTAATTCCGGAAATTTTTAAATTGAATTCAAATTCTGCCGTGGCAAGATTCGAACCCAGGGTCCCCCAGATCATTAGCTGAGTTTCTGGATTGATAGTTCAGATGTAACACCACTAGGTCCGTTCTTCCCCCCGTTAAAGACAGCAGGCAGCCCCAGCAGGAGAGGCAGGGCAGAGACCTCGAGGGTGCCTCAGCACCTCAGGAGGGGTAAAATTAAGTAGATACATCAGAGTGACGAAGGTGATAGACTTCGTGGATCAGAGGAAAGCTCCCACCATGTGCACTTCTGGAGCTGTCCTTCATGAGCATCCCTTTGGGAGAGTGAGATGGTGTTTCTGATGGTTCCCTGGCCCCCTGTCGGAAGAGTGCCTCCATTGTGGCACATGTTGGGTTGGGTCCGTGTTGATGTCGCTGCAAGCTCCCCCTCCCGAAATGGGCCTTAATGATATAAATTTGCTGCCTGACTCTGTGGTAAATCGTACTGCTTAAGGTGCATAAAATGCTGGGTTGAATCTTGCTAGCTCTCTGTTCCCCGCTCCAAGCCCACCTCCACAGAGCTGGTAAGATGCAGCCCAGCATTTGCATATCTTTTGCATCGTATTGTGAAGCTTTACACATTGTATTTTAGTTGGAACGAGATGCCCAAAGCGTGGTGCTAATAATCTGCTTCATAAAATCCAGGTGACTTGGCTCTGCCGTGTTCAGTCGACAGAACTGCTCCAATTGCCCGGGTACGCTGTCTTGCAGAACCAAAGAAGGATAGAATCCCGCTAGGGCAGAAGGAGGCTGTTTGGCCCATCGAGTCTGCACTGACTCTCTGAAACTGCATCTCATCACCCACACCCGTCCCCAGTCACCGGTGCATTTACCATGGCTAATCCACCTAACCATGCAAGTTAGCATGGCCACTCCAGCTGACCTGTATATTAGCCTAGACTGGATTCACTCCCAGCACTACATTATCCTGTCTGTAACTGTCCCCATGACATTACTCTTTAACTCTGTAACTCTGTCCCAGTTACATTATTCTATAAATCTGTAACTCTGTCCTGGTGACGTTGCTTTATCTGTAACTCTGTCCCGGTGACGTTACTCTGTAACTCTGCGCCGGCGACATTGCTCTGTCTGAACTCTGTCCCGGCGACGTTACTCTGTAATCCCATCCCAGAATGCGCTATCTCTGATTTGTGACATTCTATTTGTCTTTTAATCAGGTTTTGCTTTTTTTTTTTATATAGTTTTACTTTATGGAGGGTGGGAGAATGTCTGGCTGAGAAATCCCTCTCGTTTGAGAGCAGATGGAAGAATTGCCTTCAAATGGTTTTCTTGTTTGAGGAAACAAATCAAATCCAAACAGTTTGCTCAGCTCTGTACATTCCAGAACAACACTGAACTGGAAGCGTCAGGGGGAAACACTCTGCTGTGAGCTGTTACTGATGTCAAAAGCACTGAAGGAAGGCTATGAAAGTACTTGGAGAAATGTCAGGTTACAGCTAAATAACCTGATCTAAATGTTCTAATGTGCCCTTGATTCATGCTGAGGATGCTGGGTGAAAGGGCGCATGTTTGCTGGAATTGTGGATGTTCTATCTGATGCCATCATGAGGTTTAAAGTTTATCATTATTCACAATCCAGCTTACATTAACACTGTAATGAAGTTACTGTGAAAATCCCCTAGTCGTCACACTCTGAGGGGGCGAACTTAGCATAGCCAGTGCAGCTAACTAGCACGCCTTATGGACTGTGGGAGGAAACTGCAGCACCTGGAGGAAACCCATGCAGACATGGGGAGAACATGCAGACTCCACACAGACCGCTGGGAATCAAACCCAGGTCCCTTGTGCTGTGAGGCAGCAGTGCTAACCACTGTGCTACTCCAGGTGTTGCCTTAAGCTGTGTAAAGCTCCCAGCGTCAAATAACTCAAATAAATACAAGTCAAAGAAAAGTTGATGTATAATGTGCATTATCCTGTCCCGCTATAGTCGGAGCAATCCTTTTATATAACAATCTCCACATAAGAAAATGGAAAATATGATGTTCTCGGGAGAGGTTCAGTGACAAAGTAACACTAACCTAAACGGTTCAAAGGAAGCAGTTATGCCTTACATGCGTTCTGTAAAACCATGGCTGGAATGTGTTGAAGATATGTCTAAATGTATTTTTAAAAGACAATCACCTGACTCTCAGTCGCTCACATGCTCACTCTCACACACATTCTCACATACACTCTCACACACATACACACACACTCTCACATACACTCTCACACACATACACACACACTCTCACTCGCTTGCGCTCTCTCTTTCTCTCACACACACTCTCACTCTCTTTCTCTCTCTTGCGCGCGCGCACACACTCTCTCTCTCATAGACACATACTCTCTCTCACACATACATACATTCACACACATTCTCTCACCTTCTCTTTCTCACACACTGTCTCTTTCACATTCTCTCTCTCTCTCTCTCTCTCTCTACACACACACACACACACACACACACACACACACACACACACACACACACAACAGGCATTCTCACACATACTCACACATTCCCTTGTACCCAGCCTTTAACACCATTATTCCCACGAAACTCATCTCCAAACTCCATGGCTTAGGTCTCGATATCTCCCTCTGCAACTGGATCCTGAACTTCCTAACCCACAGACCGCAATCAGTAAGGATGGGCAACAACACCTCCTTCACAACCATCCTCAACACTGATGCCCCACAAGGCTGTGTTCTTAGCCCCCTCCTCTACTCCTCGTGCACCTATAACTGTGCGGCCAAATTCCCCTTCAATTCGATTTTCAGGTTTGCTGATGACACCACCGTGGTGGGTCGGATCTCAAACAATGACGAGACAGAGTACAGGAATGAGAGAGAGAATGTGGTGAACTGGTGGGCTGACAATAATCTCTCCCTCAACATCAACAAAACGAAAGAGATTGTCAGTGACTTCAGGAAGCGTAAAGGAGAACGTGCCCCTGTCTACATCAATGAGGGTAAAGTAGAAAGTGTCGAGAGCTTCAAGCTTTTCAGTGTTCAGATCACCAACAACCTGTCCTGACCCCCCCACCAAGCTGACACTAGCGTTAAGAAAGCCCACCAATGCCTCTCCTTTCTAAGAACTCTAAAGAAATTTGGGATGTCAGCTACAACTCTCAACTTTTACAGATACCCATAGAAAGTATTCTTTCTAGTTGTATCACAGCTTGGTACGGGCTCCTGCTCTGCCCAAGACCGCAAGGAACGACAAAGAGTTGTGAATGTAGCCCAATCCATCACTCAAACCAGCCTCCCGTCCATTTACTCTGTCTACTCTCCCCGCTGCCTCAGCAAAGCAGCCGGCGTAATTAAGACCCCTCGCACCCCGGACATTCTATCCTCCATCATCTTCTGTCGGGAAGATGATACAAAGTCTGAGGTCACATGTCAAACGAGTCAAGAGCAGCTTCTTCCCTGCTGCCATCAGACTTTTGAATGGACCCAGCTCGCATTAAGTTGATCTTTCTCTACAGCCTAGCTATGACTGTAACACTACATTCTGCCCTCTCTCCTTTCCTTCTCCATGAATGGTACATTTTATTTCTTGTGTGCTGTACAGACAACATTTTTCACTATGTTAATATATTTGGACAATAATAAATCAAATCACTCTCACACGTGCACACTCTCTTACACTTGCGCGCGAGAGAATCAGGCAGTGATGCAATGTCAAGTCTGAAGTTAACATATGGATGTGGGCGTGAGTCCATATCTCTTGAATAGTTAGACAGCTGCCTCTGTGGTCTTTTGCAACTTCTCTGACAAATGCTTTGTAATTTTGAGAGCGTTGTGGTTTTAATTAAGGAGGAATGCGCGCAGATCAATGTTCACGCTACCCACTCCCCCCACTTTGTTTTACTGTTAGGCTAACTCACAAAACCAACAAGCAGATGGAGAAAGAAGACAAACTCTCTTACGCCACTTTGGGGTTAAAAGAAAAATCGATTGTCCCTTCCCTGTCCTTTAGTAAAATGCAGTTTCAGCTGGAGGTGTGAGGGATGCACAAATATGTGATAATTCTTAAATCTTCACCCTCCACAATAATTCTCACCATTTGAGGCAGCAGTGGTTAGCACTGCTGCCTGACACTGCCAGGGACTCCTGTTCCATTCTGGGCCCGGGGTCACTGTCTGTGCGGAGTTTGCACATTCTCCCCATATTGACATGGGTTTCCACCGGGTATTCCAGTTTCCTCCCACGCCCCAAAATGTGTAGATTAGATGGATTGGCCATGATAAATTGACCCTCAGTGTCCAAAGATGTGCAGGTTAGGTTGATGCTATATGTGTGGGGTTACGGGGATAATGTGAGAGAGAGGGTCTGCGTAAGGGATTCAGATCCTTCAGGAAGGACAGGGAGGGAGGCAAAAGAGGTGGTGGAGTGGCACTGTTGATCAGGGACAGTGTCATGGCTGCAGAGAAGGTGGATACCGAGGAGGGAATGTCTACGGAGTCTCTGTGGGTGGAAGTTAGGAATAGCAAAGGGTCGGTGACGTTGCTGGGTGTATTCTATAGGCCGCCCAATAGTGACAGGGAAGTTGAGGTGCAGATAGGGAAACAGATACTGGAGAGATGTAGAAATAACAGAGTTGTTGTGATGGGAGACTTCAATTTCCCAAACATCGACTGGAATATCCCAAGGGTAAGGGGTTTGGATGGGGAGGAGTTTGTTAGATGTGTTCAGGAGGGTTTCCTGACACAGCACGTGGACAAGCCTATGAGAGGAGAGGCTGTACTGGACCTGGTACTAGCTAATGAACCAGGACAGGTGATGGATCTCTCGGTAGGAGAGCATCTTGGGGATGGAGATCATAATTCTATCTCCTTCACCCTTGCATTGGAAAAGGATAGGATCAGGCAGGCTAGGAAGGTGTTTGTCTGGAATAAGGGGAAATATGAAGACATCAGGCAGATGTTGGGGCGAATAAACTGGAAGGAGGTGTTCTTGGGGAAAAGCACAGAAGGAAGGTGGCAGATATTCAAGGAATGCTTGTCTGGAGCTCTGCACGACAACGTTCCGGTGAGACAAGGAGGTTTTGGTAGGACGCGGGAACCATGGTGCACGAAGGCTGTGGTGAACATAGTCAGGAAGAAAAGAAAGGTATATAAAAGGTTCAAAGAGCTAGGAGATGTTGGGGATCTAGAGAAGTATAAGGCTTATAGAAGAGAGCTTAAAAAGGAAATTAGGAGAGCCAGAAGGGGTCATGAGAAGGCCTTGGCTGGTAGGATTAAGGAGAATCCCAAGGCCTTCTACAAATATGTGAAAAGTAAAAGGATGAGAAGAGAAGGGATAGGACCTATAAAAGGTGAAGGGGGAAAAGTCTGTATGGAACCAGAAGAAATGGCAGAGGTGCTTAATGAGTACTTTGCCTCAGTATTCACGGTGGAAAGTGATCTGGGAGGATGCACTACAAGTTTGCGGCAGACTGAAAAGATTGAGTATGTAGATATTAAGGAAGCGGATGTGTTAGAACTTCTAAATGCTATCAAGATAGACAAGTCTCCGGGACCAGATGGGATGTACCCCAGGTTATTGTGGGAGGTGAGGGATGTCATTGCAGAGCCCCTGGCGATGATCTTTGCATCGTCGATGGAGACGGGAGAGGTTCCGGAGGATTGGAGGATTGCGGATGTGGTCCCTATTTTCAAGAAAGGGAACAGGGATAGTCCTGGAAATTACCAACCAGTGAGTCTGACCTCAGTGGTTGGTAAGCTGATGGAGAGGCTTCTGAGGGACAAGATTATGAGCATTTGGAGAAGTTTAGGTTGATTAGAAATAGTCAGCATGGTTTTGTAAAAGGCAGGTCGTGCCTTACAAGCTTAATTGAGCTCTTCGAAAATGTGACTGAACACATTGACGAAGGAAGAGCAGTGGACGTGGTGTACATGGACTTCAGCAAGGCATTTGACAAGGTCCCACATGCAAGAATTCTTGAGAAGGTGAGAGGCCATGGGATCCAAGGGGCTTTGGCCTTGTGGATCCAGAACTGGCTTGCCTGCAGAAGGCAGAGGGTGGTTGTGGATGGCTCTTTTTCTGCATGGAGGTCGGTCACCAGTGGAGTGCCCCAGGGATCTGTTCTAGGACCCTTGCTGTTTGTCATTTTCATAAATGACCTGGATGAGGAAGTGGAGGGATGGGTGAGTAAGTTCGCCGATGACACGAAGGTCGGTGGTGTTGTGGATGGTCTGGAGGGATGTCAGAAGTTGCAGCATGACATCGACAGGATGCAAGACTGGGCGGAGAAGTGGCAGATGGACTTCAACGCGGATAAATGTGTTGTGGTCCATTTTGGCAGATCCAACGGGATGAATGAGTACACTATCAAAGGTAGGAGTCTTAGCTGTGTGGAAGAGCAGAGGGATCTTGGGGTCCAGGTCCATAAGACTCTCAAATCGGCCTCCCAGGTGGAGGATGTGGTTAAGAAAGCTTACGGTGTACTGGCCTTCATTCATCGAGGGATTGAGTTCAGGAGTCAGGAGGTAATGCTGCAGCTTTATAGGACCCTTGTCAGACCACACTTGGAGTACTGTGCGCAGTTCTGGTCGCCTCACTATAGGAAGGACGTGGAAGCTATTGAAAGGGTGCAGAGGAGATTTACAAGGATGTTGCCTGGATTGGGAGGCATGCCTTATGAAGACAGGTTGAGGGAGCTGGGACTGTTCTCCCTGGAGAGACGAAGGTTGAGAGGCGACCTGATAGAGGTTTACAAGATGTTGAGAGGAATAGATAGGGTGGACTCTCAGAGACTATTTCCCAGGGCTGAAATGGTCGTGACGAGAGGGCACAGATTTAAGGTGCAGGGAAGCAAGTACAGAGGGGATGCTAGGGGAAAGTTTTTCACTCAGAGGGTGGTGAGTGAATGGAATCGGCTGCCGTCGGTGGTGGTCGAGGCGAACTCGCTGGGGTCTTTTAAAAGACTTCTGGATGAGTATATGGGATCCAATGGGATTGGGGGTTATAGATAGGTCTATGGCTGGGTAGGTTTTGATGTGTTCGGCACAACTTGTGGGCCGAAGGGCCTGTTTGTGCTGTAGTGTTCTATGTTCTATGTTCTATGTTCTAAGATGCTCTGTCCGAGAGTTGGTGCAGACTCAATGGGCCGAATGGCTTCCTTCTGTACTGTAGGGATTCTATGATCAGGTGTGCGCATATCTACTGTGTTTGATTCAAATCTCTTCCTTGCAGTAGATCAGTGTGTAAGAGTGGTGTTGCCCATTTCAGCATTGCCACTGCTTGTGGTGAGGACTAGAGATGAGGCAGGGTCTGTTTTTTCATGTTAAGAGTAAGGAACAAACCTGAGGGATTATAAATAACAGAAAAAAACAAACTGGCTTTGAACTCCTACAAAAAGAGGGGAGAGCTGATGGCAGTTTTTCACATCACACAGGACTTGGTAAGGTCAGATGGACAAGTGGAAAAGTACAAGGTAAGATGGTCACTAATAAAACCAACTGGGAATTCAGAAGCAACCTCTTTATCCAGAGACTACTAAAATTGGATTGGATTTGATTTGTTATTGTCACAGGTACTGGGATACAATGAAAAGTTGTACTGCACGCTGTACAGTAATGCATACCGTTCCTAGAGTATATAGGGGAGAAGGAAAGGAGAGGGTGCAGAATATAGTATTGCAGTCATAGCAATGACTTCACTGTAGTGTTAATATAAGCCTACTTGTGACACTAATACGTAAACTTTACAAACTTTCAGCAAGAGAATAGGAAAGATCAATTTAATATATGATGGGTCCATTCAAATGTCTGACGGCAGCAGGGAAGAAGCTGTTCTTGAGTCGGTTGGTACGTGACCTCAAACTTTTCTATCTTGTTCCCGACGGAAGAAGAGAGAATGTCCGGGGTGCGTGGGGGTCCTTAATTACGCTGGCTGCTTTTCCGAGGCAGCAGGAAGTGTAAACGGAGTCAGTGGAGGCTAGTTTGCGTAATGGACTGGGCTACGTTCACAACCCCCGCCCTCACATGATGTGGAGTTGCTGGCGTTGGACTGGAGTGGGCACAGTAAGTAGTAACAAGACCAGATTAAAATTCTAACAGACTTATTTGATAGTTTATTTGGCACTCACCTGACAAAGGAACAGCGCTCTCACAGGTAGTTGTTAGAGCACCTAGTACAGTTACATGTCAGGGAGAGATGCATAAGTGTATGAGGGAGAAAGGGATAGGGATGGTTGAGGCAGGAAGAAGTTTGTGTGGGATGTAGATAATAGCACTGATCGGTTGGGCCGAATGGCCTGTTCCTATGCTGTACGGTCTAGGACCAATCCTCCAAATGGTCACAAATTCTTTCCTCCCCATCCCCATTGCCTCTGAGTGAGGGATTTTAACATTTCAATCAAAATCTATATTTCCCTTGACACACTAAAAGCAGAGCTTTGAAAATATCTGTGGTTTGAGATTAAAACGCGAGGATTTTTGCAGTCCTGGTTCAGAGAGAAGCCAGCACACATCTAAGGCTACGAGACCAGAGAAATCAAATGTATGCCATAATGAAAATAATGTGTGTGTCCACGTGTGTGTGTGTGTGTGTGTGTGTATAAAATTGAGGTGTTTCGCAGATTTTAAAATGCATTTTTCTCTCGTGTTGGCTCCAGCTGAGGTGCTGTTTTTGGGTTTCAGATTAAGGGAGCGTGAAGAGAGCAGCACAGAAAACAATCTTGTTTCAAATGTCAAATTCTAAAGCCCACCAGAGTGGGTACAATGCATGTTTTTAATTTCCCGTCTCTCTCACTCTCTCACACAATCACACGTGGCTTTCAATTCGAGGATGGAGCTGCACTTACTTCCTTCAACTTGGGGCAACTTAAAAAAAAATTGGTGATGTTTTGGAGTCTTGTCAAAAAAGGACTACATAGAATTCATCAACTGTCTTGCCACTATGTAAGAACATCAGGTTAGAGTCCAACCAATTTATTTGATAGTAAACTCACAAGCTTTCGGGGTTTTCCCCTTTGTCAGGTGAATAGAGAGTTCTGGCCTCAGGGCTGAACCGCAAAGGCTTGTCAGTTTACTATGGAATAAATTGGTTGGACTCTAACATGATGTTGTGACATTTCTTACTGTGTTTATCCCAATCCAACGCCAGCATCTCCACATCGTTGGGACTATGTGCCCAGCTTCTTGTTGTGAATGTTTTAGATGTATGTACAAATAATTGCTGTATCTTTCATCATTTTTCGAAACCTACCAGTCAACCATTTTCTTGGCCATCTCGGTCAGAATGTCGAACTTATGAAGCTCGACCAAACGCCATGATTTGTGGCAGGGTAAAAATTCAGACTCCGCGCTATTTTTGGGAACGCAGATTCAGTGAAAGACTTGCATTTGTGTGGCGCCCTTCGTAACCCCCCCATCCTTAGGAGGTCTCAAAAGAGCCGATGAAACAGGAGGCAGTAACAAAGTGGTATTGTCTCTGGACTAGTATTCCAGAGACCCAGGATAATGCTCTGGGGACCCATGTTCAAATCCCACCATGGCTGATGGTCAAATTTAAATTCACATTTTTAAAATCTGTAATTAAATGTCTACTGGTATCATTATTGATTGTTCTAAAAACCCATCTGGTTCACTAAAGTTAAATTATTAGTCACAAGTCAGGTTGCAGTGAAGTTACTGGAAAAATCCCCTAGTTGCCACACTCTGATGCCTGTTCAGGTACACTGAGAGAGAATGTACCACAGTCAATGTACCTAACCAGCACGCCTTTCGATGGGGGAAGAAACAGAAGCACCCGGAGGAAACCTATGCAGACACGGGGAGAACGTGTAGTATCCACACAGACAGTGACTGAAGCCGGGAATTGAACTCAAGTCCCTGGTGCTGTGAGGCAGCAGTGCTAACCACTGTGCTGCCCCTAATGTCCTTTAGGGAAGGAAATATGTTGTCCTTACCCTGTCTGGCCTGCATATGACTCCAGATTCACAGCAATGTGGTTGACTCTACATTGCCCTCAGGGACGGGCAATAAATACTGGCCAGTCAGTGACTCCCCACATCCCATGGACAAATTAAGAAGGTATTTTCTAGGGCAGTCACTGTTGTAATGTAGAAAACTGCGGTAGCCAATTTGTACACTGCGGACTCTCACAAACAACTGTGAGGCATACGGGATGGCACAATGGTTGGCACTGCTGCCTCACAGCACCAGGGACCCGGGTTCGATTCCTGAGTTACGTGACTGCCTGTTTGTACATTCTCCCCGTGTCTGCCTGGGTTTCCTCCCACATTCTGAAAAACGTGCTGGTTAGGCTGTACTGACCCGAACAGGTGCCGGATTGTGGCGACTAGTAAAATTTCACAGTAACTTCATTGCAGTGTTAATGTAAGCTTTACTTGTGATTAATAAATAAACTTTATAACAATGACTAGAAAGTTTTTTTTTGGTAAAATGGAAGGCTACAAGTTGGGCAGTAAATCAAGGATCCATTTGATCTCCCGGATCTTTGCCAAAGTAGTGCCACTGGATCTTTTTAAATCTGGACTTGACCAAAAGATGGCACTTCCACAGCATTCCCTTGGCACAGCACTCAAGTTTCAGCCTTGTCTTGTCGATTCGAGTAACAAAGTAGGGCTTGCACGAACAATCGCCTGATGTTGAAAATGCTGCCAACTGTGTCAAAGTGGATGCATCTCTCCACTCTGTGTTTGGACTGGTAGCTTGAAGTAACGTTCGCAATGGGAATATAGATTCCATTCGGAGCCAAACAACGCACGCTTAACGCCTGAGTTTCCTGAAGGCTATGGCATCCGTTGAAGGAAGCGGGGGCACAGTGCTAAATATTGCTACCTAAGGGACCCAGGTTCAGGTCCAGCCTTGGATGACTCTCTGTGTGGAGTTTGCGTGTTCTTTCCATATCTGCATGGGTTTCTTCGGTGCTCCAGTTTCCTCCCACAGTCCAAAGATGTGCAGTTAGGTGCATTGGCCATGTTAAATTGACTCTCGGTGTCCCAGAATGCGTAGGTTAGAGGGATTAGTGTGTGGTTACAGGGATAGGTTCTGGGTGGGATTGTTGTTGGTGTAAACTCAATGGGCTGAATGGCCTCCTTCTGCACTGTAGGGATTCTATGAAACTGGAACTTCAGATGCCACAATGCCCCTCATCACTGTGCACTAGGAGAGGTTAGAGAATTCTGTACCATTGCATATAGAGATTCCAGATGCTTTTCAAAACTGCCTAAGACCTTAGAGACCGACCGAACTCTTGAAATGGTTGTGTCCCCTTTGAATCTTGGAGATGGATATGGAGAGTGCAGTAGTCTATGATCAGTGGAACCTCCCAAGATGCCATCAGTTCCATGTATTTGAGTATGTCTTTTCACACACAATTATACTGGATCTCAATCAGAGCCGACAATAAAACCTCAGCAGATGGAATAACAGCTAGCGACACCCAGAATCTACAATTGCCACCAGCAAACAAATGGCTTTCCTATTCTTAAACAGCCATTTTTCTTGTCGCAGACTCCCTCTGCTGGTACAAGCGTGTGTATGTGTGTGGTAACTTCAAGTAAGCAAAATGTACGTTGCAATTCTGAAAACACAACACACATCCCTCCCCTTTTCCTCAAGAGAACTGTTTGCTTTTGACAGTTTCCTGGTGACCTCACGTGAAGTATCAGGAACACATTCCCTCGGTGATGGCACAATGACAAGACAGTTTGCGTAATGGACTGGGCTACATTCACAACCTTTTGCAGTTTCTTGTGGTCTTGGACAGAGCTGGAGCCATTACCAAACTGTGATACAACCAGAAAGGGTGCTTTCTATGATGTATTTGTAAAAATTGGTGAGAGTCGTAGCAGACATTCCGAATGTCCTTAGTCTTCTGAGAAAATAGCGTAGCTGGGCTTTCTTAATTATAGCGTCCACATGGGGGAGCCAGGACAGGTTGTTGATGATCTGGACACTTAAAAACGTGAAGTTTTCTACTTTGTCCCCATTGATGCAGACAGGGATGTGTTCTCCACTACACTTTCTGAAGTCGATGACTAGCTCCTTCGTTTTGTTGACAGTCCTCATCTTGTTCTGTTAACGCTTTGATGGCTGTTAGATTTTGCGATTTTTAGCATCATGTGTAGTTATTTCAACAAGGTTTTTTTCACGACTGTTGCCAGTGAATGTTGCAAAAGATAGTCCGCTGGTTTGAGCTTGCCTGATACTCAATGACATTCAGAACGTGATAGTTTGCGTATCCAGTGCTCTATTTGAGTAGGTGGTTTGCTATGTGGATTGTTGAATGAGCTTACTCATGGCCTATGCTTATTGTTTCATCTCATTGCCCTGTAGATAGATAGCGAAGTGAATTTTGCCACCCAGCCCACCATTAGAATCAGAGTGGGCGAGGGCGGATCATGGAAAGGTGTGGATTTTACAGTTTTGGAATGAACATGGCCATTAAATCTCAGGCAGTGTATGACCCCTGATATGATTAAGTGTATTCCTATCTCTCTGTCTGTCAATACTGTTATTGTTGGGCGTTAGTGATCTATTTACCATTGCAATAGTTGATGGGTTCTGTGAGGTCATTTGTCTGCGTTTCCTTAATTAAAAGATTTCATTTTAAGATATTTTTGCCTATGAAACTAAGTTTTAAAGCTAACTTGTCCATACTTCAGATTCAGCAGGCATTTTAGGATTAGCTTGGAAGTTGGCTACATTCTATGAAAGTACAACGCAAGCAAAGTTTTTCATAAGCAGAAGCTTACATAGTCACAGCTGCCAATTGTTTATGTTAGTTGGAGACTATGTGTGCCCAGCTTTTTTAACAACACAAAATAATTCCTATCTTGTAAGTAACAGCTTAATTCAGTTAAATTCTGTGCAAATTTTAGATCAGATCTGTACAGGACCTGGCAATAAAGCCAATCCCCAACTTTTTTTTCTCTCTCTCTCTTTGGTTCTGTAGTTTTAAAATTTTAAATGATGCTCGATAAAAGAAGTTTCACTTCAGACCACTTTTGCCTGCGTCTATTCTAACAGAAGAAGAGAACCTACGGGCTCCCTGTCCTATCCGTTCCTGAAGAACTCAACCATTTCAACTGGGACCTGACCGATTGGGTCGTTTATTCGGGGCTGAAATAGGCATTTGAGCAACTTGATGGAAATCACTCTTTGACCTGGTGTACAGTCTGTGTGTCATTCACTCCACTCCCACTTGGTCTCTTTTGTCAGAGAAGCACGTAACATGGCGAAGGCAGCAATGATGTGACCATAGTATATGATGAATCCAAGCAGATTCCGGGCTTAAAATCCCTACAGTGCAGAAGGAGGCCATTCGGCCCATTGAGCCTGCACTGGCCACAATCTCAACCAGGCCTTATCCCCATACATTTAATCTAGCTAGTCCCCCTGACAGTAAGGGGCAATTTATCATGGCCACTCCACCTGACAAACACATCTTTCGGACTGTGGGTGAAAAACTGGAGCACCCAGAGGAAACCCGCGCAGGCACGGGGAGAACATGCAGACTCCGCACAGACAGTGATCCAAGCTGGGCATCGAATCAGGGTCCCTGGCGTTGTGAGGCAGCAGCGCTAATCTACTGTGCCACCTACTTGCTGCAGTATTTGCAGGATGGATCGGGTGATATTTCCTCAGTATGTAACACATAACCAAAGCATTTGATTCTGCTCTCGTTGAACAAGGACTTGTCTCCGTTCAAGATGACGTTGCACTCTCTCAGACATTGTAGGCGTGTCTGAGTTTTCCCTCAGTGTAACTGTGAGTGGAATGTCATCACTGCCTGGTGAATCTCCAAGCCTTTGCAGCGTGGAATGAATTAGGTGCTGAAATACCTCCGCTACCAAACTGGCTCCAAAGTCGAGCATCCGGTATTGAAAAGATCCGCCGTCAGTGGGGAATATTGTAAGACAACTCGATTCTTCTGCGAGTTCAGTTTGATGGTACCCTGTATTGAAGTCAAGTTTAGAAAAGTGCAGTGGTACAGTGGTTAGCACCGCTGCCTCACAGCGCCAGGCAGCTGGGTTCGCTTCCCAGCTTGGGTTATTGTTTTTGGGTGGAGTTTGCACATTCTCCCCGTGTCTGCATGGGTTTCCTCCCTTACTCCAAAGTTGTGTGGATTAGGTGGGATTGGCCCTGATAAATTAACCCTGCGTCAGAGGGATTAACAGGGTTACGGGAATAGGGCCTGGGTGGGATTATGGTCAGTACAGATTTGATGGGCTGAATGGCTTCCTGCTGCACTATAGGGATTCTATGATTATATCTGCTGACCAGCGTTCTGTTCATCTCAAGACATTACCTGCAATCCTACGTGCTTTAACTTGACTCAGTAGTTTGGTTCAATCATAGTTGTCCATGTAAATTGATTGCCTCTCTTCCAATGAGAAGGGTTGAAGTTGAACATGCTTTGGGTCACCATTTTCTGTTTTTTTGAGATATCTGTGTTTAATGCAGTTGTTGGCGCACAAGTGCTTACAAGACTGCGTTACAAGCAGTTGCTGAGTTACCCTCTCATGCTGTTATGAGGCAGTGACAGATTACAGTGTAATCTGTATTCCAAACCCCAGAACACACACAACAATAACAAATGCTTGAACCTCTGACCCACATCTCTTAGAAAGTCAAACTTATGTTTAGCCACACAGCAAAAAAAATGACGTCCCAGAGGAACGTATTTCAAAAGTGTTAAGAGGTTGGAGCGTGTTTGGAGAAAATGCAGAACACTTGTTTTTTTTAATTACCAGCGAAGCATTTTAATCGTGGATCTCACTTCTCTGGTTGTTTTCGACACTCACTTCAGGAATGCTGGTTTTGTGTAAAGTTCAATCCCCATTTTCCAAGCGCCGCTTGTCGATACCGAGTGCTCGGTTTAAGAAAAACAGTTAGCTCGCGGCGGTTTCGAATCCTGTCATGTATCAGAGTATTTACTGGCTGCAGGCTGTAACAGCGAGCAACACCGCTCGCGTGAGTGCCTCATCCCAAACCCGCATGGCTAAAAGCCTGGATTGATAGGCCTGTGGCCTATCTCTAGTGGACCCCAATAGCTCAGTCTGTGCAGGCATTGCTCAACAGGGAACTGAACTCTGCAGGCCATTACTCTGATCCACATTCTTTATGAGCTAATTTCAACTGCAGCAGCTTTGGGTGCTCTGGAATGAGACAGGGTGGAATATTGAGGGACCTCTCGCTCTCTCGCTCTCTCTCACACTCACACTCTCTCTTCCTCCCTCTCATATACACTTACATTGCACACACACACTCACACTTACACCATACACTCACTCACTCACACATACACACACAAACAATGCATATATTTAAATTTATTACAACGCGATGTGCTACGTTCTTTACTTACGATGCTATTTAATTCATTGCAATATTTAAGCTGACAATATACAGTGTCTAATTTGTTAGTCTCTGTTAGGGGTTTTCTGGGTAGTACTGTGTCGAATCTGTCACATCGAACCCTCCATCTCTGTATCATTCTCATCAACAACTGACATCGATCAGCAGCACTATTAGAAGCGTTTGGCTCTTGTTGTGTTCATTTGCTGTTTGGAGCCAAGTAAAGTTGAAAATAAAACTGTTCAACATCATAAATAAATCTCTGGCAAGGAGCTGAAGGCTATAATTGAATTGTGTGTTTCGCATGATTTTTCATAACTCACTTAAGGAGATGCTTTGCGATTGAATTATTCCCTTGTAACTTGCCAGTTATTTATTAATAATGAACTCATTGAATTTCTGGCTTTGGCTAATCATTGGAGTCTTTCCTTATTTATTTTATCCCAATGTTTGCTCACACCACACTGGCCATGTCCTTTACATTTCAGTCATTGGTTCCATTTATTGAGTGAAGAATTGGGGTCCCATGCAAAAGCCAAAACTCCATCTTTTCCCATGAGACATAGGAGCAAAATTAGGCCATTTGACCCACCAAGTCTGCTCCATTATTCAATCATGACTGATTAATTTCTTAACCCCATTCACTCGTCTTTTCCCAATAACCTTTGATCCCCTTACCAATCAAGAACCTATCTATCTCTGTCTTAAATATACTCAATGACGTGGCCCCCTCAGCCCTTCGTGGCAATGAGTTCCACAGATTCACTACTCTCAGGCTAAAGAAATTGCTCCTCATCTCGATTCTAGAGGGTCATCCCTTTTCTCTGATCCTAGTCTCGGCTACTAATGGAAGCATCTTCCCCATGTCCACTTTGTCCAAGCCTTCTCTAGTATTCGGTAAGTTTCAATGAGATTCCCGCCTCATCCTTCCAAACTTTGAGTACAGACCCAGAGTCCTCAACCGCTCCTTACACGACAAGCCTTTCATTGCTGGAATCATCCTCGTGAACCTACTCTGGACCCTCTCCAGGGCTGGAGATCTTTCTTGAGATACAGGGCCCAAAATTGATAGGTTTTTGATGAATAAGGGGACCAGGAGTTATGGAAAAAAGGCAGGAGAATGGGGATGAGGAAAATATCAGCTATGACTGAATGATGGAGCAGGCTCGATGGGCTGAGTGGCCTAATTCTGCTCCTATGTTATGTGGTCTAATGGTCTAAAATTATTCATAATATTCCAAATGTGGTCTGACCAGAGCTTTATAAAGCCCTATCAGTACATCCCTTTGTATTTTGTTCACTTCCAGATTTTTCTTCACGTTAAGTTGGAAGGAAAATCATGGAACAGTGCAGTCCGCAGAACGAGGCCATTCAGCCCCTCAATCATGCTCCTGTTGTTTTGAAGTAGGATCCAGCAAATGCCACTCCTCAGCTCATTCCCGACATGCCCGTTAGAGAGAGAATTCTTTCCATATGCTAGGAAATGACGGGGAGGTGATGGCAAAGTGGTGTTATCACTAGGTTATTAATCCAGAAACTCAACTAATGTTCTGGGGACCCGGGTTCGAATTCCACCACAACCGATGGTGAAATTATCTGGAATTAAGAATCTGTTGATGACCATGAAACCATTATGGATTGTCAGAAAAACCTATATGGTTCACTAATGTCCATTAATGAAATTAATCTGCCGTCTTTACCTGAGCTGGCCTACATACAATCCTCAGGTGGCATATTGGTTAGCACTGCTGCCTCAGGCACCCAGTTTCGATTCCGGCCTCGGGTCACTGTCTGTGTGGAGTTTGCACATT
The DNA here is from genome assembly GCA_024679065.1 of Sphyrna mokarran. Lineage (NCBI taxonomy): Eukaryota > Metazoa > Chordata > Chondrichthyes > Carcharhiniformes > Carcharhinidae > Sphyrna > Sphyrna mokarran. The sequence goes on along the minus strand of JAGIQG010000012.1, from coordinate 5,764,502 downwards.
CTCCCCATGTCTATGTGGGTTTCCTCTGGGTGCCTCGTTTTCTTCCACAGTCCAAAATGACTCTTGTGTTGGGGGGATTAGCAGGGTAGGGTTACGGGAATAGGGTTTGGGTGGGATTGTGATTGGTACAGACTCGATGGACCAAATGGCTCCTCCTATACTGTAGGGATTTTATGATGCATGTGACTCCAGAGCCACAGCAATGTGGTTGTCCCTGAACTGTTCTCCAAGGGCAGCCAGGGATGGGCAATAAATGAAGGCCAGCCAGCAGCGCCCATGTCCTGCAAATGAATTAAAAAATAAAGTAATTAGAAGCTTATTGCTAACATGTTTCTGAATTTGATTGACTCAACATTAAATATTTTCCTTTTGCAGAGCAGCGCCAGTGTGGGAAAGTCCTCATCTGCCAGTTCTGCCCAGACTGCTGATGTGGTACGAGGGTATGATGGGAAGGGTGACGCTTCCCGTTACCAGACAGAGCACAGAACCTTTCCAAAGCCCCAGGCTCGACAAGAGGACACACGTGCACCCTTTCAGAGGGACGGACCCAGGACATTCCTCTTGGATCTGGAGAACTTCCCTGACCTATCCAAAGTGGATATCAATGGGCAGAATCCCAACATACAGGTACAGTACACAGCGTGTCGCACCGTCTAATGCGCACAAACAACAGCTTAATCTACCAGCACCTAAAGTAAGCATGAGAGTTCGATGCTGTATTTCTGAAGGATTCTTATCAATGGTCGTCCTCAATACTCACATGGAATGGTGAGCTGCTAGTTAATCAGTGAAGCTGATGGCCTAGCTGTATTATCACTAGATTATTAATCCAGAAACTCAACTAATATTCTGGGGTCCTGGGTTCGAATCCCACCAGGGCAGATGATGGAATTTGAATTCAATATCTGGTATTAAGAATCTTCTGACAGTCATGAAATCATTGTCAGAAAAACTATCTGGTTCACTAATGTCCTTGAGGGAAGGAAACCTGTTGTGGAGTTTGCATGTTCTCCCCATGTTTGTGTGGGTTTCCTCCGGATGCTCTGGTTTCCTCCAACAGGCCAAAATGTGCAGGTTAGGTAAATTGACCATGCTAAATTGGCCCCTGGACAGGGAGATACGTGGGTAAGTACATGGGGTTATGGGGATAAGGCCTAGTGGGATTGTTGTTGGTGCAGACTTGATGGGCTGAATTAGGTTAGAAAGATACTTAGATGGGCACATGAACAGAATGGAAATGAAGGGGTATAGAAAACTGACTTAAAATAGAAATCATGAGCCTTGGGAGTCCTGGGAAGTGTGTAAATAGATAATGATATTGATGTACTTGTTTTTATCCTACAGGTACTTTGGTCCGCCTTGTTGTCTAACAAGGGGCATACACACGATGGGTCGTGAGAGGGCTGCTCTTGGATTTTTCGAGAGTATCCTAGTGCTTCACGTCGTTAGTGTACGCTTGACCTGGACCATTTGATGGGCAACACGACAGCTCAGTGACTATCGCTGTGCTGTGCAGATACATGGATTTGGGCCTGTGTCTGCGGGAGTTTATCCATTCTCCCTGTGCTTGCGTGGTTTTTCTCTGGTTGCTCCGGTTTCCTCCCACATCCCAAAGATGTGCTCTTAGGCTGATTGGCAAAACAAATTCTCCCTAAATTGTCTCAAATTTGGTTTCAATGCATAGATCTATAAACATAGCCAGGGATCACGGGTAGAAGTGGGAACATTGAGGTGGTGGCGCGGGCTCGTTGGGCTGAAGGGCCAGTTTCCCATGCTGTTTTGTTCTTTGTTCTTTGTATAAATTGCCCCTTAGTGTCCAAAGATGAGCTGGTTCGGTGGATTGACCATATTAAATTGACCCTAGTGTCAGGGAGATTAGCAAGGTAATTATGTGGGGTTATGGGATAGGGTCTGGGTGGGATTGCTGTTGGTGCAGACTTGATGGGCCAAATAGACTTCTTCTGCATTGTAGTATCCTATGATTCTATGAGACTTGAGCTGAGATGTGTTTGAAGACTATGAATTTTGATTTGCACCATGTTCTGGCAACAATAAATGGAGCATCTTTGTGCTTGGTTAAAAAGTTAATGACTAAGCAAGCATTCAGAGGTTTAACTTGATGTTGCACTTAGCCCATTTGAAGAATGAATAGGATTTACGTCATGGACGGTTTCTTCCCACTGGAAACCAGCCTAGCACAAAATGTAGTTACAGATGTTGTTGTGAGAGATCCAACTGAATGGTATCAAATAGCAATTAACAAAGGACAAAGAAAATTACAGCACAGCAACAGGCCCTCCGGCCCTTAAAACTCAATCAAATTACTGAGACATGAGCTCCCTTCACAAAAACCACGTTGCCTCTCACTAATTCATCCACTTATTTCCAATTGGAAATAAATCCTGTCTCACCAGCCTGTAATTATCTGGATTATTCTGCTACCCTTCTTAAAAAAAGAAACAACGCTGGTTACTCTCCAATCCTGTGGAACCTCCCCTGTAGCCAGTGAGGATATAAAGATTTCTCTCAAGGTCCCACCAATTTCCTCCCTTGCCTCTCTCAGTATTATCCCATCAGGTCCTGGGGACTTGTCTACCTTAATGTTTCTGAGGAATAATACCAATCCTTTTGATCTCAATGTGATTCAAACTATCCGCACCCTCTTTCCCAGACTCATCCTCCATCTCGTTGGTGAATACTGATGCAAAGTGCTCATTTAACACCTCGCTCATTTCTTCTGGTGTCACGCATAGATTTCCTCCCTTGTCCTTAGGACTCATTCCCCAGTATCAGGTCCGGTATGGCCCCTTTCCCAGTTGGACTATCTACATATTGCTTCAAGAAGGCCTCCCGGATGCTCCTTACAAACTCTGCCTCATCCACACCCCTAGCAGTAAGTGAATCCCACTCAATATAGAGGAAATTAAAATCTCCCACCACAACAACCCTGTTACACCTGGTCAAAATCTGCCTACGTATCTGTTCCTCTCCCACTGGCAGTTGGGTGGCCTATAGTGAACCCCCAACATTGTGACTACACCCTTCCTATTCCTGTATGAGCCCTCCGAGGTGTCCTCCCGGAATACAGCTGTGATATTCTTAACCAGTAGTGCAACTCCCCCACCCCTTTTACATCCTCCCACCTGAAACATCTGTATCCTGGAATGTTAAGCTGCCAATCCTGTTCTTTCCTTAACCAAATCTCTCTAATAGCAACAACATCATAGTTTCTCGTACTAATCCAAGCTGTAAGTTTATCTGCCTAATCAGTTCCTCTTCTCGCGTTGAAACAAATGCATTTCAATCCACCCGACCCTCTTTGATTACCACCTGTACCCTGCCTGCTGATTCTCTGAGCCTTACTGGCCTTACTCTCTGGTTCCCCTTCAGCTAATTCACCTTTGCTAGTTTAAATCCTCCCGTGTGACATTGCAAACCTCCTGGCCAGAATATTTATGCCCTACCTAACTCCCTAAACTGATAGGCCATTTCCCCCGACAGTATACTTATTAGAGAGGGGGATGACCATAGGGGACTCCTGCACTGACTGCCCCTTAGAGCGGTCATCCATCTATCTGCCTACACCTTGGGTGTGACCGTGTCTCTAAAGCTTCCATCTAAGATGCTTTCCGTCACATCCATGTTCCAGCTGCTGCTCCAACCTATCCATGTGATCTATAAGGAGGTGCAATTGGGTGTACTTCCTGCAGATGTTGGAAGCATCTCGGATCTCCCACATCTCACAAGTGCTTAACCCCACTGATCGACGTTTCCAGCAAATTTATAAAACTCTTACCTTCACTTTTACCTTCTCACAGTGGCCTTTTTTTGATCAGAGGAGGAGGGAGGGAGGGAAAGAAACACTAATATAGTATTTCAAGCTTATCTCTCCTTGACACAGAATCTTAAATTTAAAAATTAAACATTAAAAATTCATCTATATACACCTTTTCTGGGATATTAATTGGGTAAGTAAAACAACTCTATGTCTTTATGTGAATTTCCGTAAGTTCCTTGACCAAGTACAGGTGTAACGCAACAGGTCAATTTGGACAGAAGCTTCCAGACTTCTGCAATTAACCATTGACTCCAAACAACTTGGTAGATGTTGCTGGTCCAACTTCTCCCAGAATGTACCAGTGAAGTCCCTCAGCCACCTCTTACCAGATTAACAATTGCCAATAATATCCTCTCCTTAGAGAACATCCACCTTGGTTCAATAAGAGTTAAGTCTCTATACATCACATACATCGATTTTCTTGTCAAAATTACTTCACAAAGTTCAGAAATTCAAGCTTTAGAACAAAGAACAAAACAGCACGGGAAACAGGCCCTTTGGCCCAACGAGCCTGCGCCGCCACCTCAATGTTCCTATCTCTACCTGTGATCTCTGTCGATTTTTATAGATCTATGTATTAAAAATCAAATTTGAGATAATTTAGGGAGAATTTGTTCTGCCAATTAGCCTAAGAGCACATTTTTGGGATGTGGGAGGAAACCGGAGCGCCCGGAGAAAACCCATGCAAGCACGGGGAGAATGCTCAAACTCCCACAGACACAGGCCCAAGTCCATGTATCTGCACAGCACAGCGATAGTCACTGAGCTGTCGTGTTGTCCATCAAATGGCCATCATTACCTCACCTTACATTATTTTCAGTGTTTTAATTCTATATGCTACAAACTATTCCTTTCCCGCCGCCCCAACCTCCACCTTCTATAATACTCCCATCATCAAGGTCAGTAAGGATGCAGAACTTAGCAAAACCACAAGTTTTAGCGCACTCTATAAATAGCTCATGATAAAAAAAGATCCAGGTATTGTGGAAACAGAAAGTAGGAATTGTGTGGGCCATAAGATGTAGGAGCAGAATTAGGCCATTCAGCCCATCGAAATCTGCTGTGCCATTCAATCATGGTTGATATGGTTCTCATCCCCGTTCTCCTGCCTTCTCCCCATAACCCTTGATCCCCTTATTAAACAAATATCTATCTATCTCTGTCTTAAAGATACTCAATGATCTGACCCCCATGGCCTTCTGTGGCAGTGAGTTCCACAGATTCACTACTCTCTAGCTGAAGAAATTCCTCCTCATCTCTGTTTTAAAGGAGTGTCCCTTCATTCTGAGGTTGTGCCATCAAGTTCTAGTCTCTCCTACCAGTGGAAATATCCTCTCCATGCCCACTCTATCCAGGCCTCTGAGTATTCTGTAAGTTTCAATTAGATCCCCCCCTCATCCTTCTAAACCTCCGTCGAGTACACACCCAGAGTCCTCAACTGCTCCTCATACAACAAGCTCTTCATTCCATGGATCATTCTTATGAACCTTGTCTGGACCCCCTCCAAGGTCAGCACATCCTTCCTTAGATATGGAACCCAAAACGGCTCAAAATACTCCAAATGACCAAAGCCTTACACAGTCTCAGCAGTACATCCCTGCTCTTGTATTTTAGCATTCTAGAAATGAAAGCTAGCATTGAATTTCCCTTCCTAACTGCCAACTGAACCCTGGATGTTAACCTTAAGAGTCCTGAAGCAGGACTCCCAAATCCCTTGTGTGGGTGACTCTGTTTAGCCTGATGGGCAGTGCAATGGCACTGTGATTAGCTCTGCTGCCTCACCACGCTAGGGATCTGGGTTCGATTTGATTCCTGGCTTTGGTAACTATATGGAGTTTGCATGTTCTTCCCATGTCTGCGTGGGTTTCCTCCAGTTTCCTCCCACAGTCCAAGAGACGTCCTGGTTAGGGTGCATTGCCTGTGGTAAATTCTCCCTCAGTGTACCCGAACAGGCGCCGGAATGTGGCGACTCGGGGATTTTCACAGTAGCTTCATTGCAATGTTAATGTTAGCCGACTTGTGACTGATAGATAAACTTTACTTTTAGTTTAGAGCCATCGCCAGGAAATCTTGACTTCTTTTGGAAGTGCAGAAAGACTGAATGGATACATAGTAATTAGAAGCGGGAGTAAGCCCTTCAAGCTTGCTCTGCCATTTGTTACGATCATTGGCTGACCATCGAATTCAATATCCTCCTCCCTTGATTCCTCTAGCCCCAAGAACTTGCATTTGTATAGTGCCTTTCATCTCCTCTATATGTTCCGAGGTGTTTTCTGGTGATTGAAAGGCTCTTGAAGAGTGGTGACTGTTGTAGGAAACGTAGCAAACAACCTGCAAAGGGCAGCCTCCCAGAAACAGGAATGTGATAACGATCAAATAATCTGTTTCTCACCGGTGTTGGTTAAAGGATAAATCTTGGGCAGGACTCAGAGCATAACCACCCCCCTCCACCTCTCAAAAACATGCTTTTCTACTTGAAAATGGTGCCTTAGGAATAGGATCTTCTTCATATCACCTGACAGGACAGATGGAGGCCTTCAATTCAGCATCTCATCCAAAAGACGGTGTGGCACCCCCTCAGCGCTGTGCTGGGAGTTGGTAAGCTCAGTTGGCTGGATGTTTGGTTTGTGACACAGAGTGACGCCAACAGCGCAAGTTCGATTCCCGTACGGGCCGGGGTTATTGCACTTTCTCCTTTTCTTCTCTATGAACAGTATGCTTTGTGTAGCGCACAAGAAACAATACTTTTCACTCTATGTTAATATGTGTGACAATAATAAATCAAAATTAAAGACCTCTCGGAGACCCCAATTGAACCCACCTCCACACACTTCCAAGCAGCCGGAAAAGATGCTTTCAATGGTGTATCTGTAAAAGTTGGTAAAGGAGCGTAAAAACTCCAACTGCGTGCTTATCATTTAACACTCATTGCATTCTGGATCACCGGCTTGAAAAGATCACCAGCTGGCCAACTTGTGCCAATGTTAAATGGGCAATCTTATCAGACTGGCTTTTGCAGCGAGCAGCCAGAGTTTTGCACCTTTTTGCCCCTCAGAAGTTTAAGAAGTGTTGTGTTCAGTCTTTCAATTCACACAGCGTTAGCTTTTTTGCATTGCCCTGTATTCTTGTTGATTTGGAAATTCCAGGCTCCTCTTCCTCCCCCATCCTAACGAAACAGTTCCTCTTTCTGGTGGTGCTGGCACAAGTCCTTCATTAAGCCTGGCCCGTGGGTCAGTGCTGATGTTTGTTTGGATAGGATGTGGCCTGAGATACAATCTTCTTGGTGCGGACCCAGAGAAAAGTTCATTGCCCTTTGAGTGCTAGATGGAGTGAGGATAAGATCTGATTTATGGTTGTTCCAACTAGCTCCGTAACCCTGGCCAAATCATGGACTTGGTATTTTGTTTTAAATCGCAGATTTTTTCTTGCCTTTTTTTTTTCAGACCGCTTTGATCACACGCCACATGGCTCAGTGGATAACGTTCTCACCTCTTGAGTCACAGGGTTCAAATCCCACTCTCTCTCTTGCACAAAACTCAAGGCTGGCATTCCATTGCAGTACAGAGGGAGTTCTTCCTGGAATCTTGGGTCTAAGATTTAACCCTCAAATTACTAAAACAGTACAGATTCAATTTTTTTAAGTTTATTTATTAGTTTACAAGTAGGCTTACATTAACACTGTAACAAAGTATCTGTGAAAATCCCCTAGTCGCCTGTTTGGGTACACTGAGAGAGAACTTAGCACGGCCAATGCACCTAAACCGCACATCTTTTGGGGTGTAGGAGGAAACCAGAGCACCCAGAGGAAACCCATGCAGACATGGGGACACCATGCAAATTCTACACCGACAGTGACCCAAGCTGGGAAAGGAATGTTATAATATAATGGTTAGATTTCAGTACCAGTGAGGTTGGTTGGTAATAATTGTTAAAAGAGCTCTTGACTTGGCTGAAATTTCTGAGGTGAATTTAGTTTGTATTGAACGTGCAAATATGCTAGCTCCATACTATTCAGGACATTGCAGAATCACTGTTGGAGTTAGTTTTGGTCCTTATTCAGTATCAATTTCAATTAGGAAGACAGATTGGAGAGATTGGGGACTTTTCTCATTGGAGAGAAGAAGGACATGGGGAGATTTGATTGAGATGTTCAAAATCATGAGAGGGCTGGATAGAGTAAAAGGATTGAGGGCATGGATTTAATGTGGGTGCTGGCGCAGTGGTTAGCACTGCTGCCTCACGGTGCCAGGGACCTGGGTTCGATTCCCAGCTTGGGTCACTGTCTGTGAGGAATGCATATTCTCCCCGTATCTGCGTGAGTTTCCCCCGGGTGTTCCAGTTGCCTCCCACAGTCTGAAAGGCATGCTGGTTAGGTGCATTGACCGTGCTAAATTCACCCTCAGTGTACCCGAACAGATGCCGGAATTGTGGCGACAAGAGGATTTTCATTGTAACTTCATTGCAGTGTTAATGGAAGCCTACTTGTGATTAATAAATAGACTTTATAACTTTAACTTAATTTGATTTGTGAAAAGCAAATGTGATTTGAAAGACCTTTTCACACAGCGAATGATTGGGGTCTAGAAAGCACTGCTTGGAAGTGTGTGGAGGTGGGTTCAATTGGGGTGTCCGAGAGGTCTTTAATTTTGATTTGATTTATTATTGTCACACATATTAACATAGAGTGAAAAGTATTGTTTCTTGTGCGCTACACAAAGCATACCGTTCATAGAGAAGGAAAGGAGAAAGTGCAAAATGTAGTGTTACAGTCACAGCTAAAGTGTAGAGAAAGATCAACTTCATGCTAGGTAGGTCCATTCAAAAGCTGACAGCAGTAGGGAAGAAGTTATTCTTGAGTCGGTTGGTCGCGACTCCAGACTTTTGTATCTTTATCCTGACGGGGAAGGTGGAAGAGAGAATATCTGGATGCTACGCGTGGGATACTTAATTATGCTGGCTGTTTTTCCGAGGAAAGTGTAGACAGTGTAACGAGTGGGAGGTGATGCAGCCGGAAAGAATGTTTTCTATGATGGATCTGTAAAAGTTATTGAGAGTCATAGTGGACATATTAAATTTCCTTAGTCGTCTGAGAATGGTCGGTAACCAGGGTTTCTGTAGTGTAGTTTCTTAACTACAGCGTTAGATAATTATATGAATAGAAACAGTGTGCAGGGGTATGGGGAAAAGGGAAGGAGAATGGCACGAAATCAAGATACTCATTTAGAGGGCCAGTACCAACTCGATGGGCCGAATGGCTTCCTATTGTACCGTCACGATTCTGTGACATGAGCTTGGGCCTGTCTGATCGGGAGGGGTGCACACTTGCCGTAAAACCCGTGCCTTCCCAACCTGTTGCAGGTGACGATCGAGGTGGTAGATGGAAGTGAAATGGAGGCGGAGAGAGACTTGCGGAGGGTGACCAAGCCGAGCTGGCCCGTGCCGTCCTCCGACTGGAGGAACTGGTGGCAGAAGTCGGCGGCGGCCCGCAGCGACGGCGACGGAGAGGATGCCCCCCGGGCCGGCGAAGACAGCAACTTCCTCAACCCCGTGGCAGGCTGGGATCGAAGCACGGTCACTCATCCCAGGTGGCAGTCCAAGGGACAGGCCGAGTACGGTAGGGCCGGCTTCCTCACTCGCTCTCGGGGGTGGGGGAGGGGAGGGTGAGGTGTGGTGGGGGGGGGGGGGGGGGCGGCGGGGTGGCGGTTAGAGTGGGAGGGGGTGGGGGGTGGGGGGGGAGTGGGAGGAGGGGGGAGGGGGAGGGTGGGGGGGGGGGGTGGGAGAGGTGGGGGGTGAAACTGAGAAGCTGAAAAAAGAGAGCTGCTGGAAATAAGCCAAGTGAAATGAAATGGGTACAGTGGGAATATATACTCTCTGGTACTGATTGATGCATTACGCTGCAGGAACATCTGCTTCCATGTGGCAAGACCCCTGTGAATAATTGCTGGTATTTTTTTTATCGCCTCGATGACTTGAGTGAGGAAAATTGACATTGATCATTCTTCCCTGCCACCGCTCCCCTCCCCCCCGTCCTCCCCGAACACCCTTTGTTATATCCCAGAATAATTAGAAAGCACGCTTGAACCTTGCTGCTAAATGTATTTCTTGTATACATGCTGTCTATCTGGTGTGGAGAGAGAGAGGCAACAAAGATCAAGATTTGCAGCTGTGGAAAAAAAAACCCCAGCTGCCTTGGCTCGAGAGAACAAGAGCAAAAGAAAAAAAAATGTGCAAGCAATTCCTTTTTGTACGGCTGTGTGTGTGAAAGTTATTTGAATGGCATGCAAACGGCAGGATCTGGGGGCTGAGTAGTGAGGGAAGCATGTGGTCCCAATTACCCGTCCCGTCGCAGCTAATGGTGAGTGTGCTCGCTTCTTTCTTTCCACGCAGATTACGCAGACGGCGAGGGTGACTGGAGCACTTGGTCTCTCTGCAGCGTGACCTGCAGCAGTGGCAACCAAAAGCGCACCAGGTCCTGCGGTTACGCCTGCACCGCCACCGAATCACGGTCCTGTGACATGCCAAACTGTCCCGGTCAGTGACTTTACTTCCTGGTACACCTATTAATCTCACAGACACATTCTTAAAACCAGCGTTCTCGTTGGCATGCAATATGCAGTGCACACAAAAACGAGGCATCAATTGAAAGCGGTTGGCGTGTAATTTTAGATACTCGAGAGGCCGTGATAACTTGCATTGATGTAGCTCCATCTTGTCATAAAATACAGTGGTCATCACTGCCTCCTCACAGCGCCTAGGACACGCAAATCTCTCCTACTCTTGCATACTGCCATTGGTGTGAGTTGGAAGAATTTTGTAGATTGATATTCAAACTGATTGGTCGCTTTACGAAAGCACCTTCCTCGACCATCAAGTCCTGGAGTGGGACTTGAACCTGGAGCTTCCGAGACAGAGGCAGGGATGCTACCCACTGCGCCACTTAATCCCCTAACTATTGAGAGTAAGCACCCATAAAAATTAGTCTTAACCCATTTCCACGGGTAGCATGGTGGCACAATGGTTAGCACTGCTGCTTCACAGCACCAGGGACCCAGTTTGATTCTCAGCATGGGTGATGTGCAGAGTCTGCATGTTCTCCGTCATGTTTGTGTGGGTTTCCTCCAGATGCTGCCATTTCCTCCCACAGCCCGAAAGATGTGCTGTTTAAGTGCATTGGCCGTGCTAAATTCACCCTCAGTGTTACCCGAACAGATGCCGGAGTGTGGAGACTAGGGGATTTTCACAGTAACTTCATTGCAGTATTAATGTAAGCCTAATTATAACAAATAAACTATAAATTTCAGAAGAATTGTACTCCTTTAAATGCCTATTAGACAAACAGGGAACCACATGTAAAGGTATATTCTGTTATTACAGGGTGTTAAAAGTTTTCAGTTGTTATTTAATCAATAAGCCATCTAATTGGGCAGAAGCCATTTTGAGTTTTTGAAACCTGGCCGAGTATTCAGAATGGCTTCAGTTGTCATAACAAAAGCTTCCAGCTCTTTTACCTGAAAAGTAGAGAGCAGAAGAGTGTTCCATTTCCATTTCAATGCAGAGTGCTTGCCAATCAATGGAGAGATTTTTTTCAACCTTCAAAAGCAGGGATTTTTTAATGAAAAGAAACTCAGTTGATTTAAATCACAATATAAAACATGACAGTAGAGTCTGATGGAACAGTTCTAAGACCTTTATTTAATGCATAATTGCACATTGGACATTTGGAAGAGTGCAGTAATATAAGACCATAATACATCTGTTAAATAGAGACCTATGATGAATCACATCCATGTTACAGGATGTCTTTTAATTTGTTTAACATATGTCCATGCACACGTTTTTCTGCCTTTGGGGAAAAGTGAGGAGGCAGGTGAAAGGACTCCTGGGCTGATTATTAGTCTGCTGAATCACATCCAGAAAAATCTTCCATGAGCAGCAAGTCCTGGCTGGGAACTTGTACCTGGCCCAGTAGTAGGAAGGTTTCCAAAACAGCCCCTACGTTAGCTGATAGCGACATTTTACAAGTTATCTTTTGGAATGTTGTTGATTCATAGCACCATACCGTAGAACCATAGAATCCTTACAGTGCAGAAGAAGCCATTCAGCCCATCGAGACTCTCTTTGTCTGGCTTCCTTCAGTGGTCGGAAATTCTCCAAGCATATTCTTTTCCCTCAAGTCCGCAAAAACCTGCCGCACCACACAAAAGCGGGAAGAAGATTTTCCTGTGGCCACGTGGTTTGCACCCAGACCCAAAGGCCATGGGATAAGGACGAGGGAAACAGAGGAAAATTGAAACTCCAAACAGAACGAACGTTTGACAGCCGGATTCACATCTCCCACTAGGAACCATAAAGCCGGCTCAACGTCTCCCCGCATTGGGCTGTCTAGAACAATGGGACATGGTTCAAAGTTAGGGGCTGCCCATTTAAGATGGGGATGAGGAGGAATTTCTTCTCTGAGGTTGATGAGTCTCTGGAATTTTCTATCCCAGCAAGGAGGTATTGAGTGTATTCAAGACTGAGAAGGGTTTTTTTTTTTTGAAACATAGTGGGGTCAGGGGTTAGGGAGAATAGAAAGGAAAATGGACGAGAGGGCAACTTCAAATTAGCCATAACCTTGTTGAAGGACAACAGGCTCGAGGGGCCGAATGGTTCTTATTTCTTACATTCACATGTTTCTTATGGGTCTCCTTCTATGGTTTGGTGTTCAGTTGTCTTTGCAAATGCACCTTGTGATGATGCTTTACTATGTTAAAGGTGCTACATAAATGTAAGGTGGTGTTGTCATTTCAGGAAACCCTGACCCCCCAATCTGGTTTTGAGTGTAGTACTGTCCCTTTGACTGTATAACCTTGCAGTACTCGCAGTCTGGGTACGCTTGAGTGATATGATGGAGACATCCGTGTGAACATCAGGAATAAAGAGAAGAAAATGAGGTTCCCACACAGAAGGAGGCCATTGAGAGAATGGTAGCCAATTACGTAATGCTCTGGTGGCAGAGTGGTTAGCACTGCTGGCTCATAGTGCCAGGGACCTGGGTTCAATTCCTGGCTTAATCGTAGAATGCCTACAGAGCAGTAAGAGGCAATTCAGCCCATTGAGTCTGTATCAGCCACAATCCCATACAGGCCCTATTCCCACAACACCATATATTTACCCTGCTAATCCTCCTAAGACTAGGGTCAATTTAGCACAGCCAATATGCCTAACCTGTACATCTTTGGACCTTGGGAGGAAACCGGAGCATCTGGAGGAAACCCACATAGACACAGGGAGAAGGTGCAAACAGTGCCCCAAAGCCAGAATTGAATTTGGGTCCACGGAACTGTGAGGCTGGAGTGCTAACTGTGCTGCCCCCGTCACTGTCTGTGCGGCGTCTGCACATTCTCCCCGTGTCTGCATGGTTTCCTCCAAGTGCTCCAGTTTCTTCCTGCAGTCCAAATGGTGTGCTGGGTAGGGTGCGTTGACTGTGCTAAATTCTCCCTCAGTGTACCTGAACAGTCACTGGAGTTTGGCGACTGGGGGATTTTCACAGTAACTTCATTGCGGTACTAATGTAAGCCTACTTGTGACACTAATAAATGAACTTTAAACTGATGTATGCTTTGCTCTTGAAGTACTCAATGTGTACGTTGTGTGGGGAGACAGCGGCTTAGTGGTAAATGCCACCGGATTTGGTAATCTGGAGGCCCAGGCTAATGCTCTGAGCACACAGGGGTTCAAATCCCACCCTGGCAGCTGGTGGAATTTAATAAGATTAATGAAAATCTGGAACTGAAAAGTAATCTCGATTTTGATCTGCCATTCAATAAGATCATTGCTGATCTGAATGGAATCTCAGCCCCAAATTCCAACCCATTGAAGTTCACTTCAACTGTCTCTCTCGTAAATGTGTAAGTGATTGTACGAGGTACGAGGCTAAGGTGATGAGTTTTGAGAAATGGGGAAGTGGTTATAGTTATAGATAGACAGGAGCAAATGCAATTTGATATATGAGTCATGCATATCTGAGAAGATAAAGAATGTGAGTTCGCACTCGATGAAAGATTGAGTGAGAGATCTGGGGTTTAAATATAATGCTAAATGTTAATAGATAACCCCACGAAAAGGCAAATTTTACTTTCATATACACGTGAAAGGAGTGCACGTTGGAAAGCTTAAGTTTATTTATTGGTGTCACAAGTAGACTTACATTAACACTGCAATGAAGTTACTGTGAAAATCCCCCCGTCGCCGTACTCCGGTACAGGTACACTGAGGGAGAATTTAGCACAGCCAACGCACTTAACCAGCAAGTCTTTCGGACTGTGGGAGGAAACCGGAGCACGTGGAGGAAACCCACTCAGACACGGGGAGAACGTGCAGACTCTGCACAGACAGTGAGCCAAGATGGGAATCGAACCCGGGTCCCCTGGCACTCTGAATGCTAACCATTGTGCTACCATGCCGCCCGTGGAAATTGGTTGAAATTGATTTTTACGATTTACACCATTGTTAGGGGGTCAAGTGGTGCAGTGGGTAATGTCCCTGCCTCTGACTCGGAAGCTCCGGGTTTGAGTCCCACTCTAGGACTTGCTGGCCAAGGAGATTGTGTTTGTAAAGTGACCAATCAGTTTTGAGTATCAACCTATAAAATTCCCACTCGCACCGATGGCAGTGTGCACGAGTAGGAGAGATTCATGTGTCACAGCCAATATTTATTCAACAACCAATACCTAAAAATGTGACTGTTTACTTAATTGCACAAAGCAAAGTCCCATGAATGACCAATTGTCTGCTGTTTTTCTGATAGTGACTACATGTCCAAAGTATTTCATTGGCTGTAAGGTGTTTTGCGACACTAGTTACTTGCAGTGGAGACAGTCCTGTCTACCATGTGTAAGGGCAGCAACTCACCAAGGCTCTCTCCAAATCCCCACCCTCTGTCACCTCAAAGGACAAGGGACAGCAGACACACGGGGATGCCAGTTCCCCCTCCAAGCCACTCACTGTCCTGACTTGGAAATACATTGTTGTTCCTTCACTGTCACTGCATCAAGATCCTGCTCCCTAACAGCACTGTGGGTGTACCTACACCCTGTGGGGATTGAGGTGGCTCAAGAAAGCAGCCCAGCACCATCTCCTCAAGGGCAGTTAGGGATGGGCAATAAAATTGTTAGCCCCCAGCCAGTGATGCCCGTGTCCTGTCGAAGAATAAAGCAAAACATCAGGGTTGCAAAACAAGTTTTTCTAATAAATATGAGACTTTTTCTTGCTTCCTGCAGCAGGTGAAATTTCAATAATTTGGCTATTCCTTCAAAACAAAAAGTTGGAACCGTTTCCCGAGGCGTTCTCTCAGCCTCTGTGCATTCCTTCTCAGTAATCTAATTATAAGAACCTTACAGACAGGAACGAGGAAACAGCTGAATACCTAATGAACCATACAGGCCAAGGAAAATCTGGCTTTCTGACTTTCTGTAGTCAAGCTGTTCATCACAAGCTAGACTAATTGTCCCAATTGGAGAGATCAATCTGGCACAGCTTCCATCTGACAATCTGGCTCCAAGAAATCACATCATTGTTACAGCGCAAAAAAAGGCCATTTGGCCCATCATGTCTGCACCTGCTCTCCAAATGAGTGACATGACTTAGTGCCTTTTCCCCCATACCTTTACACGTTATGATTTAAGGTGAGCGGGGAGAATTTTTTAAAAAAAGGGTCCAGAGGGGCAATTTCTTCACATAAAGAGTGATGATTGTCTGGAACGAACTGTCAGAGGTAGTATTAGAGGCGGGTACAATTTTATCTTTTAAAAAGCATTTAGACAGTTACATGGGTAGGATGGGTATAGAGGAATATGGGCCAAATGCTGGCAACTGGGACTAGCTGAATGGTTCAAAAAAAAGGATAGCATTGGCAAATTGGGCTGAAGTGCCTGTCTCCATGCTGTAAACCTCAATGACTCTATGATGTTGTTTCTTCTGAAATAATCATCCAGTGCCCTCTATAATGCCTCGGTTGAATCTTCCTCCACCATACTCTCAGGCAGTGCATTCCACATCCCAACAACTCGCTCTGAGCACATCACATTTGCTTCTTTTGCAAATCACTTCAAATCTGTGCCCTGTCATTCTCGATCCTTTTCTGAGCAGGAACAGTTTCTCCCCACCTACTCTGTCCAGCCCCCTCGTCATTCTCAACATCTCTATCAAATCTCCTCTCAGCTGCCTTCTCTCCAAGGAGAACAAGTTCCAACCTCTCCAATCTATCCTCAGAACTGAAATAAGAGGAGGCGAAGGTCTAGTGGTATTATCGCTAGACTATCAATCCAGAATATTCTGGGGGCCTGGGTTCAAATCCTGCCGTGGCAGATGGTAGAATTTGAATTCAATAAAAATAGGGAGTGATGTGTATAATAAGCAGTCAGTTTATCATCCTACATCCTTGTTTCGTACAAAGTGTGCAGGAGGGTTTTTTGACTCAGTATGTAGATAGGCCAACTAGAGGTGAGGCTACATTGGATTTGGTGCTGGGCAATGAGCCAGACCAGGTGTTAGGCTTGGAGGTTGGTGAACATTTTGGTGATAGTGACCACAATTCGGTTACGTTCACCTTAGTGATGGATAGGGATAGGCATGAAGCTGGGGGCAGTAGTTATAGCTGGGGGAAGGGTAATTATGAGGCCATCAGGAGAGAATTAGGGTGCATAGATTGGACTAGGAAGCTACAGGGACTGGGAACATCTGGAATGTGGAGCTTATTCAAGGAGCAGCTGCTGCGGGTCCTTGATAAGTATGTCCCTGTCAGGCAAGGAGGAAATGGTCGAGTAAGAGAACCTTGGTGTACGAAAAAAGTTGATTTGCTGGTTAAAAGGAAAAAGGAGGCTTATGTCAGGATGAGGATTGAAGGCTCGGTTAGTGCAATGGATAGCTATAGATTAGCCAGGAGGGAGCTAAAGGGGGAATTGAGGAGAGCAAAGAGAGGACATGAGAAGACTTTGGCTGATAGGATTAGGGAGAATCCTAAAGCTTTCTTTAGATATGTTAAGAATAGAAGATTGGTTAGGGCAAGATTAGGGCCGGTCATAGACAGCAGTGGGAAATTGTGCGTGGAGCCTGAAGAGATTGGAGAGGCACTGAACAAATATTTCTCTTTGGTATTCACGCAGGGAGATGTAAATGTAGTTGTGGAGAACACTGAGGTACAGGGTTGCAAACTGGAAAGTATTGAAGTAGATAGGGAGGATGTGCTAGATATTCTTGAGGGTTTGAAGTTAGATAAGTCCCCTGGGCCAGACGGGATTTACCCTAGGATTCTCTGGGAGGCAAGAGAGGCGATTGCAGAGCCTCTGGCTCTGATCTTCAGGTCGTCGTTGGTTACGGGTATGGTTCCGGAAGACTGGAGGATAGCGAATGTGGTCCCATTGTTCAAGAAGGGGAAGAGAGACCTTCCAGGGAATTATAGGCCAGTGAGTCTTACTTCTGTTGTGGGCAAAGTATTGGAGAGAATTATTAGGGATAGGATTTATAGTTATTTAGAGAGAAATGAATTGATTGGGGATAGTCAGCATGGTTTTGTGAAGGGTAGGTCGTGCCTTACTAACCTCATTGAGTTTTTTGAAAAAGTGACTAAGGAGGTGGATGGGGGTAAGGCGGTTGATGTGGTATATATGGACTTTAGTAAGGCGTTTGATAAGGTGGCCCATGGAAGACTTCTGCAGAAAATGCAGATGTATGGGATAGAGGGTGATTTAGCTAATTGGGTTAGGAATTGGCTAGCAGGTAGAAGACAGAGGGTGGTGGTTGATGGGAGATATTCATCTTGGAGTTCGGTGACAAGTGGTGTACCTCAGGGGTCTGTTTTGGGGCCCCTGCTGTTTGTAATTTTTATAAATGATCTGGATGAGGGTATTGAAGGATGGATTAGTAAATTTGCAGATGACACTAAAGTCGGTGGAGTGGTAGATAGTGAAGAGGGGTGTTATAGTTTGCAGAGGGACTTGGACAAGTTGCAGAGCTGGGCCGAGAGGTGGCAAATGGAGTTTAATGTGGAAAAGTGTGAGGTAATGCACTATGGCAGAAATAATAAATGTGTAGAGTATAGGGCAAATGGTAGGATTCTTAGTAGTCTAGATGAACAGAGGGATCTTGGTGTGTATGTGCATAGATCCCTGAAAGTAGGCAGTCAGGTCGAGAAGGTTGTTAGGAAGGCATATGGAGTCTTGGCTTTTATTGGTAGAGGGATTGAATTTCGGAGCCGCAACGTCATGTTGCAACTGTACAAAACTCTAGTGCGGCCGCACTTGGAGTATTGTGTGCAGTTCTGGTCCCCACATTATAAGAAAGATGTGGAGGCATTGGAGAGGGTACAGAGGAGGTTTACCAGGATGTTGCCTGGTATGGAGGGCAGGTCTTATGAGGAGAGGCTGAGGGATTTGAGGTTGTTTTCGTTAGAAGGAGGAGGCTAAGAGGGGACCTGATCGAAACATATAAGATGATTAGAGGTTTAGATAGGGTGGACAGTGATAGCCTTTTTCCTAGGATGGAGAAAGCTAGCACAGGGGACACAGCTTTAAATTAAGGGGTGATAGTTATAGGACGGATATCAGAGGTAGGTTCTTTACCCAAAGGGTGGTTCGGGAGTGGAATGCCCTGCCTGCAGCAGTTGTAGATGCGCCAAGTTTGGTGGCGTTTAAGAGGTTAGTTGATAAGTATATGGAAGAGAAGGGAATGGTTTAGTTTGGAGGGGCATTGCTTTTTATATTGGTCGGCGCAACATCGAAGGCCGAAGGGCCTGTTCTGTGCTGTAGTGTTCTATGTTCTATGTACATTTCACACTGGTCTATAACATCAAAGTGTTACTCCTCTTTGTGTTTCATCTGCATTCTTGTGCAAAATTCCAATAACATTGTCTGCTGGATTTATCACTGACATATCACAGAATTTCTACAGTGAAGAAAGAGACCAGATAACCCACTGAGCCTACACTGATAGCAATCCCACTCAGGGTCTATTGCCCTGCTAATCTCCCTGAGACTAAGGGAAATTTAGCATGGCCAATCCACCCAACCAGCACATCTTTGGACTCTACGGGATAATTCAGCATGGCCAATCCAACTAACCCGCACACCTTTAGATCCTAAATTTAACATGGTCAATCCACTCGCACATTTTTTGGATGGCAGGAGGAAACCGGAGCACCTGGAAGAAACTCACGCAGATACTGGGGGGGCGGGGGGGACGTACAAATTCCACAGAGGCAGTCACCCGAAGCTGGAATTGAACCAGCTGTTGTGAGGCAGTTGCGCTGTCCATATAAGAAACTTTAGCGAAGGAAATCTGCAGTCTTTGCCCAGTCTGGCTTGTGTATAATATCAGATCCACAGCAGTGTGGTTGACTCTCAAATGCTCCTTGAAATAGCCTAAGAAATTACTCAATTGTATGGAAAATGTTGTACCCTCTCCCTGGTTCTGCCCCAGGTTTAGTTCTTGGAGTTCGAGTGAAAATCAGTTGCCTCTTGTCTGCTTCACGTGCGCAGATAACGGAAATGGGACACAGCGTTGGGTAGCAGGACCTAAATGAAACTAGAGATTATTTCATCTGTGGCTGGTTAGATCAAAACAAAACTACAAAGAGTAGATCTAATTTAAAACATCCTCCCTCCTTGTTCTGAGCACAGTGAGTGTATGTCTGTGCTAGGGTGAGGCAGCGAGATGTCACTGTCCACAGATCATTTCCTGTGACTATTTCAAGGAATTAAGAGAGGATCAGCAATAATTGTCACTCCTCATTTCCTGTTATTCATTCAAAAATGCTTCTTCAGACCACCTCAAAGTAACTCTGTGTGCTGCCCCAAGTGTTGACTTGTACAGTTGTCAAGTCATAGATCCCTACACTGCAGAAGAAGGCCATTCGGCCCATCAACTCTGCAGCGACCACAATCCCACCCAGGCTCTATCCCTTTAACCCCATGTATTTATCCTAGCTAGTTCCTTGACACTAAGGGACAATTTAGCATGGCCAATCCAACTAATCCGCACATCTTTGGACTGTGGGAGGAAACCGAAGCACCCGGCGGAAACCCACGCAGACACGGGGAGAACGTGCAAACTCCACATAGACAGTGACCCAAGGTCAGAATCAAATCCGAGTCCCTTGCGCTGTGAGGCAGTAGTGCTAACCACTGTACCACAATGTTGTCTATGATGAAAGATTCACTTCACAAATAGCTGCAATTTTTTGTTTATGAAAAAATATACTTTATTCACGGTAGCATCAGTACATCACAATACCAGGGATTTGAGTTCGATTCCCGACTTGTTGTCTGCATGGATTTCTTCCGGGTGCTCTGATTTTTCTCCCACAGTCCGAAAGACATGCTAGCCATGCTTTATTCTCCAACAGTGTACCCAAACAGGTGCCGGAGTGTGGTGACTAGGGGATTTTCACAGTAACTTCATTGCAATGTTATTCTAAGTCTACTTGTGACACTAATCAATAAACTTAAACTTTAAACTGCTGGAGGACCTCTATATAATTCCCAGAATCTCAGTGCTCTGTCGCTGAAAGGACATAAACCATGACTGGGTCATGGAACGCTTTTATGCTGTAAAATCTTTTGAGGTACACCACCTACTTTCTCTGTTTTCCTCCCTTACCAGGAAATTCATTTTAACTCTCCTTGTCCTCAGTTTTTAACTCCTCTCTCGCTTCTTCCAGAATCTTTGTGCTCTTTTTGATTTTCCACTTATTGTGTGGGTGTGTGAGACCTTTGTCTTCAACTCCAAGTCCCATTGGTCAATGCACATGGATCTGGCTTCCTCAGTTAATGGTAGGGTGTTGGAGACAGTTACAGAACAAAGAGATCCAGAGGTACAGGTTCATAGCCCCTTGAAAGTGAAGTCACAGGTGGACAGAATGGTGAAGAATGCATCTGGCATGCTGGCTTTCATTGGTCAGAACATTGAATACAGGAGTTGGGACGTCTTGTTGAAGTTGTACAAGACATTGATAAGGCCACACCTGGAATACTGTGTACAGTTCTGCTCACCCTATTATAGAAAGGATATTATTAAACTAGAAAGAATGCAGAAAAGATTTGTTAGGATGTTATGGGACTTGATGGTTTGAGTTATGAGGAGATGCTAGATAGGTTGGGACTTTTTTTCTGTGGAGTGTAGAAAGCTTAGCGATAATCTCTTAGAGGCCTACAAAATAATGAGGGGCATAGATCAACTAGATAATCAATATATTTTCCCAAAGATAAAGGAGTCTAAAACTAGTAGGCATAAGTTGAAGGTGAAAGGGGAGAGATGCAAAAGGATCCAAAGGGACAATTTTTTCACACAGTAGGGGTGACTGTCTTGAACAGGCTGCCAAAGATAGTAGTTGAGACAGGTACAATTTTGTTTTTTAGAAAGTACTTACACAGCTACATGGGTAAGATGGGGAGAGAGGGATATTGGCCAAATGCGAACAATTGGTTCTAGCTTACTGATTATGAACAGAGGGGCGGCATGGACACATTGGGCCAAAGAGCCTGTTTCCATGCTGTAAATCTCTATGATTCTAATTGCACCCATGCCCTATCCCCATAACTCCATGTATTTACCCTGCTATAATCTCCCTGACATAAAGGGTCAATTTTGCATGGCCAATTGACCTGTACATCTTTAGATGTCTTTCCAAGTCAGGATAGTATCTAGCTAGGAAGGAAATGGAATGGTGTTCCCATGCATCTGCTGCTCTTGACTCTTTTAGTTAGGGATTACAAATACATTTCTGTGCGTGGGTTTGCCTTATGCCCCTTTGGTCAGAATTAAGTTATTCTGATTTATTAGCATCATCTGGGTGCAGCCATTGCATTCTGGAAGAATTGCAGGCAGTCTCTCCATCGCTTTGTGTCCCTTTGGTGTGTCATGGCTGCATGATTCCTGTAGCGGCAGGAAGCCCCACAAGATTTACCCTTAATAATCCCGATTGGAGCTAGCATAGGAAGTTTGCAAAAAAATGTTATCTGCCCAGACAGGCAACAAGTCCAGGTTTCAGAGACACTGGTAGGGCCAATTTCAACTTTGACCACCAGATGCACAGCATGCATTGCACACCTCAGACTCACTAATTTAGCTTGAGTTCTCCTTTAAGGACTTTCTAACTAATTACTAGGCAACCCCTTTCATGCTCCTCCAATTAAAGTTTCTGCAAAGAAGTTCAAAGCGTAACTCCAGTGGCCAAGTCATTATTACGACTTTGGAAGTATGTATGAGTTACTAATTTTCCTCTTATAGAAGTCACAGAACTTCTAAGACACTCATGGTGTTTAAATACCAAATTACAGATAGTTGATGCAATTTTTACATCTGACATTAGATTCCTCCTTCTATTGCAATTGCCCTCAACATATTGTACACAGTCTCAAATTATTACTTACAAAAACCAACTTTTCAACACATCTGTCTTGCTAATGCAAATAATAAAAAATAAAAAAACTTGTGTAATTCTCTCATTGTAATTATACGCCCATTGTGAATGGTTGGCAGATTAATAGTCCCCTTGATGGATAGCTTTGTATTAAATGCAAATGTAGGACTAAAAGGAATGTGTCACTATACTTCATAATCCTTCCTGATTGAATGTGGCTACTCTTCAGTACTATTGCAAGCTGAACATGAGTGAGAATTTACTATTTAAATATATTAAAACATTGTAAACTTCAATTATTATCTTAAAAATGCTATTTTAATAGATTCGTAGAATTCTTATGGTGCAGAAAGAGGCCATTTGGTCCATCGAGTCTACCCAGACCACAATCCCACCCAGGCACTATCCTGTAGCCCCACATATTTAGCCTGCTAATCCCCCTGATGCCAAGGGGCAATTTACTATGGCCAATCCACCTAACCCGCACGTCTTTGGAGTGTGGAAGGAAATTGGAGCACCCGGAGGAAATCCATGTAGACATGGGGAGAACGTGCAAACTCCACACAGTCACCCAAGCTGGGATCGAACCAGAGGTGTTGTCTCTCGGATGAGACAGGAAGCACTCTGAATGTTCTCTCTGTCTCATAGATGTAAATGATCCCATGGTATTAGTTTGAAAGCATACAGGGGAGTTCTCCCCATTTATTCTTGCCCTTTTCAATCAAAATCACTGGAACAGATTTTTTTTAAATTCATTCATGGGACTTGGGCGTCACTGGCTGGCCAGCATTTATTGTAAGAGGTCTGACAACACTAGTTTTAAATCCAACTAATTTATTTGATGGTAAACTCACAAGGTTTCGGCTATTAAAGCCTTCTTCAGACGAATGAGGTGTTCTGATCTGCAATAGCACACGTTTGGCCTCCAACCTTCGGGTAAACGTTCTTCAAGGGGGCCTTCACGACACGTGACAGCGCAGAGCCGCTGAGCAGAGACTGATAGCCAAGTTCCGCACGCATGAGGACAGTCTTAACAGGGATCTTGGCTTCATGTCACACTATCTGTAACCCCCATGACTTGCCTGGGTTAGCAAAAAACCTCACTTACTATGCTGTCTGGAGACAATACACATCCCTCTAACCTGTGCTCAGTGCTCCTTCCACTCACATTGTTAGCCACTTTAAGACTTGAATGGCAGGTTAGGTGTAAGGATTCGCATTCTAATCAGCAATCTGTAAACTGTCTGTGCTGATATGTGTGCTATTGCAGACCAGAACACCTCATTCACCTGAAGAAGGCTATAATAGCCGAAAGCTTGCAAGTTTACTATCAAATATATTGGTTGGATTTAAAACTGGTGTTGTCAGACCTCTTACTGTGTTTACCCCAGTCCAACGCCGGCATCTCTACATCAGCATTTATTGCCCATCCCTAGTTGCCCGAGAACAGGCAAGAATCAACCACATCATTGTGGATCTGGAGTCACGTGTAGATCAGATTAGGATGGCAGATTTTCTTCCCTAATGCACGTTAGTGAACAAGATGGGTTTTTCCGACAATCAACAATGATTTCATGGTCATCAGTAGATTCTTAATTTCAGACATTTTTTATTCCCATTGCAGGATTCGAACCTGGTTCTGCAGAACATTAGCTGAGTTTCTGGATTAATCATCCAGCAATAATACCTTTAGGCTACCGTCTCCCCCATTTGGTTATTATCACTAATGCAGAGACAGTGATACATTGATTGTAATCTTCTAAAATTCCCTGTGCACTGAGATGGTCTCAGTGGATTGGAAACCTGCCAATGTAATGCCCCTATTCAAAAATGGAGGGCAACAACTATCGACTGATTAACTTAACTGCTGCTGTTGAGAAAATGCTGAATCTCATTGTTAAAGAAGTAGGAGCAGGACTTCTAGAAGATTGAAATATAATTGAGCAGAATCAACAAGATATTATGAAAGGGAAATTGTGTTTAGAAATAAATTGTATTTAAATCATTGGCAATGTAGCAAGAAGGGTGGGGGTGGCATGGTGGCACTGTGATTAGCAATGCTGCCACACAGTGCCAGCGACCCACATTTGATTCTCAGCTTGGGTCACTGTCTGTGTAGAGTCTGCACATTTTCCCCATGTCTGCGTGGGTTTCCTCCAGGTGCTCCAGTTTCCTTCCACAGTCCGAAAGAAGTGCTAGTTTAGGTGCAATGGCCATGCTAAATTCTCCCTCAGTGTATCCAAACGGAAGCCAGAGTGAGATGACTAGGAGACTTTCACAGTAACTTCATTGCAGTGTTAATATAAGCCTACTTGTGACAAATAAATAGAATAAAGGGTAACCAGTAGATGCCATGTATTTGGATTTCCAAAAATCATTTTTTAAAGGTTGCCATATAGAAGGTTACTGCAGAAAATAAGAGGTTATGATGTTGGAGATAATAGCATAAATTAGGAGATTGGCTAACTGACAGAGTCAGGGTAAATGGGCCAATTTAAAGTTGGCAAACTCTAAGTAGCGAAGTGTAGCAGAGATCAGTGCCACAGCCTCAACCATTGACAATCGACGTTGATGATTAAAGACTGAGTCCATTGTTGATGAATTTACTAAAAGTACAAAGGTGGGAAAGCAAATGAAGACAAAGAGTCTGCACAGTGATACAGATTTACTGAGTGGGCTGATATTTGGCAGGTGGAACATAATGCAGGAAAACACGAAGTTATCCGCTTTGGCAGCAAGAATAGCAAGTCCAAATATTTTAACTGGGGAGAATACTCTGCCACGAAGGAACCTGTGTGTACTTGTACATAAAATATTAAAAGATTAGCATGCTGGTACAGCAAGTATTTCAGAAGGCAAGTCACCTTTATTGCAAGGACTCTGGAGTATAAAAGTTGGGAAGCCTTGCTACAGCTGTACAGGGTGTTGGTTAGACCATGCCTAGAATACTGCATACACCTTTGCTCTCTATTTATTTACGGAGTGTTAAAAGTAAAGTCACAGTAATCCCAGATAGCCATAAGCTACTCTCCCCTCTGAGGGGCAGGACTGACTGTTGGTGATTTAACCTGCAGGAGACCCCACCTCAGATAAGGGGCAATGTTGAGAAAGCCAGGCCTTCATGAATACAGTGACACAGTGGTTAGCACTGCTGCCTCACAGTTCCAGGGACCCAGGTTCAATTCCATCCTTGGATGACTGTCTGTGTGGAGTTTGCACATTCTTCCCGAGTCCGCATGGATTTCCTCCGGTTTCCTCCTACACTCCAAAGATGTGTGGGGTGACCATGCTAAATTGCATCAGGGGGACTAGCAGGGTAAATATGTGAGGTTACAGAGATGGGGTCTGTCCGGCCAACTGAGCTAAACCAACTATAATTAACGTTGAAGGCAGTTGAAAGAAGCTTCACCAGGTTGATTGCTGGGATTAAGGAGTTTGCCTTGTGAGGAGAGGTTGAGCAGGTTAGAATCATAGAATCCTACAGTGCAGAAGGAGGCCATTCGGTCCATCAAGTCTGCACGGACCCAGGCCCTATTTCCAGAATCCCTTGCATTTACCCTAGTTAGTCCCCCTAACACTAGAGTCAATTTAGTGTAGCCATTCCACCTAACCCTCACATTCTCAGAGTATGGGAGGAAACCCACATAGACACAGGGAGAACATGCAAACTCCACACAGACAGTGACCCAAGGCAGCAATCAAACAGAGATCCCTGGCAGTGTGAGACAGCAATGCTAACCACTGTGCCACCATGCTGCCTCAGGTTGGACCTGTACACATTGGAGTTTCAGTTATTGGAATATGTAAGACTCTGCAGGGGGATAGCCTGGACAGTGTAGATGTTGAGAGGATGTTTTCCCCTGTTGGGGTGGGTGAAATCTAGAACCAGGGGGCAGAGTTTCAAAATGAGACTTTCCCAAGATGAAGAGGAATTTCTTCTCTCAGAGTTGCTAATCTTTGGAATTCTCCACTCCAGGGAGATGTGGAGGCTGGGTTACTGAATATTCTTGGAATTATGAGGGAGTTGAGAGTTATGGTTTTTGATTAGATTCATTATTGTCGTATGTATTAGTATACAGTGAAAAGTATTGTTTCTTGTGCACTATACAGACAAAGCAAACCGTTCATAGAGAAGGAAATGAGAGTGCAGAATGTAGTGTTACAGTCATAACTAAGGTGTAGAGAAATATCAACTATGCAGAAGTCTAATAGCTGCAGGGAAGAAACTGTTCTTGAGTCGGTTGGCACATGACCTCAAAGTTTTGTATCTTTTTCCTGACGGAAGAAAGTGGAAGAGAGAATGTCTGGGGTGTGTGGGTTCCTTAATTATACTGGCTGTGGGAAGTGTAGATGGAGTCAATAGATGAGAGGTTGGTTTGTGTGATGGATTGGGCTACATTCAGGACCTTTTATAGTTTCTTGTGGTCATGGGCAGAGCAGGAGCCACACCAAGCTGTGGTACAACCAGAAAGAATGCTGTCTGTGGTGTATTTGTAAAAGTTGTGAGAATCATAGCTGACATGCCAAATTTCCTTAGTTTTCTGAGAAGGTAAAAGCATTGATGAGCTTGTTTTAACTATAGCAACAGCATGGAAGGACAGGACAGATTGTTAGTTATCTGGACACCTAAAAACATGAAGCTCTCAACCATTTCTACTTCATCCCCATTGATGTAGACAATGGCATGTTCTTCAGTATACTTTCTGAAATCAATGACTGTCTCCTTTGTTTTATTGACATTGAGGGAGAATTATTGTCACTGCACCCATTCACCAGATTCTCTATTTCATTCCTGTACTCTGTCTCATCATTGTTTGAGATCTGACCCACTATGGTGGTATTGTCAGCAAACTTGAAAATCGAATTGGAGGGGAATCTGGCCACACAGTCATAGGCGTAACAGGCAGGACAGTGGAGTGGAGACCAAGATCAGATCAGTTACAATCTTACTGCATGGTGGAATAGGTTCAATGGGTCAAATGGCTGCTATTTCCAATGTTTGTCTTATTGGCTGTTGTGTTTCCAAACCGTGCCTCACTTCAACAGGCTCTAAGATGTTTTGGGGAATTGTGAAAGGTGCTATGAAAATGCAAGCCTTGGTTCCTTTCTTCCTTTATTTCACTGACTCTTTAAAACCCTCTCTTTCCTCTCATTTCCCCCTCCTCTCCCAAGGAATTGAAGACACTTTCAAAACTGCGGCCACCGAGATGAGTCTAATGGCTGGAGGTGAAGATATAAATGCGACGGAACTTTTTGGAATCGGTAAGTTCCTGCTCTTGTTGAACATAAAGCTAAAAGACCATCTTTTGAAGGTAAATTGTTTTCAAGAACAATGTGTGTTCTTAACAAGGAACAGTCACGTGGCTGTGAACTGAAGAATCAGTCCCACTTTATAGCTGTATGTCCGAGTGTTACTGCGGCACGCGTCACACCAGAAGGGCATTGTCTTCCCAAAGGAAAGATAGGAAACTTTGGCTGAAATTTTTCAGCCCATCACATTTGGAGTATTGTGAGCAGCTTTGGGCCAAGGAAGGATATGTGCTGGCCTTGGAAAGGGTCCTCAGGAGGTTCACAAGAATGATCTCTGGAATGAAGAGCTTATCTACTGAGGAATGGTTGAGGACTCTAGGTCTGCACTTGTTGGAGTTTAGAAGGATGAGGGGGAATCTTATTGAAACTTAAAGGATACTGCGAGGCCTAGATAGATTGAATGTGAGAGGAAAAACTAGAAGCAGAAGGCACAACCTCAGGCTAAAGGGATGATCCTTTAAAACAGAGATGAGGACGAATTTCTTCAGCCAGAGAGTGGGGAATCTGTGGAACTCTGCCACAGAAGGGTGTGGAGGCCAGGTCTTTAAGACAGAGATAGATAGGATTTTGATTGATAAGGGGATCAGGGGTTATGGGGAAAAGGCAGAATGGAGATGAGAAAAATATCAGCCATGATTAAATGGTGGAGCAAACGTGCCGAGTGGCTTCTATGTCTTATGGTCTTGCCAGCGGGATCTTCCAGTCCCACTGATGTGAAGGAGATTTCAGTGACTTGCCAGCCTTGTCGTGTGTTTGGCCTTTCTGTTTAATCTTTGGCAATGTGATGATTCGAGTGACCCTAACAAATTGTATCATGGGCGTTTTCTTTAAGGTGAAGTCCCAATAACACTGACACACCATTATTAGGCTGTTCCCCCCACCCCCCCTCACCCCCTGTCTCCTTAAGCAGGTGATGTTTCCCTTGGGCACTAAATGAAGTGATGACTGTGAGTGAAATGTGTGCTGGGTTAGCGAGGCTTTGATTAACAGAGTGTGATGGCAGTCCATTGCTGAGTGTTTTGCGGGTTCTACAAAGCCAGTAGTCCCCACATGTTTGAAGCACCCATGCTATTTGTAAGGAGCTGAACTAATGAACATTCTGCATGGGTTGGATAGAGGAAGGGGGAGCACTCCTGTGGCAATTCTGAGATCTTCCTTGTAGCTGGTTGCAGTCAGACATTTGCAGAGGCTTAGAAGCCATATCTACCTTGCTGTGAGATCGAGACAGACCGCAGGAGGGGAAATAATTAAATAATGTGTGTAAAGTTTTGCACTGTTGTGTGGGTGAAATTGATGGCACCTTGCCATCGATGAGAGATGTTGGATGTGCAGCAAATCACAGAATACTACAGTGCAGAAGAGGCCCTTCGGTCCATCGGGTCTGTACTGATGCATGAAATGTCCTGACCTGCCCAACTAATCCCACTTGCCACCATTTGGTCTTCAATGTTACGGCATGCCAAGTACTTCTTAAAGGACATGAGGTATCCTCCTCTACCACCTCATCCATTTCACTGCAGGAAGAACTGGCCGGAGGGGGTGGTGGGGGGGGCTTGGTCTCCCTTTGGTGCACCTTTGCTGTGGTCAAGTGGCAAGTTTGATCGCACTTGAAACTGCCTCATGACTCTGTGGGATTGTTGCTTTTGTCACATGTATCACCAAGTTGCTGTAGTCGCTGGTCACCAAGGTAACACACATCGACCCACCAGGGGTGTCACCATTCCCTCTTGCATTAGCCACTGACTCCTGGGTGTCATAATCAATGTCGGGGTCTAGGAATCACGCGTGCAAGAATCCTGGAAGCAAAGCTATGCCACCCCGCCCAAGGTGCTGTTCCCTCACCATACAGATATCTCATTATTTTTCTCCTTTCTGCAGTTAACCCAGCCTTATGCTTAAAAGATTCTCGCTCAGAATGCAGGGGTGGGGGGTTTCTGGATCCTTTTTTTAAATGGGAATGACACTTCCTACACACAAACTTGAGACTTGTTGCAATAAGTGCTCTTATTAATCATGAGCTTAATGAACCATGCCTCTGAAGTGAAATTACAAGATGCGCATGGGACAATTTTGTGAAGCGTTTTTTTTCTGTTGGAATATGTCTTTCCTGTCAAGTGTTTGGGATTTATTTTTAAAACCAAGTGTTTGTTGCAGAGTGACATTGCATCCGCCAACCACATGCCAACTGCAAAGTCATGAGAATGTTTCTTAAAAATTAGAATGGCCAGAACCTGTGAACGTTGAAAGTTGAGTTAAAAGACCCAGCCGTGATTTTATTGAATCGCAGGGTAGGCTCAAAGGGTTAGGCACTCAACTCCTTTTTTTCAATTCATTTTTATAGGAAGAGGGCATTGCTGGCTGGTCCAGCATTTATTCCCCATCCCTAACTGTCCCTATTGGCATGTGAGAATCAACCACATTGCTGTGGGTTTGGAGTCACATATAGGCCAGACTGGGCAAGGATGGCAGATTTCCTTTCCTAAAGGGAACTGGATGGGTTTTTCTGACAATCAACAATGGCTTTCATGGTCATCAATAGATTCTTAATTCCCGATTTTTACTGAATTCAAATTTCACCATCTGCCATGGCAGGATTCGAATCCAGGTTCTCGGAGCATTATCCTGGGTCTCTGGATTCTAGTCTAATGACAAAACCACTGCGCCATCACCTCCCCTGCTCCTTTTTATGAGGTTTGTGTTTCCAGTGATGATTATCGTGGCTTTGTAAGCAGAAGTTTTTTGCGGATTTTTCTATGGAGACTCTGCAGGAGCGATGCTAACATTGTGAATATTCCCTTCCCTGCTGCTGCCCCATTACAGATACCGACAGCTGCGAAAGATGGATGAATTGCAAGAGTGAATTCTTGAAGAAGTACATGCACAAAGTTGTGAACGACCTCCCCAGCTGCCCTTGCACCTACCCGACAGAGATTGCCTACAGCACGACTGATATCTTCGACCGACCCAAGCAGAAGGATTTCCGCTGGAAGGACGCGAGTGGCCCCAAAGAGCGGCTGGAAATCTATAAGCCCACGGCGCGCTACTGCATCCGCTCCATGCTATCCCTGGAGAGTACCACGCTAGCCGCCCAGCACTGCTGCTATGATGACAACATGCAACTAATCACGCGAGGCAAAGGCGGTGGCACGCCAAATCTTATCAGCACCGAGTTCTCCGCAGACCTGCATTATAAAGTGGACATTCTCCCATGGATCATTTGCAAAGGGGACTGGAGCCGCTACAACGATGTCAGACCCCCGAATAATGGCCTAAAATGCACAGATAACCCTCCGGACGAAGTGTACGAAAGGCAGTACAGAGAAGCCAGGGAATATTAAAAGCAGTTTCCCCCCCACCCCCCGGCCCTCCCTGCTCCCCACCCGCCTCCCACCTTTCCCACGGCTGGGGTTAATAGACCGAATGCTCGCCGGCTGCTCTCTGGAGAAGTTGTTACATTCTCACGTGTGGAGAGAGAGAGAGAGACATCCAGATCACCGGATACGGGCACCCAAAAACATTTTAAAAATACCGCAGTGCAGAGTTCAGGCTCTTGGCACCTTGTCCTTGTCAAGGCTTCGTGGTGCCTGCTCCAAACTTTTGAGGACCGATTGTTGTTTTTGGCAGGAGCGGGCGACTTGTTCAAAGGGAAATCTGTGCCCCATTCTGAACACAGGCAATCAAAGAGAAACGCATTTGTTTAATCTAATTCTGTTAGAGGGAATGGGGAGGGTGTGTGTGTGTGTGTGTGTGCGTGCATATCTTTGTGTACATACATACATGTGCATGTGTGTCTTTGTGCCGCAAATGTATGTGCAGATGCCTGTGTGTGTCTTTGTGTGTGTGTTGTATGCGTGCGTGTGTGTGCACGTGTGTGGAACTCGCAGTTTTCAAAGCATTCTGTGGGTTAGAGGCCTTTTCAATGAATTCAACTATAAACAAAGGAAGTGGCACTTTTAAAAGTTTTGTCCTTTTTTTTTCTTTATTTTCTCTCCTTATCATCACCCCCCATGACTTCCATATGCTCTTGAGGTCCCTCCAGAGAGACGTGTTTTTAAGGTACAGCTTATGCAGAAAACAAAAATACGGTATCAAGAATCTCACTTTGTAAAGTTATGACGTGAGAGAATTTCCTCATTGAAACCCTCTCTCAAAAGGTCTGCGTTTTTTTTGTGCAGTATTTATCAAGCTGCGCTTACGCAGACGCTCTCGATGTTCACGCGAGCACATGCCCGCACACTCGCACACACACACACACACACACACACACCACGCGGCTTTGCTCATTTCAGATACCCATCTTGACCTCAGAACCAGCAAAGGCTGAACAAAAGGGGGTATTAAGTAAGAAAATAAATTGCTGCTGAACTTTTAAGTGTGATGCAGAGATTGTCTGTCCCCGCTCACCTCCCCCCCCGCCATTCTCCCCTTCGTCGCTCCGCAGTGTGAAATGTTTTAACACGCACCTTTTATCAGTCCATTGCTATCAGATGGCGGGCGGGTGGGGGGGGGGGGGGGGGGTGGGGGGGGGGGGGTGGCTGAGGGGGGTACAGTTCACACAAGCGTTTGATCTATGGCTGCCTGTGGGGGGACCAGCTGTTGACCTCTATAAGCCAGAACACACAAATCAGCTTCAGATGTGGTGCTGCTGGTGGCTGGATTGCCTGGCATTCTTGTACCTTCTAACCTGACTGTCATTGGCCACACTGCATCTATTTTTAATCTCTATCCCAAAGCCACTGTTGAACATTCTCATTTCCTGGGGCGGTGGCGGGGGATGGGTAGATTCGAGTACAGGTTAAATTTCTCCTTCTTTCAGACGCAAGTGCCTCAGAAACATTGACTTGGTCCCTTATGTTAACTCGAGCTTAAGGTTATGTTTTGCAGAAGGATGAAAAACAACTGTGATCTTTATCTGATCACACAGTCTGCCCGGGAAGCCCCAGTGATCAAACCAAGGTGCATTTATTTAGCACTATGTCAAGTTATAAACAGTTCAGCAGCAGACACACGATCTGCCCTAAGCTTGAATCCTTTCTGAACGACATTACCTGTCTTAGCATCTTACCTAACAGCCCATTCCCAGCTGCTCAGTGTTAAAAACTGAATTCCGCCACTACGTTACCAAAATCCTTTTTATAAAACTCATCGCCAATATAAAAAAAATTAATATTAATGATGTTACACTTATGACTAGATTCTCTTCCAGTTTGATTTTCAAGTTTGCTGATGACACCACCGTAGTGGGTCAGTTCTCAAACAATGACGAGACATAGTACAGGAATGAAATTTTTTTTTGTCGATGAAAACGTGTGCATTTCTCTTTTTTAAAAAAGGATAATTTAACGTGAAGATTATCACCAGAATTCTACCGCGCTGCTTGCCACGGGAATGGTTCACAAACCATCATGAGGGACGAGGGGCAGACAATGGGAAGGTCTGTTGATCTTGGGTGGGATTTTCCAGTTTCAGGTTGAGCGAGGCTGTAAAATCCCGCCTAATATGTTTGATAGTTTGGATACTTAAAAATACCTTCTAAGGCACTGGTGTAACACAGGAAGGGTGTATAATGGATGCAGTGATTACAACTTTAAATGTTGATAAACACTTTGTGAAGAAGGCTAGAATATAATCCAGATAAATAGGTTCGTACTGCAATTTCTCCCCCACCCACCCCTCCACCATAACCACCAAAGCATGGTGATCATCACTGGGTAATGATTTCTGTTGGTGCCACAGGAGATGGTTAGAACATACCCAATGTCCTTGGGCTCAGGCACAAATAACCAGTGGTGACTGTACACCAGTAAATAGGTTATTGATGAGTACATGTCGTTTGACTATTTGTGAACCATTCTATCACTTTGCTGACAAATTGGGAGCAAATTAAGCATAGAGTATAAGCCCTACAACATAGAATGAGGCCATTTAGCCCATTGAGTCTGCGTTGATTCTCCGAACAGCATCTTACCCATGCCCTATTCCCGTAACCCCATGTATTTACCCCCACTGATCTCCTCACCTACACATCTTCGGACACTAAAGGCATAGCTAATCCACTTAACCTAGCACATAGAAACATAGAAGATCGGAGCAGGAGGAGGCCATTTGGCTCTTCGAGCCTGCTGTACCATTCATCAGCATGATGGTTGATCATCCAATAGCCTAATCCTGCTTTCTCCCCATAACCTTTGATTCTATTTACTCCAACTGCTATATCCAACTGCCTCATGAATACATTCAATGTTTTGGCATCAACTACTTCGTGTGGTAATGAATTCCACAGGCTGACCACTCTTTGGGTGAAGAAATGTGTCATCTTCATCTTAAATGGTCTACCCCAAATCCTCAGACTGGTTCTGGACTCCCCCACCATCTGAACATCCTCCCTGCACCTCTCCTGTCTGGTCCTGTTAGAATTTTATAAGTCTCTACGAGATTCCCCCTCCCCTTATTCATCTGAACTCCAGCAAAAAACAATACTAACCTAGTCAACCTGTCCTCATACATCAGTTCTGTTATCCCCAGAATTATCCTGGTAAACCTTTGTCTTTGAGAGCAAGACTATCCTTCCTCAGATGAGACTAAAACTGTACACAGTATCCACAGTGAGGCCACATCTGTACCCAGATGTGGCCTCACCAAGGCCTTATATAAATGCAATAACATACTCCTGTTCTCAAAACCTCTTGCAATGAAGACCAACACACCATTTGCCTGCTTTGTCACCTGCTGCACCTGCATGCTTACCTTCAGCAGCTAGTGCACCCAGGTACCACTGCACACTCCCCACTCCCAATTTACAGACATTCAGGTAATAATCTGCCTTGTTTTTGCTTCCAAAGTGACTTTGGACAGATGGAAACTGGCCAGGTTAAGTTTATTCTGTTCTTTGTGTATAGTAGGTAAACTGAATAATCTTCCACGTCAGTCACCAGATGCCAGGAACAAAGCTATGCTGAATCAGCCTGGCAATAGGAGCAGGTGTACTGGACTCCAGGTCCAGAGGACTTTATTAAGACCCCCTATCTCTTGCTGGGGGAGGTGTTGATGTGCTTCACAAGACCCCTTAATGAGAATATGCAGACTCCACACAGACAGTGACCCAAGCCGGGAATTGAATCTGGGACCCTGGCACTACGAGGCCACACTGTGCCACCTAAATAGTCTGACAAAGAAGGATTTGTACCCGACAGCAATAATATCCCCATCAGTTAATAATTATGGATTAAATATAATTGATTTCTACCCACAGTTGTGTTTTGTGATTAATTCAGGAAATCTGAGCATGTTAGACCCTTGGTTTAGCCATGGCAACACAGTCTCAATTTAGTTCTGAGGCGAGTGGAATTTCTCCTACAGTTAAGCTGTACGCGTCCCGTCATTAAAGCCTGACTTCAATGTAATGTCACTGCTCCCAAGAGGGGTTTGAACTCTGGAGTTGTATTTGTGCGAGGGGCCCAGAGCGGACAGTAATTTATTAAGTTGGCTGCCCTCAGCAGCTGGAGGGTCGCGTACCTCCAGGAAATGCATGGCGGTAGTTCCACAGCGATACTTGTTTAACTGTCGCTGTTAATTAGATGGCTTCCACGGAACCTGGTAACCATAAATCACAACTTCACCAGCAACTCCTGCGTCTTTGCGGCATTCCAACAATACATGTATTATTTCCTCTTTTTTTTTTGCTGTGACACTGCTGGTAAACGTAAAGGGGAAAAAAGACTTTGACCCAGCAGGGTACCTGGATCCGAAAGGGAGCACATTTTCTTGTTCTGTGTCAGAGCTTGTGAGCTGAAATTTCATGAGGCTGGCTCCGAAAATTTCCTTTGCTTTATGACACCATACGAAACTTCAGGTTTCAGGGGGATTTGAGGGGGGGGGGTGAAATAGTGGTGTGGGTGTGCAATAGTGCAAAGTTGTTGATAAAACTTAAAGTTGCACAAGGTTGACCGAGAAAAATTCTAGGTTTTTCTTACCCAAAAGAATGTTTTGCTGATGGATTGTTTTCCATTGACAGTAGATGGCGAAATCACTAAATTTCAGCTCAGGGAATGTTTTTTGTTGCAAAATAAATAAACGGTTAAATGAAGTTTGAAGATTCTTCGGAGCCACGGTTTTAGCAATTGGCCAGGTCTGAACGTCCATTTAAGTAACAATTGTTTCCTCTCACTTATTCTGATTTCTTTCAGGCGAATGGGTTGGTTTCCGACCAAAATTAAGTAACATCACGGCTCTTAAATACAAACGGTGTGCTTTTCCTCTCTCTGTTTAGTTATTTTTCATCATTCTCCATTGTTGATGAAGAGCAACTGGGATTCTCAAAATTCAAACATAGTTTGAAAGTTTTAAGTGGGGTAAATGCACAAAATACTGCTTAGCCAAGAGCCAACTGTATGTAAGGTGCTATGATTTGAATAGATTTATTGTTGTCATATGTATTAGGATATAGTGAATTGTGTTGTTTCTTGTGAGCTATACCATTCATAGAGAAAGAAAGGAGAGAGTGTAGAATGTAGTGTTATAGTTAGAGCTAGGGTGTAGAGAAGGATCCCTTTTAATATTAGATAGATCCATTCAAAAGGCTGAAGGCAGTAGGGAAGCTGTTCTCAAGTTGGTTGGTGTGTAATCTCACACTTGAGGTGGTTAGTGTGTGATTTCACACACTAACCACCTCACGTTAGTATGACTTAGTTAAGTTAGCGTGTTAGTCAAGACTTCTGTATCTTTTTCCCTCGATGGAAAAAGATGGAAGAGATTCCTTAATTATGCTGGCTGCTTTTCCAAGCCAGTGGGAAGTGTAGACGGAGTCAATGGTTGGGAGGCTAATTTGCATGATGGATTGGGCTACATTCACAATCCTTTGTAGTTTCTTGCAATCTTGGTCAGAGCAGGAGCCATACCAAGCTGTGATATATCCCGAAAGGATAGTTTCTATGGTGCATCTTTAAAAATTGGAGTTTTAGCAAACATGCCAAACTTCTTCAGCCTCCTGAGAAAGTAGAGGCGTTGGTGGGCTTTCTTAACTATAGTATCAGCATGAAGGATCCAAGACAAACTGTTGATGATCTGGGAACCTAAAAACCTGAAGCTCTTGACCATTTCACAGTCAATTTAGATGAGTAAAGATGAAAGGAATCTTGAGTGTCGTGCATGGCCTTGCTGGGCAACACAGCCTGTTTATATGCCAGGCATAATATGTAATAGGGGAGACCCACTGCCATCCAATACTGGACCATGGGCTTCACTAACATCAATTAGAGCAGTCGCAGTCACTAGAGGTGTTTCCAGGCTGCTTCCAAGTGAACTGATCCGGAATTTCTTAATGAATAAGAAAGGGTAAACATAAATGCTACTCAAAAAAGGACCATTGTACACAAATTTCACTCAGGATCCACTCAAAATAGTTTGACAGCGATTCCTAACTCCATTCCCAGTACTTGGACAAGTCTAGTTTCAAGGCAGCACTGAAGAAATAGTTTGCTCAAATGTCCAAAGGATCTATAAATAGAAGTGAAATTTCTTTTACTTATGATTAGAAAAACAGATGCTGCAATACATTATGTAAATTGTGAAGCAATATACAATTCTGCCCTTCATATCCTATTGTGTGAACTTTTCATACCTTTCTGATGGCTGTAAGAATTCACTTTTGAACTTTAAAATCATATCTTTTTTAAAAACGCACATTTGTTTTATGGATGCATAAAATATTACAAAGTGAAATTACATAGAGACACAGGAATTATAGCAGAAGTCGGCAAATTCAGTCCTTCGAGCCTGCTCCGTTATTCAATCAGATCATGGCTGATCTCTCCTTGATCTGAAATCCACCTGCCCACCTGATCCCCATAATCCCCTTATCTTTTTTAAAAAATTAGAAATATATCTAGCTCCTTCCTGAAACGATTCAATGATTCAGACTCCACTGCACTTTGGGGCAGTGAGTTC
This sequence comes from Sphyrna mokarran, assembly GCA_024679065.1. Lineage (NCBI taxonomy): Eukaryota > Metazoa > Chordata > Chondrichthyes > Carcharhiniformes > Carcharhinidae > Sphyrna > Sphyrna mokarran. The sequence goes on along the minus strand of JAGIQG010000012.1, from coordinate 5,727,012 downwards.
CACAAATTCACCATCCTTGGTGAGTAGTTCCTTCCCTTAGTTTTAAATCTATTACCTCTCAACCTATATCTCTGACTTCTTATTTTAGATTGCGCCACAAGGGGAAACATTTGGTTTACATTTACTCTATCCTTTTCAAATTTTATATACCTCGATCAGATCCCCTCTTATCCTTCTAAACTCCAGTGAGTACAAGCCAAACTGTTTAATCTTTCCTCATATGTCAACACTTTCAACCCTGCAATCAATCTGGTGATTCTCCCCGCTTAGTGATAATGGATTAGAAGTTGAGAAAATCAAAGCCTGGTTCATGCCCTCGCTGAACCATTTGGATTCAGAATGTTGAATGTTACTGGGTCAAGAATGTTGCCTCAGTAACATCATTAGTATTTTTAATTCTTCCTTAATTTTCCTGATGTAGTGATGCCAGTGTTGGGACTGGGATGGGCACAGAAAGAAGTCTCACAACACCAGGTTAAAGTCCAACAGGTTAATTTGGATTCATGAGCTTTCAGAGTGCTGCTTCTTCCTCAGGTGAGTGGAGAGTTGGAACTCAACCCAGTGGAACCTACCTCTGAATTGTGAATCCAAATAAATCTGTTGGACTTCAATCTGAGACTAATTACTTAATTTTCCTGATTACAATATAGGAGCATAAAAGCTCCCCAAAAAAAAAATGACTGCAAACTGAAATGCATTGAACCAAGCTGTTTTACATTTAATCAACACATCGCTCTTCATAATCTCTCACGATGGTAAAGTGGAAATGTAGAACATTGTACCCAGCTTGTTCCTATTATGAAGAGGCCTCACTTTATTGATCAAAATACTTCGTTATTTGAAAAGGTCTTTTCTTTGCCGAATAGGGACAGTGCTCCAAGAGGTCATTAGGGCATCATACCAAAGCACTGTATGTCTTAATGTGGTCAGGTATCTCATTGATGTTTGATCCAAGTTGAAAGCTGCTCTTTGTGTGATTTATTGAAGAGCCACTTCAGACTTTCAGCTTCAACCATCCATCAGTTTGATGCACTCTCTTTGATCTTTACTCTAGGTTTTTTTAATATTAAAAAGTTTGATGTTAAATTAGTGCCAAACAGGAAGCTTTGATGCCCAGTTTTATGTGACAAATGTTAATCCAGGATGAATTTACTATAGGTTAAACAGAGGAGACAAAGAAACCTTTGTGTACAAACTACAATGGAGTAAAGACAAGGCTGTCACAATGAGAATCTCTTACAATGGGTAATTTGCAGACCACATATACAAGTCTAAGTTCCTATGAACTCAACACCTGATCAGAAGTAGTCTGGCACTAATAATTACATGTTGACAAGCAAGCTAAATAAATTTATTGAATGATTACAGGCCACACTTTTTAATGATTTAAGAGGTAGTTGCTTGAAGACCAGTTTAACAGAGAGGAATGGGCAGATCTGGCCCTTAACCCAACAGCCTTCTATGAAATGCTGGACTGACATGGTAATCATGAGACGTTATCCAAGTGGCTCAAATAGATATATATGTGTCTTGAGCTGTGATCATACATTTTTTCCATTTGCATCTAGTTTATTTTTAAATTAAGGTTTCCACAATTTAAACTTTGCTCTTTAATTAGCTTGTTGAGATCACTCAATTGTATTACTTTTCAAAAACAGCCCCAAGTCGTATCTCTAATGCCAGTCTTGGGTATTAGAATCCCTATGGTGCAGAAAGAGGCCATTCAGCCCATCGAGTCTGTACCAATTCTCTGACAGAGCATCTCACCCAGGTCCCATCCTGGTAACCCCCCACACATTTACCCGCTAACCTCCCCCTCACCAATCTTTACATCCTGGGATACTAAGGGGCAATCTGGCATAGTCAATCCACCTAACCCGCACAAGCAGCATGGTAGCACAGAAGTTGGCACTGCTGCTTCACAGCTTCAGGGACCTGGATTCACTTCTCGGCTTGGGTCACTGCCTGTGTGGAGTCTGCATATTCTCCAGTGTCTGAGTAGGTTTCCTTTGAGTGCTCCTGTTTCCTCCCACAGTCCAAAGATGTGTGGGTTAGCTTGATTGGTCCATGCTAAAATTCCCCCTTAGTGTCATGAGATAGGTAGGAAATTAGGGATTAGCAGGTAAATATGTAGGGATATGGGAGTAGGGCATGGAAGGGATTGTGGTCAGTGCAGACTTAATGGGCAAAATAGCCTCTTTCTGCACTGTAGGGTTTCTATGATCGTTAGAATGTGGGAGGCAACCAGAGGAAACCCATGGAGACAAGGGGAGAAGTTGCAAAAGCCACACAGACAATCACCCTAGATCGCAATTGAACCCAGGTTCCTGGCGCTGTGAAGTAGCAGTGCTAGCACAGGCCAGTGTCAGAATGCTGTCCAGAAACCAAGTTTCAAAGCCTTGTTCTCAACGCCTGCAAGATATTTCAAAGCATAAATTTTGTTCCAAACTCAGCATAAAGGGTCAATGGGACTGACATAGTTTGGATGTCAAAGTCTGATTCCTTGTGCAGAGCTTTTGGTAGAGAAAAGTTGTTCCATTCCTAAACCAGCTATGAAGTTAAGTGTTAACAGGGAATTTTCTTTAAATGAACGTTGATGTCTTGGGTAGAATGCAATTTCCATGAGTTCACTACTGAATAGAAGTTCACTGCGACTCGTGCAATACACCTCATCAACTGCATCACCGTAGCTAGTCTCTCTGTTACCTATTTAAGAAAAACCCAGCAAGTTCATCAAACATCTTTACTCCTTTAAAAATCCATACTGGCTCTTCCTAATCAACACATTTTTTTCATGTAATCACTAATTCTATCACAAATAATCATTTCCTGAAATTCTCTCATCACCAAAGTTAAACCGGCTGCTCTGTAATTGCTGGGCTTATACTTACACCCCTGTTCAAAAATGGTTGTAATGTCTACAATTACCCAGTCCACTGGCAACTCCCCAACTCTGGAAGGCTGTAAGATTACAGCCAGTGCCCTGCTATTTCCATGCTCACTTCCTTTAATATCCTCAAATGCATTTCCTGATGTGGCGATACCAGCATTGGACTAGGATGGGCACAGTAAAAAGTCTCACAACACCAAGTTAAAGCCCAACAGGATTATCTGGAATCATGAGCTTTCAGAGTGCTGCTCCTTCATCAGATGAGTTACGCACCAAATGAAGGAACAGCACTCCGAAAGCTTGTGATTCCAAATAAACTTGTTGGACTTTAACCTGCTGTTGTGGGGCTTCTTACAGATACATATCATTCGGTCCCATCAACTTGGCTATCCAACATTTCATCCTTATCGATTTTGAACTCTTCCAGTGACAGAATTTCTTCATCTGTCACCATAGCCTGGGTAGCATCTATTCTCTTTACATCAACAGATGGTGGTGGTACCATTTCCGCAGTACATTAACTCTTTCATAGAGTTACAAAGATATACAGCAAAGACTCATCCAGCCATTAGGTTTCCTAAACTGAACTATTCCCATTTATTTGTTTGGCCCATATTCCACTAAACCTTTCCTATCAGTGTACCTTTCCAAATGTCTTTTAAATGTTGTAATTGTACTCATTATTACCACTTCTTCTGGCAGCTCATTCCATACATATGCCACCCTCTGTGCAAAAAAAAGTTGCCCCTTAAGTCCTTTTTAAATCTTTTCCCTCACAGCTTAAATCTATGTTCTCTATTTTTGGACTCCTCTATCCTAAGGCTATTCATCTGATCTATGCCCCTCATGATACAACAGGACATAGATAGGTTGGTAGACTGGGCAGATAGATGGCAAATGGAATTTAATCCGGATAAATGCGAGGTGATGCATTTTGGCCGGAAAAATGTAGAAGAGAGTTATAGGATAAAAGGTAAAACTATACGGAGCATAGAGACGCAGAGAGACTTGGGGGTGCAGGTTCACAAGTCTCTGAAGGTGTCCTCACAGGTGGAGAAGGTGATAAAGAAGGCGTATAGTATGTTAGCTTTCATAGAAAAGGGTATAGAATACAAGAGTAGGAGTTTGATGTTGCAGTTGTATAGAACGTTGGTTAGGCCTCACTTGGAATACTGCGTCCAGTTCTGTATTCTGGACGCAGTATAGGATGTGGAGTCCTTGGAGAGACTGCAGAGGAGGTTTACCAGGATGCTGCCTGGTATGGAAGGACTGTCTTATGAGGAATGATTAAATAGACTGGGGTTGTTTTCCCTTGAAAGACGTCAGCTTAGAGGGGATCTCATAGAGGTGTATAAGATTATAAGGGGTATAGATAGAGTAAATGGAGGTAAACTTTTTTCACCTTCAGAAATGGATAGGACAAGGGGTCATGGCCATAGGGTGAGGGGGGCTATGTACAAGACGAATATTAGAGGGCAGTTTTTCACACAAAGGGTAGTGGGGGTGTGGAATGCACTGCCGAGTAAGGTGGTGGGAGCAGGCACGCTAGGGCTGTTTAAGGGTCTCTTGGACAGCCACATGAGCGGTATGCAGATAGAGGGATATAGTAGGACTGTTTAACTACGGCTTTTTTTCCCCACAGGTAATTCGGTCCATACTTGACCAACATTGAGCATGCATTCGGCAGGTGGTGCGAGTACAGCTCTTGGATGTTGATTCATGGGTTGCCTGGTACTTCATGTCGTAAATGAGTGCTTTATGTGGACCATCTGAAGGGCACCATGACAGCTCAGAGACTATCGATGTGGCTGTGCAGACACTTGGAATTGGGCCGGTGTCTGCGGGAGTTTGCGCGTTCTACCCGTGGTTGCGTGGGTTTTCTCCGGGCACTCCGGTTTCCTCCCACAACCCAAAAATTCGCTCTTAGGCTGATTGGGAAACAAATTGTCCCTATAGTGAGAGTCTTCCATATTAGGAATAACCTAAACCTATAATAGGATAATGGAATTGCTACTATATAGTTATGATGGCGGCGCGGGCTCGTTGGGCCGAAGGGCCTGTTTCCCGTGCTGTGTTGCTCTAAAAAAAAAAAATGATTTTATAAACCTCTAAGGTCACACCTCATTCTCCTACAGTCCAGGGAAAAATATCCAGATGACATAACCTCTTATAATTCAAACCTTCCAGTTCTGATAACATTCTTGTAAATCCTTTTTGCACCCTTTCCAGTTTAATAACATCCTATAACAAGGCAACCAGAATTGTACACAGTATTCCAAATGTGGCTTTACCATTGTCTCATACAGTTGTAACATAATGCTCCAATTCCTGTACTCAGTGCTCTGACTGATGAAGGCAAGTGTGCCAAATACCTTCTTCACCACCCCGTCTATCTGTGACTTCACTTTCAAGGAACTAAGTGAATTTATTTTATGTCACAGATAGGCTTAGCATTGCAATGAAGTTACTGTGAAAATGCCCTACCTGCACCTCTCAAACCTGAACTCTAATCCTATACTAGTCAGCTGTGGGTAGGCTGTGTTGTGGATTCAGAACTACTTAAGTCCGTATGTGGCACTCACTGGGCCATACAGGGCACCAAAGGAACACCCTTTTGATTTATCTACTAGGTGAGCCCCATTGTTTCCAACTTGGTTCACCTGAAGGAAATGGCTAATTTAGGCTTATTTATTAGTGTTATAAGTAGGCTTACATTGACATTGCAACAAAGTTTATGTGAAAATTTTCCAGTCGCCACACTCCAGCACCTGTTCAGGTACACTGGAGGGAGACTTTAGCATGGCCAACACACCTAACCAGCATGTTTTTCGGATTGTGGGAGGAAACTGGAGCACTCGGAGGAAACCCATGCAGAAAAAGGAGAAAAGATGCAGCCTCCGCACAGACAGTGACTCATCAGGAATTGAACCCAGGCACTGTGAAACAGCCGTGTAACCAATGAGTCACTATGCCATAAGACCTTAAGACATAGGACAAAATTAGCTTATCTATTTTTCTCATTACCATTCTCATGCCTTTTCCCTATAACGCCTGATCCCCTTATTAATCAAGAACCTACCTATCTCCGTCTTAAAGACACTCAATGACCTGGCCTCCACAACCTTCTGCGGCAAAGGGTTCCACAGATTCACCACTCTCTGGCTGAAGAACTTCCTCCTCATCTGTTTGATAGTCCCTTTAGCCTGAGCTTGTGCTCTTTGGTTCTAGTTTTTCCTACTAGTGGAAACATCCTCTCCACATCTACTCTAATCAGGCCTCGCAGTATCCTATACGTTTCAGTAAGATTCCCCTCATCCTTCTAAATTCCAACGAGTACAGACCCAATCCTCAACCAATCCTCATACAACAAACCCTTCATTCCAGGGATCATTCTTATGAACCTCCTCAGGACCCTTTCCAAGGCCAGCACATCCTTTCTTAAATACGGGGGTCCAAAATTACTCTCAATACTCCAAATGGGGTCTGATCAGGGCCTTATACAGGCTCAGAAGTACATCCTTGTTCTAGTATTCTAGTCCTCTCGACATGAATGCTAACCTAACTGCTGACTGAATCCACAAGTGCTGCCTAGAGGTTTTCCTTTCGACAATACCCGAATTGTGATACAGTGAGGGGGCTTAAAGGGGAGCTCTGCTCCAACAACTGCTCAAGAAAACATTGGGTACTTAAGCAATTTGGATAAGGGGAAAGAATCTACTTTCACAAGAATACTTGTATCAGATTCAATAAGTGCATCTCAATTATCTAACTGAGGGCTATATGATAGGATTGTTTAGCAAAAGACCTACAGCATAAACAAGACAGCATCGGAACAAAATAAGTCCTTCGCAGTTCCTTCATTTGCTACCCTGGAGGAGCTCAGAGACATTGCCACTCTCGACAGTGGCAAAGACTCCACTGAATTAATTGTTTTTGCTGTTTTATTTGCAGGAAATAATAATCAATGTTTTAGCTTTTCCTATAGAATCACTTATGTCCTTTATTCCTTGGAATTCAGAGAATGATGTTTTTCAGGAGTGACTTGAGGACATACAGAAATTACTCCTCAATTGGATCACATATAGGCAACATGACAGCTCAGTGACTATCACTGTTTGCTGTGCAGATACATGGAATTGGGCCAGTACCTGGGAGAGTTTGTGCATTCTCCCCATGGTTGCGTGGGTTTTCTCCAGGTGCTCCGGTTTTCTCTCACACCCCAAAGGTGTGCTCTTAGGCTGATTGGTCAAACAAATTGTCCCCCCAGTCTGGTTTCCAATGTGGATTTCCATAAACATAGACAAGGGTCATGGGTGGAAGAGGGAACTTGCACTGTTAAAATGGCAGCACGGGCTTGTTGGGCCAAAGGGCCTGTTTCCCGTGCTGTGTTGTTCTTTGTTCTTTATATATAAAAACCCTTGGATCACTTCCTTTTAATTCCAGTCCTTTGATGCAACACAGATCTTTAAATCAACAGAGGCCTTGGATTCCTGGTACGAGAAACTCAAAATAGCCACTCTTCTGCCAATTGTTTACTAAATAAATGTGGGTAATTGACTTGCAAAAAACTCCCAAAAGGTTCATATTCCTGTATAGCACAGCACCCTACAAATGTTTTAATATTTATCAATGTCATAGTGCATTTTGTGAAGCATATTTATGAGCAGAAGAGGTCTTTTCTTTCTCTGGTGTTAATTTTTAGCACAGGTAATTTTTGTTATTAATCCACCAACCAATGAAAATCCACCTTCCATCATCTATCGTCTCATTTTTCTATCTCTGTTCCCCATTTTCAGCTACTACCCAATTCACCCCAGATATTTACACTCGTAGATCTTACACATCTTAGCATTTAAGGTGCACTTCCTTTCATTATTCCTTTTCTTAAAATCTACTGCCTGTACTTCATTTTTTGCTGCATCTGCCACCTTTGCCAATCTTACCACACCCTTCTCCATTGGTTTTTCCATGTCCTTTCATGTGATTATAGTTAATTTAATGTATCCTGTCGTTGCCCAAATTATTTACAAGAATGGTAACAGATCCTGAAATAGATCCCAGAGAAACACTACAATCCACATCTGGTCAATCCAAACAAAACATCTATTATTCCCTGCTGTTTTCATCCAAGGCTGTACAGTTGTTAAATATCACGCTCTAATCTTCATTCTCCAGAATGAGCATTCTGCTATTCTGGAAGTTGGTCTGAAGTTCCCCTTTCCTAACTGTAATAACATGCAGAGATGGAAAAAAGTTATGAATGTTGCATAACCCATCACAGGTTAGATTCTCCCAATCACAGCATTGTTACAGGGTAGGAGGCCATTCAGCCCATTGTGTATGTTCCAACTCTCCAAATGCCATTTCCCTACCTTTTCCCCATATCCCTACACATTGTTTCTATTCAATTCATCTAATGCACTCTTGAAGGCCTCGATTGAATCTGTCTCGACACTTCCAGACAGATCTCAAATTTGGTTTTTAATCCATAGATCTATAAACATAGACAGGGATCATGGGTAGAGGTGGGAACATCAGGGTGGTGGCGCGGGCTCGTTGAGCCAAAGGGCTTGTTCCCCGTGCTGTCTTGTTCTTTGTTCTTCTTTGAACATTCCAAGCCCCAACCATTCACTACGTGAATAAGTATTTTCTCACATCACACTTGTTTTTTTGTAAATCATTGTAAATCACGATCCTTTTATGAGTGAGAACAATTTCTCTCCATCTACTCTGTCCAGTCCCCATGACTTTTGATGTCTCTATCAAACCTCCTCTCTTCTGCCATCTCTCCAAGGAGAACAAATCCCAATCTCTCCAATCTAATCTCAGAACTGAAGTTTCTCATCTCTAGAACTGTTCTTGCCACGTTGTCTGCCACAGCAAGTAACTTTATATGACTTCCCCAAAGTACACAAATAGGAGAGGGCCTGCGTTTGTCCCGGATTTCAGGATGTCTAGGTGCTGTCTCTGTAGTGATCACAATGCGTAAAGTCTTCAAAAACCACAACAGTTTCCAATGAGCAACATGCAGTTTGTACTGCCAGACATGGTTGTCGGCATGGCAGCTATTATGTTTGGGAGATGAACTACCATCACACAAGGATTCCTAGTGGATTCTCATTTCTGTCTCTGGCTTGCTGATCGAATATTCCTTATTTCAACACACTTGCTGTTGACCCTCTAATCAGAAATACAAGAATCCCATTCAACAATCAAGCTCAGTCTTCCATCGAAAGTTATAATCATCCCCAATTCCAATTTTCAGCATTAACCACCTCTTGAATGATTTGCGTTTCATCTCAGTACCTTACATGCAAGGCCATTACCTATACTGATCACACTCTCCTGTGCCATGAATTTGCCGATTTATGCCCAAGCTGTCTCATCCTCCAGTGGTATTCAACTTCAAACAGTGCCCAGAATTAACCATTTAATTGGCTTCATATGTAGTGCATTTCTTAAGATCCCCTCACAACTATCATCTTGGACTAGAGTCCAAGTTTTCCAGCCTTTCCTCACCGACGCAAAAGATTGCCCTTATTAAAGATGTGACCAGTTTATTCAGAGTTCAACATGCAGTTGAATACATACTCTGGATCTTTTGTTTGATTACTTTCAAGGATCACACAATATTTATCACAGAGACAGAATCCATGAAGGACATACTGAACATTAATCATTCAGTGCCTCCAGCATTGAGACACAGTGACAGTACTGCACACTATCTACAAGATGCAGTATAGCAATATCTTCCAAACCCATGATCTCTATCACCTGGAAGGACACGGATAGCAGAGGCACAGGAACACCACCACTTGCAAATTTCCCTCCAAGTTGCATACTATTCAAATTTGGAACAGTCGCCATTCATTTACTATCGCTGGGTCAAAGTCCTTGAATTCTCTTCCTAACATCACTGCGGGTGTACCTACCTCGTGGATTGCTGTGGTTCAAGGCAGGAGCTCACCACCATTTTCTCAAGGGCAGCTAGAGATGGGCAATAAATGGTGGCCTAGCCAGTGATGTCCACATCCTGTGAACAAATGAAGAAAATACTGAGAACAGGCTACAGAAAAAATAATTACGTCAGGCCAAATGGCATTATCTTGTTCTCAGCTCAATGCTTTTCAGCAACCACATCTGGAAGCATAATTTTAGTTCTCAGGAATAACTGAGAAACATACAAACAAGATAAATATAAGTACTGTCATTTTGTTGTCTAATGTGTGTACTTTCCAAATGCTTCATCCATTAGACACTGCAAAATGTTATTGAGGCACATCTGTGCTAGATACATAGTACTGGTGCCACACAAAAAGAAGGGGACATTTAACCTCGCATTTTATTTTAATTTTTTAACATCTAACTTCTCTTTGACTACAAGTCTTGGTGTACATTCAAATCCTTGCTTTATTGCTGAATTTATAAACAGGCATATACACCCAGGTTATTACATTCAGAAAGAGACAGAGAGGGCAGACATGGAGAATCCTTTTTCCCAAAAATTTTATTAAAGGTTATAAAACATTAGCATAATAATTTGTGATCATCAATTAAAAGCACCTTTAAAGCTCTTCATTTAGCCCTGGCAGTTTACATATAACACATAGTGGAATTAATACAGTGCAACATCAATTCTTTTGATTAATTCTTGCTTAAGATCGAGTTACATATACAAAACTATTTACCTTTTGCTGTAAACACAATGTACAATAAAACATCCAAACTCAACTGTAAAATATCCAAATTTACACATGATAAACTTGAGCCCATGGACTGTGGAAAACAGATTCCTTACTCCCCTCCCCATTACAATCTGGGTTTCCATGGCTGTAAGTCAAAGTTCAGCACTTTTAAACATTTCATTAAAGAAACAAATTGCCAATTATTGGCTTTCTGACGTTAAGGGAATTATTGAAGACCTTTTGTCCTTTTTGATCACACATTTAATAGGGGCCTGCAATTGAAAACAGTGTTCTAATTGCTGATCTGTTGTTATAAGTTTGATATTGCTTCAAATGCAGCTTTGAGGCACATCTTTAAACACGATCTTGAAATTCAAGGAGAAGAAATGTCACCAGACGTAGTGACAAGCATGTGACATTACTTTTAAAAAGCAGAACATTGTCATGTAATTGCAACAGCGTGAGAAATATTTCATTTCATGAAAGAAATTGCAATTTAATAATCCAAAAATGTATCTATTTTCATATATTATATTTTTAAAATTTGTTCACCACGATTGTCCCAGATCCACAATTAAAGACTACCTTGGGGTTAGTACACCAGATACAATCAAAACTCAACAGTCCAAAATCTTAGGGACTGATCTATTGGCTGAGATTCTGCACTGTCCTACTGACCACAGTAGGGTATTTCAGAACAACAGGAAGAGGTTACAGTTAGAAGATTCATTAATCACAATCCTTTGCAGCGAGTAGGATGGATGCTGAAAGATAAACTTTGCATTGCAAGCTAGATAGGTCCAGCACATCAGGTGCTCCTGTTGAAAAGAAGCTACACTATTGCAAAAGCAGCAGAAGCAAGTTTGTGCACATTAGTGTTTGGGGAACATATAATTAAAGAAAATATGAAAGAATTACTGTTTTACAGGATATCATGGTGTAGTCAATTTGACTTCAGTGTATACCTAATGACTCTTAATTGTATGCAATTTAAAATAAAAATAAAAACATCGAGGACCTACACCCAACACACATCCTTGTTAAATGTGCAGTTTTACTATTTACGTCTGAAGTATATAATTTTCACGTACATTACACGCTACCATATTTTCAGCCAAAGTTGCCAACGAACTCAGGAAGATGTCCTGCATGATAGTACTAATTGCACAAGGTTAAAGTTTCACATTTAGATCACTGAATGCTAAGCATAATGTGTTACAGCGCACTGCTGTGCACGCAATCACATCTATTAAAGCTCCCCCTGTAAAGGTAAAATGGAGATATCTTTCAAATCTCCAATTTATTAGCAGCCCCAAGATTGGTACATGTGATATTAACTAAATAACTAGTTAGTTTATGAAATGAAACAATAGTATTGAAGTTGGACCACCCACTAGCTACTAAACAGTGTCTAATATAGCATAGATTACCTGAATCAGATGGCAAACGTGGAATGCATTGTATAAAACAAGTTGATTGAGAAGAAGGATTCTTTCACATTAGACTGCATATTAGACCAAAAAAAAATCCCAATTAATAGGATGAATACTCTAGAGAAACCAACTGCATTCATCTTCATTTTAAGCAGAGATGAAATGCTCAGAATAAAGCAGCACTTACCAGCGTAATCAGGATACATAAAGTACAAAGTGCAAATATTATTGTATCAAAAAAGATAAAACTCTCAATATCCTTTACATAATTAAAATATATGAAATACATTATAGCTGGGTAGTCTGAGACTGCAATGTGGTGCCATTTTAAAGAAGTCAACTGTATTCAGGTCACAGGGTTTCGAAGCCTGCAGACACCACCTTCTATCGCCAGCGACTGTCCAGCCACAGCTCCCGGTGGAAGCCTTGAAATGTGAGTCTGTAAATAAACAGATTCACCCATTTTAGAATTCCAGATAAACACAGCTGCACAATTTGGACTCAAACACTGCCTCAATTACTCACTCTGAATCTAAAAATTGAACTACAGTGTCATTGATAAATACCATCCAACCAATCTGTGCTGGCAATAAACTACATCTGCATCCAGCAAGCACTCTCAGAGTTCAAGCATCCTTCTATATCCTGGCTGTGGGAAAGAAGAGACAGATATTAAGGAACACCTGAGTTATTAGGGACTAGAACATCATGAATTGACTGGATGATTACATACGTTTCTAGCTGCAATGTTGACAAACTACCAAATCTCTCCTCCCTATCCTTTCATCTGAAGAGGTGGCGGGGATATGGACAGATCACATGTGGCCAAAAATAGAAAAATTATTATTCTGAGTATGGAATGGGTTACAACATAATGATATTCAATACAAACTAAATCTGCAAACCTTCCAATGCCATGGAACAGAGCAAACTCTTCATATTGATATTTAGAAGTTTGTATATATTTTTTACATCAATTCCATCACAAAATGGCAAGTAATGTTATTGGTAAAGATGACACAACATGAAGATCAAAAACTTGTACTGGAGTTTAATACAAGAATTAATTATGCAATAAATCAGTAAAGATACACAAGCAAGAGTATTGGTTGTGTGATTACAAAAATACATCAAACTATTATTAGGTTGTACTAAGCCTTGACATTCTCGCTGCACACACGAGAAACAAAGAAGGGCAATTAAAAATATCTTAAGGCTCTCTTATCAGAGTAAACTCAAGTTACTGGGGTACTTTTATCAGAGAAACACAACTATAAATTAACTATGATTTAAGGTTTTAAAACAAAAGTAGAGTTAAGATTCTGTCCTGTTGGAATGCATTGAGATGGATAAGAGATGGGAAGGTCTTGGATTTTGTACATAAAAATACAAGCAAAGGAGTTGGATCTGATCCTTGGAGTACAACATTTTTAGATCCATTGCCCCTGGAGTGACTATGAATTCCCCAGAAGAGGATGAGATAATATTTTGGGATCACATTTCCTGTTTTACATCACAGGGTATTTGATTTATTGTAACATGTATTGGGATACAGTGAATAGTATTGTTTCTTGCGCGCAATACAAAGCATACCGTTCATAGAATACACAAGGAAGGAGAAAAGGAGAAGGCACAGAATATAGCATTACAGTCACAGACAGGATGTAGAGAAACGATCAACTTAATACATTGTAGGTCTACTCAAAAGTGTGAGGCAGGAGAAGCTGTTCTTGAGTCGGTTGGTATGTGTTCTCAGACTTTTGAATCTTTTTTTTGATGGCAGAAGGTGGAAGAGAGAATGTGCGGGTGTGTGGGATTCTTGATTATGCTAGTTGTTTTTCCAAGGCAATGGGAAGTGTAGACAGAGCCAATGGATGGGAGACTGGCTTGTGAGATGGATTGGGCTACATTCACAACATTTTGTAGTTGTTGAGGTCTTGGGTCACAGCAGGAGCCATAGCAAGCTATGATACATCTGGAAAGGTTGCTTTAACTGAAAATAAGAGGATTTCAGAGTTATGAAGTTTTGTTTGGTTATTTGGGAGAGGTGAGGGAAACAGCTAGGTTTTTTTTTTCTTTCTGTTGGCTTCTGGGTTTTTTGCACCTCTTCCAGAGAATTGTGCAAAGTGTGGGGTAAACAGTGTGGTGGCTACACTAATTGGATAGATGGTGCTTAGTGGACTGGATGTTCCAATCCCATCCTTCCTTTAATATTTCCATGACACCTTACCCAATGGAGGTTTCTACAGAAGAATATGAAAAAACTCCCTACAATTCTGGAACATTTTATGTTGGAGAGTATATTGCAATTTTTCGGCATGCTTTTCAAAATGTTCACAAATATTAACAATCTTCAAAGTTGTCTATCAGTAATTCTAGCATTGAATTACTTACAGTAAACTTGATTGACTTACTGCAATGGAAACCAAGTTAAAAGAAGAAAAGGCAGGCTTCGAAGATCAAAAAATGCTCTTGCGAAACAACTGCTTTAAACTGTTGCACAGATCAGAAAAATATAACAAAGGGGGTGACTTTGCAGTTCTAAAACAAACACATGGGACAAATAACAGCTTTATATTTAAGCAATAGGAAATGACTAGCATGTGTCTGTGTGTGGAGAAAAGGGTTTGACCAAGTTAGTACTTGATCTGGCTTGAGGTAATGTCAAGAGCCAAATCACTGGCATGGTGAAATCCTGATGCATATTCTTACATTTGGTCAACAGATTGCAAACAGAAGTGTATAAAATACAGATTTATGTTTGAAAGAACATTTGGATTAGCAGAAAACTCTGAGGGAATAATAAAAACTCCAAATGGAAATTTTATAATGTGCATTTAGGAATCTTACACTACTCCTATCACAGTTGTGATATGTTTGAGAGTGAATAAAAGTCAAAGTCAAATACATCATTCTCATTGTACTACAAGGAATGACACAATGGCAAGGATTTCTCTTTCATAGTTTACTTAAAGGATTTTTGTAGATACAACCTCGGCACAACAAAAAATGGTGGCAAGCTGAGAACTCTAGACATTACAGCTGAAGAAACATGAAGGATTAATGACATAACTGTAAGCAGATGCCTGACTCAATTTATCGCTTCAAAATGCCTGCATCTGCAGACAGACCAAAACACTCAGTCCAGGAAACAACAGGGTCACTGTTAGGTTAGGATGTAATAAATAGGAAAATCGATCAGGAGAACAAGAGGTTAACTAGGTCTGTCATTTATTCATGAAAGAGGAGGGAACAAAATACTCTAAATAATTTTTAACATAGAAAATGTCTGTTTTTTGGGGGAAGAAAAGTAAATAAATAAAAGATTAAAAGGGTTAACTAAGTCAGGGTGTCAGAGTTAACTGAAAACATATGCTCTGAAAAATAAGGTTTGAAGGTTACTTTTAAGAAAGAGGGAGAAGAGAAATAGCCAAATAGAGGATCAACCATGATTATGAAAGGATGGGGGAGCAGGCTCATGGGGCTTATGATCTGCTCCTATTTCCTATGTTTTTAAGGACACCCTAAAGCTGTGGTCTCCAAATTCCAATTCAGATGCGGCCCACTGCAGCCCGATGTGGCCAACGGGCCATAGTTTGGAGGCCTGTGCCCTAAAAGATCAGGACAATATTGCATCCGAAAGGGACTTAGGGTAAGAACGTACAAAATATAAAGTGAACTTACGAGGGACCTGATAACAGTGTTTAGATCTTAGGTTAGCAGCGTTGCCTCAGCGTGCCAGGAACTCGTGTTCAATTCCAGCCTCGGATGACTGTATGGAGTTTGCATATTCTCCCCATGTCTGCGGGGGTTTCCTCCAGATGCTCTAGTTTCCTCTCAGTCCAAAGATGTGTAAGTTAGGTAGATTGGCCATGTTAAATTGTCCCCAAGTGTTAGAGGAACAAGCAGGGTAAAAGTGTGGAGTTGTAGATTTGGGGCCTGGGCAGGATCATTTTCAGTGCAAGTTCGATGGGCTGAATGGCCTCCTCCTGCACTGTAGTGATTTTGAGGGCTGCCTTCTGGACCAATACAGAGAAAATTAAGTTATTTTCAAGCACAAGATGGAAAAGCGTGTACTCAAACATCTAATTTCCATAGAATTTATTTTATCCAACTAATGATTATCACAGAAGGGTGGGGTACTCTGCTCAAGCTATGTACTGAAAACATTATACACAAATTGAATATTAAATTTATGAAAATTAAGTAACTGTAAAATGCCAAAAATGTGCTGAGAAATAACGTGCGAAACACATTACTCTTCAAAGAGTTTATATTTACTGTAATTCCCACAGTGTTTAACTAGTAAAAGAACAGAGAGGCAAAAATTAGAAGACCAGAATCTGCACCTGTAGAGATTAGGTCAACAGCTTTTGCTTTGTTCCTATACCAGAATTGAAGTCTATTATTTTCCAATACTGGCAACAATATCTCCAGCCTTTCCACATGCCATAAAAAAGCCGCTTTCATCACCACTGATCAAGACAACAGATGTTCGCAAAAAAAACTTCCAAAATCCAACATACAGATGGGTCATAGTACACAGAGCAGCTGACTGGAAAATAAATTATGGCAAGCACGTAAAATAATTTTAAAATCAGGGGAGGAACAAAATACTGCTTATAAACAGATCATATTCTTTCACTGACCTGTTTCAAACATGCAACAGAAGTTAGCTAAATTGACTGTTTTCAATTTGATCTTTTGAAAATATATTTAATTTAAGAATAAACATAGTCTACTCCTCCCCTGTAAAAATGACATAACCAACCAGTGACAGTCCTTGACATCAGCACAAACTTTGATCAAATGTGGCATCAATGAGCCCTGGCATAACCAGAGTCAATGGGAAGTGAGGGGAGAACTCTGTCCACTGGTTCAAGTCATTCCTGGCACAGCTTGTGTTGATTGAAGGTCAATCATCTCAGTCCCAGGACATTGCTGCATTTGTTCCTCAGGACAGTGTCCTAGGCCCAGTCATCTTCATCTGCTTCGTTAATTACCTTCGTTTCATTACAAGGTCAAAAGTGACTATGCGTGCTGATGATTTCACAATGCCCAGCACCATTCACAGCTCCTCAGATACTGAAGCAGTCCATACTAATATTCAGCAAGATGCAGACAATATTCAGGTGTGGGCTGGTACATGGCAATTACATGTCATGCAAGTGCCAAGCAACGATCACCAAGGCAGAATCTAACTACCTCCATGTAATATTCAATGGCATTACCACTGTTAAGTCCCCCACTATCAATATTATTGAGCAGAAACTGAACTAGACTACCCATGTAAAGTGGCTATATGCACACATCAGGGATTGGGGATTTGAGGCAAATGATTTGTTTGACTCCCCAAAACCTATTCATCATCTACAAGGCACAAGTCAGGAGTA
Organism: Sphyrna mokarran; assembly: GCA_024679065.1. Lineage (NCBI taxonomy): Eukaryota > Metazoa > Chordata > Chondrichthyes > Carcharhiniformes > Carcharhinidae > Sphyrna > Sphyrna mokarran. The sequence continues at coordinate 5,709,611 of JAGIQG010000012.1, read as the reverse complement.
TGAGTGTAGCTCCAACAACATTTGAAAACTTGATACCATTCAGGACAAAACAGCCTACTTGCACACACTCCATTCACCAACGTACAATAACAAAATCTGTGCTGTACATAAGCTGCATTACACCAGTGTTCTTTTGACAGCACCTTCCAAATCCATCATCTCCACCGACTAGAGGGGCATATACAGTAGGTGCATGGGAACACATCATCTGCAAGTTTCCCTTCAAGACAAACACCACATTGACTTAAAGTTTATTTATAAGTTACAAGTAGGCTTATATTAACACTGTAATGAAGTTACTGTGAAAATACACTAGTTGCCATGCTCCAGCACCTATTCAGGTACCCTGACGGAGAATCTAGCAAGGCCAATATATTTACCCATTACTGTAATCCCCCTGACATTAAGCAGTAATTTAGCATGCCTAATTCACCTAACCTGCACATCTTTGGACTGTGGGAGGAAACTGGAGCACCTGGAGGAAGCCTGCATAGACATGGGGAGAACATGCAAACTCCACAGACAGTAACCCCAGCTGGGAATCGAACCCAGGTCCATGGTGCTGTGAGGCACAATGCTGACCACTGCGCTGCCACCTGAAACTCTATCATAGCCTTTTCATGGTCATGGGATCAATATCCTGGAACTCCCTTCCAAGCAACACTGTGGGCGTACCTGCATCAGGTGGAATGGATTAAGCATGATGCTTACCACCACCTTCCACATCCACATCCCATGAAACAATAATTAAAAATTTGCATTAAAAATTGGGATGGCACAGTGGTAAGCACTGCTGCCTCACAGCGCCAGGGACATGGGTTCAAATTCCTGGCTTGGGTTACTGTCTGTGCAGAATTTGCACGTTCTCTTTGTGTCTGTATGGGTTTCCTCCAGATGCTCCAGTTTCCTCCCACAGTCCAAAGTGTTAGGCTAAATTGCCCTTTAATGTCAGGGACATTAGCTAGGGTAAATTCATGGGGATGCGGTGATAGGGCCTGGGTGGGATTGCAGTTGGTGCAGGTTTAATGGGTGAATGGCCTCCTTTTACATTGTAGGATTCTATAATTCTATGATGATTCAAATCATGAGGGCAATTTACAAGCCATTGATATTTATAAGGGAGTAGCTGAAAATCCCTATCTATGCAAATGATTTTTAAAAATTAATTCACGGATGTGAGCTTCGCTATCTCAGCCAACATTCACTGCCCATCTCTAATTGTTCTTGAGAAATTGGTGATGAGCTGCCTTTTTGACCACTGCTCCCAAGAGAGGCAGAAACCCACACGGCATTTAAAAATTGGATTAAAAATGCAGCTTTGATACGTATATCCTGAAAGTGGAATTATGCTTGATCTCTCTTTTCTGGCCTCCTTTTTAACAATAGGTCAAATGGCCACCTTTGTCACACACGCACACAGAATAGAAGAACGAAGCTAAATGACTAAATGGTCTCCTTCTGCTCCAATGTGCCAAACATCAAGAAAACCATGACTGTTACAGACAGGATTATTTGAGACAGTACCAAGCAAGCTGGCTCAACCAAAACAAAAATTTAGAAAATGCTCTGATAACCAACCAAAACAAATTATACAGAGCAACACAGCTGGCTGAAGCAACAACATGCAGCATTATTGAATGCCAGAAGATACGTCTATCCCACGATTCCCAACATTACGAAATTTTTCATCCTGCCCACGCCACTTCAGGCATGAACAAGCCAGATGCAAATCAGTGTTCATTTTCTAGATCCATACATGAAAAGTAGCCTCTTGGGTTACATACTGGATGGCTGGTAGCACAGTTGAAACTATACAAGAACAATGTTTTGCCATGATCCAAAATCCACAACAAAATGCAAGGAGTGAGTCTTGTTATTTGGAAACCAGCCTTGGCATGCCTACATGGTATCAAACAAACTCCAATCCCTCCATTTGGACTAGGCCTGGCAAGAAATCTAAAGTATCTCAGATTTCTTAAAACTATTAAAATGGTATCAAGATTGCAGCAGCTGACAAGCTAATACCTGTCTAACGCCAAACTCTGATGCAGTAACCATATGAATTGGCTACACATGAACCAAGACAATATCTACCAGTTATGGGGTTGGGTACTTCCGCTTACCAATGCTGACACGATAAGTTAATTCCATTCTTGGTAGAATCTTGACAGTTGACTGCAAAAATGCTGTCCATTTTGTAAACTATCCTCCCGTTCGCCGCCCACTGCTTTCCCTACCATCTACCTGCACCACAATTTTGTTAGCAGGGAAACATATTGGAATAAAACGATCAGAAAAAAAGCTTGCTTTTTGATTACAATGGTTATGAACTTGTCTCATTAGGATAGCAGTAATGGAGGGCGTATGTAGAGTCAACATTGACTCATTTTGGTGACCGGGGTGGGGCATCAGTTGCTGAATTAATTGCTTACACCATAATTGAAATCAAAGAAACATAGAAAACAAGAGTGAGTATACGTAGGCCATTCAGCTTGAGCCTGCTCCACTATTCAATGTCATGACTAAATTTCTTTCTCAGAGAATTCCCATACTTCTTGACAGCTTTACAGTCCAAAAATCTATTTCCTTTTAAATTGTCTTCAGTGACTTGGCCTCCACAGCTTCTGCTGCACACGTTCACCAACTTCTTGGCAGAATTTCATGCTCCACCCAAGGATTGGATTTCTCCTAGGAATCTACCCCGCCACATCCAGACACACTTGGGCATCAGCTCTTCGGGCCCTGAGATGGCCAGTTAATAGTCATTTAAGGAACTAATTCCACCCAGCCTTAACTGTTAGGCTGGCAGCAGCAGATGTGGAAGGGTGGGAGAGTAACATTTACACTTATCCCATCTTGGGCAGGAATTATGGGAGATAGGGAGCCCTCACTCTAAGGTTCTCTTATCTCACCTGTTGAAGCTGCTGGGACTCTGAGCACCACATGATCATGTCTGCCACTGCTATGCCATGCCTGACTGGGTTAAAAAGCTTTCAGTCAATCTGATTGCGTGGCAGTTCTCACAGGTGAATTTCCGCCCACTACTAACTCTCGGGATGGTGAGTACCAATAGCTCACTATCCTTAAAATGCTACCCTCAGTGAAGAAAGCTCTCCTCTCTTCAGGCTTAAATGGCCTACACATATTCTGAGACTCTGACTCATTGCTGTAGAAGAAAATATTAACTCTGTATCCAGACCTATCAGAATCTTATATGTTTCAGTTAGACTCCCTTTCATTCTTTTAAATTCCAGTGAATACAGGCTTAGTCAACCCAATCTTCTCTTATGACAATCTTGTCATGCCAGGAATCAGTCTGTGAACTGCATACGATATTCCAGCTGTAGCCTCACAAAAGTCACAGACAACTGCAGAAAAACATCCTTGTAGCTCTAATTAAGTCTACATAATTTATCAATAACGATAAAATCAAATTTCATTTTAAAAAATCTTTCAATTACTTGGAATGCTTTGATAGGATTTGGAGGCATAGCTTCTTGATTGCCATTTTCATACCTCTATGCTCACATAGCAAGTTTTCATTTGCATCCCTCAACAAGTGTCTGGTCCCCTAGGGGACTGACCAATGTTTTTGTTGCTCAGTGATAGTTTATACTGTATAATCACATGGTCTACCCAAAATTTTCTTCAAGAAAAATTTTTTGTGAAATCTCCCACCTTTCTAAAAGCTTGACTGTATGTGAACTGCGAGATTTAAAACAATAGAAATTCTAAGAATTTTTAGTGAAATGCTTAACTATATTTTGTTATTTTCATAGAATGGAGTTTACAGATTGGTATTTCTCTGTTGGTATTACAAATTTCATCCATTTTATAATTTTGGGTCAAGGGAAACTGAATGGAAGAGAAGTTTGTGTTTTTTTAAGAATGTGAGAAAAGTTATAAAAATAAGCATGAAAAGAAATACTAAGTTAATAAAAATGAAACAATGCTCAAATGGCAAGAGTAACAGAGATAATTCTTTCCGAGTGAACAAATAAAATAGCAACATATCTGATTTGCAAACATAATTAGTTGAGTCTAGGGTGGATAAATATTTTCAATGTAACTAAATGAATTAGGCATCAAACTCCATTTTAAGTAAATGGAGCCAAGAATAAGGATATCAAAACTCTATTTGAAAAGACAGCATGCCACCCTCCTGTCTCAGCCAGAAAGAAAGGCCCAGTGACAAAGGTTGGCAGGCTACTTCCACCATTAAATAAGCTCTAAGTTATCAAAGAGAGGATCTGAATAAAAATATTTCAGCATTTATTGACTTAATGACTGGACCTTTAGGTCCATTTGAGAAAGCAGATATCCATAGACTATTAGAAGGAATAACTTGGATGAGGCCAACATTTTGGAGGAATAACTTGGGTGAGGCTAGAGATTTGCCAAGGATAAAAGACAGCCAATAAAAAAGGGGCAAAAATAAATCTTCTTGAAATGCCAAAATGTCACAGTATGAGTTAAACTTGTTTACTCCCAATAAGGCAGTGATTGTTGAACCTAATTTAAAATTGCAAATCCTAACATGTCAGCTTTACTTTTTGATCAAACTGGTCAACTATTCCTTCCCCCTCCCCACCCTCACTGACCCTTCACCGTTTTGGGTATTTGTGGTTGCTCGCTAAAAAACACTTGTGGCCACAGATTCAAAGTGGGAGTGGTGAAGAGGGATTAGTCTCGTAAAGGAAGGTCAAAAGCGTAATTTAAAGTCGAAGTGAGAAGAGCAGCTGCCTCTGTCAGGCCTTCAACAATACCAGCTGCAGAATTTGCGGGCAGTATGGAAACAATGTGCACCAGATGTCAAAGAATGGAAGAGAAGCTGCTCAGCAAGCAGCCAACTTACCATGCCTTTAATGTCCCAGTGTCACCTCTGTTACTGAGCCACATTTCACACAGAATAAAACTGTTGACTTCTAATATAAATCAAGGCTCTTAAACATTTTGAGAACCACGTTTAGAGACTCAACACAAAAAAAGTCTTTGCTTGGTTGCTTTGAAGTACTTGGAAGAAAGAAAATGTGAAGGAGGTTAGAAATCTTTCTTGAAAACCTCAAAAAAAGTGTACTGTGATCAAAAAGACGTTTGGAGACGTGAACGATTTATGATTTAGTAACAGAAAATAATCTTCAGGGGATGTTCTACACTTCAAAAGCTACTGCAAAATGTACTTTTCTGTGAGCCAACACAATCTGTATTGATCTAAAAAGCCACTCACCTCACAGCTGTGTGAGATCTCTTAAGAATATGTATTTTGAGTTAGCATCTGTAACACGTATAACTATATATATTATAAACCTGACTGCCTCAATGAAATTAAAAATTAACATTGGAAAGAAGACATTTAGTAAAAAAAATTACAGCTTTAAATTACGAGGGTGGATTGAGACTTACCTTAGCTTTGCCATCTTGAGTAGACATGTAACCAACGCACATACTTTCAGTGGTGTGACTCCATAAAAACTCAACTGTGTAGAAATAATTTTAAAACATAATACAAGCAAAATTAAATGCACTTACAGAAACAGGTCACTTAGTAGCAAAGGATAGCAAACGTTTAATTTTCAATGTTGCAGTAGTAATTTCATGTTTCAATGACATGTAATTGTAAAACAAATCTCTTCCATGTTTCTAATCCACAGTTCACAATATTTCATGAGGGAAAGTTTTTTTTTTATTTTGAAAAAGGATCAAATCTATTTCTAAAAAATTTATTACAGCTAATTAACAATCGAATTTTTATAGTTTTCCTAAATTCTCATCTGGTTTATTGTATTCATTGTGTAAATAAAAAAACTGGTCTACCACAAATCTTCCAATAAAAATCGTTTAAAGTTGTGCGGGTAAGAACATTAGCCAATTCTGGCCTCTTGCACATACACAACTAAAATTGCTCCATCACGAGAAATCATGTCTTCAGCTACCTAAGCCCCACATTTTGGAATTTCCTTTTAACCCTCACCATCTGTGGCTTAGTGTGAAACTGTGTTTGGTAATAATTCCTGTGAAGTCCTTGCCATATTTTACCACGTTACAGGTGATTTATCAATGCAGGTTATAGTAATATATTTACTTTTGTATAGTACATACTTTTGCAACCAAAAACACTGTATTTGTTCTTACATGTACACAGATAACATCCAGCTTTCTTTCACTAACTCTCTCAACTCCTCCAACATTGCTAAATTATCTGGCTGCTTGTCAGTCCACCAGTGCTGGAAAAGCAGAAATTTCCTCCAATTAAATATTGATAGGACTGAAGCCTCTGTTTATGATCCCCACTGCTTCCTAGGTAGAGAATCCATTCCTCTCCCTAGTAATTGTCAGAGAATAATGTAAAGCGTCCACAAGCTTGGTATCATATTTGATCCTCAGATAAGCTACTGAGCTTGTTTTCGTGCCATTTCCACCTCCGTAACATTGTCAATTTTGCTCATCTCAGCTCATCTGCTGCTAAAACCCTCATTCATATCTTCATTGCCCCTGGACCCAACTATTCCAACACACTCCTGGCTGGTCTCCTACACTGCATCTTCTGTAAACTTGAGATAATGCAAAACTACGTTGCCCCCATCTTAACTCACACCAAATTTCATTATTCCTGTGCTCACTGGCCAACACTGTCTCTTGGTCAAGCGACACCTGGATTTTAAATTTCTCAGCAGCATTTGCTGTCTATTTCTGTGATATCCTCCAGTCCCATGATGTCAGATAGCTGTGATCCTCTAATTCTGGTCTCTTGTGTATTCCCAATTGTAATTGCTGCATCATTGCTGACTATGCCTTCAGTTGCACAAGTCCCAAACTCTAGAATTCATTTATTACACCACTTGAGCTCTCGATCTTGCTTTGCTCTTTAAGATACTACTTAAAGCATTTTGATCATGCTTTTGGTCATCTGATTGGAGGTCACCTCATGCGACTCTCATATTTTGTTTTACAATGCTTCGGGATGTTTTATTATGTTAAATGCCAATGTAAATACCAACTGCTACTGTTGTGCCAGTGTTCTAGTGCCACATTTAAAAGGTTTAAAAAAATGAATTCAAGAATGTTTGGACTAATTTAAAATCAAGTTCAAGTGATTCAGAAAACAAAGTAAAGAAACCTTGCTATGATTTCATTTTTATCCATTGGACAATACAACCTGCAACAAGATATCAAAGCAGATGATATGGTATGACAGAAAATTATATATAATTAAACTTTACATGTATAGTAGACTCCAAAAGATTTTGTGTATGTAAAATTACCAATAGGAGAAATTTGAACAACAAGCTACTCTTTTTGGGGCAAGACAGGTGACTTAAGTACCTTAAATAGAAATCCTATCAGAAATGTAAGGTAGAATTTTCCAAGGCTATTGGAGGCTGGTTTGTGAAGAAGCAAGGAAAAATCCCAGAAACTGATGTCAAGTTGGGATCCCACCCTTTTCCAGCTTTTCCCAAGATTGAAGGAGAACAGGGAACCCCCTACCCTGTGGACTAAATAATTTAGCATCTGTTGAAATTGTTAAGAAGCCAGTCATGAGGTGTTTTAACCCTGGGTACTGGACTTGCCATTCACTGAAACAGTTTCCTCACCTGTCAGCAATTCACCAGGGTCACCAAGGTGACTGCATGTGGAAAGACCTTCTTCAATGAAAATGACTAGCTGGAATAGCTCTGATCAGTTACACTGACGAGATCTAAACATTGCCACTGATAGCTGGCTGCTCAAAGCATTTCTCCTGAGTTTCTTCAATGCTTGACAGGTGATTGTCAATTTACGGTAAGACATTTCAGCTGGTTAGTCCTCCACTTATTGCAGCAGTACCATTCTGCTGCCAGTCTTCAGCATGTCCTGCAAGCAGCTTATTCAGTTCCATCTTTTATCCTCACTGAGGGTGAAGTGCAGAGACACGCCACACTAATCAGAGGAAGGTGGTGGAATAGTGGTCATGTTATTGGACTGGTAATCCAGAGATTCAGTCTAATATTCTGGAAATAAGATGGTAACCATTTCAAGGAATTTAAATTCAATTAAAATAATCTGGAATTTAAGTAAATTTAGTACATTAAGCAATGGTCATAATTGTCACCAAAACTCATTAATACCCTATAGGGAAGAAAATCTGCTGCCCTTACCTAGTTACTCCAGATCAAGAGCAATGTGGTTGACTCTCAACTGCAATGTGGTTGACTCTGAACTGCTCACGTGACAACAAATGCAGGGCTTGCCAATGACATGCACATAATCAATGGCCTTTTTATCAGCAACATGCCACTCCAAAGGAAAGATGGAATGGACACCAAGATACAGCTGAACGAAGAACACTCAACACACTGAAGGTCATTTCTTACAACAGATGAGCTCTACTGTCACAGGAGTTTCAGGCTACATGGCAGATCTATGCTGCCAGTTCTAGCCTTCCAGAACAAGACTTCTTCCCTGTGTAGTAGATGGTCATGCACTGCCAATGGCCAACACAATCTGTCGCTGGAAGGAATCAACCCATTCCCCTTGGTCTCTCCCTCTCGCCAAGTTGTGCACTTCCTTCTGCAAGAGAAGACACTCAGGCACAGTGCTATGGTGGCCGGAGGACACCAGTTGTGAAGGATGACGGTGAGACATGGGAGGGCAATAGGCCGAGGGAGATTGAGTGTTTTGGCTGTTTGGATGGGTATATGATGTGCCTGCAGGGAGAAGAATGAGAGAAGCTGCAACAGGTGTTGCCCTGATGAGTGCCAATGTGGACTTTAGCACATGAAAGTGTTATACCTCTCATATCATTTCCTCCTGACATCAGAGAACCTGTTATCACACGGAGTCCAGGTTGGAGAGGTTACATTCTTGCTGCTGAATTTCTTGGATCACTTCCATTGTGTCTCCTTGCATGAATAGGTTGTCCTCTTCCTCCCATATTTGGGAGAGCTCAACTCAATAAGTTCATCTTATCCTGCAGCAGGACATCCAGGTCAGAGGCACAGAGCTGAGGGACAGTCTTCACAGATCTGCTTTTTGATTCCTATGGTGAACTTTTCTGATCCCTGTCATGGTCCCTATAATTAGAAATCCTTTCTCTGACAGAGTTGCTCCATCATCCTGCTCTTTCTCCCTGCACCATCCTGCCCTTCCTCCCCAAGTGCTTGAGGAGGCTGGAGGTAGGATATCAATACAGAGGAGACTAAGATGGTAAGACTTTGGTTATATCACTTACCTAGGAGTGCTTCAGTATTCAATGATGACTCGGATTCTAGTGAACATCTGCAGCAACGGAGAACTATGACTCCTCCCAAGACAGAATCTTCATGGGCAAGGAATGGTGAACCTGTGAATAAACCAGAAAAATGTTACTGGACTATTACTAAAAAAACTTGCATATTTCAATTTTAAATATAGTAGCTTTACTGCTTCAAAACTTTGTTATTTCTTTCAAGATAATTAACACACCAACTGTTTTGCACAACTAAAGACACAAGCCAGATTAGAGTCAGGTAAAGCCCAATGAAACTAGAGTTTAAGCTTAGTTAGGCATTACGGGCAGATTCTCCCAGCCTGCAGCACTGCCCAAGTAGCAAAGCAGACCAAGAGACATTAGTGGGAGGGCTCACGACCAGCCACTTGCAAGTCTCCCACGCTCCTTTTTTCCATGTAATCAGCCCCACACTGGAAATCAGCATGGGGCTGATTACCACATGGAAACTGTTATTTTGAGTACGCCAGTAAGTGGGAGGGGACGGGATAGGACTACGGTGCCAGCCTCTCCAGCAGAATGAGGTCTTGCCTCATCTCCCACCCCACTTTCCAGCGTGAATCTCTCCGAGGCATCTGTGAAGCATAGTGTGCCAAAGATTCGTTCAGCTAAACACAGCTAAAAGGCGGGCAGGAAATTCTTCAATTTTCCCCACCTGTTGGACACTTAGTTTTTTTCTGGGAGAATCTCAGCCTACAGTTTTGATGTGTAAAGGGAACTGGTTCCTTTCTTCAAAATTATTATAGGGAAAGGTCAGTTTTAGATGTGCAATCTTAGCAACGTTGCTACATTCACAATCTCAGCTGTATCTGTTTGAGTCTCAACACAACAACTCATAGGCTGCTTTTGTGCACTCTTATTTATCTTGGTTATGTTGAAATAGATGGCTGGGGTCGTGAGAACATAAGAATAAGGAGCAGGAGTAGAGGTAAAGGGTGAGGGCAGGCACACAAATTGTTTGGCAACTACTGAATGAATATAGCTAAAAAAGATTGGCAGGAGACACAACATGTAGCCAAATGATCAACAGTTCATCTTTTAAGGCAACAAAACCTCAGTACGATGTTCCAGGGCCATTGCAGATCTGCCTACGTTGCTGTTCCATCCTTATCTGGACATAGTGAAATCCAATTCCAAACAGAAAAATTATATATAAATGTATGAAAATCAAAATGGTTGTTTCTCAACATTACTATTTTCAAAAAAATACAATAGTATGATTAATGATTATACTTTGCCTTTATTCAGTCGGTTGTAAAAATATTTGTCATAAACTGAATGGGTAACTACAAGTAATTGGTTGAAAAAGGATTAAGGAGATTGACATTGTGAATGAGCTGAATTAATAACAGTTATTAACCTTGGGTGCTCCAGCGCACTTGTCATTTCAACTCTGCCTTTACTAGAAGAACTGAATGAACAGAACAGTTACTTTTCCCAGCCAGTTCCCTTTACTTCAGGGGTTCAGGGCCAAGGGGTTCAAGGTTAGCCAATTAAATGTTTCCCACCTGCATAAACATTAAGTGCCATTTATAAAATTACATCTAAATTCAATTTGTTAAAAGGGGTGAAACCAGCACTTAAAACTTAATCTCGTCGCATTTTGCTTTTATTCATTCACATTTGTTTTGCCTTTTATCCAGCTTTATTTATCATTTTCATATGGAGCAACACCATCACAGCCGCTGCTCTATAAACATCTGAGGCCATGTGAAGGTTACTCGCCACAGAATTTCTTAAATAGCTTTGAAATTATATGGTAACCTACTGAAGATATTCAATTCATACCACTGTGGTTACGGACTCAAATCCAAATCGTAGGTAACATTTTATCCACCACCCACAATGTACCACCATTTCAGTAATTTCTCAGCCAGGCAGCTGGATAGGAAACCTTGTGGAAATGGCATACTCTGTTGCCCAGTCCTGTCCAATGAGAAAAACAGCACTGGAACACCACAGGCTACTCTGGTGAATGAAACATGGCTGAAAATACATGCCATAGAATCACACAGCACAAAGGAGGTCATTTGCTCTATCGACCTGTGCTGGCTCTTTGAGAGAGTTTTCTGCTCTGTTTCTCTGTAGCCCTGGAGTATGTTTTTCCCCTTCGTGAAAATAAAAATTAAAAATTAAGACTGATAAAAGCAGAAAAAGATTACATTCCGAAGTAGTATTTAATGGCAGGTAATATAAATAAAATATTCACATCGAAATCCTTACAAAGTTGTATATTTTTAAAATTCATTCATTGGACGCGGGTGTCACTGACGAGGCCAGCATTTATTGACCATTATTAGAGGTCACGAACTGAGTGGCTTGCTTGGCCATTTCAGAGGGTATTTAAAAGCCAACCACATTGTTCTGGATCTGGAATCACACACAAGCCAGATCAGGTAAGGATGGCAGATTTCCTTCCCTAAAAGGACAGTGAGCCAAGAGAATTTTACACAATCCACAGTGGTTTCAAAGTCATCACTAGACTTTTAATGTCAGGGCCAGAATATTATACTGCTCACGTGAACAGGATTTTCTCATTCCATCGCAGTGAACGGAGATTTGGCTGGCTGCTAAATTCTCCAATCATCATTGTGACAGGAGCTTGGCAATAAGATCGTGCCCTAGGTTCTTATTTGAATTCAAATTTCATCATAGGTCGTGGTAGGATTGCTGTGCGTCTCTGAATACTACTCCAGTGACAATACCACTATAGCAACTTTAACATAGTAAAACATTCCAGGGGTGCTTTACAGGAGAGATAAACAGAATTTGATACAGAACTACACAAGGAGATTATAGGTCAAATGACCAAGAGCTTGATTGGATTTTAAGAAGAGGTAAAGAGAAGAGATTTATGGAGGGAATTCCGGAGCTTAAGGTCCCAACAACTGAAGGCATGATTATCAATTGTGTAGTTATTAAAAACTGCGATATCTAAGGACTCCGAATCAGCACATATATCTTAGCAGGACTGAAGGAGATTAGACATACCGGAGAAATGGGCTACAGAGAGTTGTGTGGTTACAGGGATGAGAATTTTAAAATCCAAGCCTTGCTTAATTGGGAGCAAATGTAGTTCAAGAACATAGGAGCGATGACTGAAGGAAATGGTGCCAGTATGGACACGGATAGCAAGTTTTGAATGTCCAAATATTTAAAGAGAGGACAGAAAGGTGGGAGGCTGGTGACAGTACATTAGAATGATCAAGTCTAGCGGCGGCAAAGACATGGATGAGGATTTCAGCAGATGAGCAGAGGCAAAGGTGGAGTTAGGCAATGTAACAGGGGTGAAACTAGCTGGTCTGATGGGGGAGACATGTGGCTGTAAGCTCATTGTGGGGTGAAATGTGATCAGTCTGGTTCATCCTCAGGCAATTACTAGGAAGATGGATGGATTATTTGGCTAGGAAATGATGTCCGTTGCAAGGCAAAAAAACAATGGCTTCAATCTTCCCAAGTTAGTTGAAAGAAATTTCTGTTCATCTTGTTCTGGATGTTGGATCAGCAATCAGATAATTCTGAGATAATGGAGAGGTCAAGATGGTGAGATATAGCTGATTTTGAAAGCGCATATCTAGAATTACATATTTTCAAATGAGGCTGCCAAGGGGCAACATGCAGATGAGAAACAAGATCCTTGCGGACCACCAATGGCAATGTTCTAGAAGTGGGAAGAGAAGCCATTTCAGATCATTCTCTAGTTACAAGTGGATACGTAAGAATCAAATCAAGTGAATGCAGCTTCACTCAACTGGATGACAGTGGAGTGGCACTGGAGGAGAGTGGTATGGTTCACTATGTGAAAGGCTGCAGACAAGTTGAGGAGGGATAGTTTACCTTTATCATAAACATAAAGGATATTAATTATGACTATAATAGCCTTTCCAGCCCTGTGGGAGAGCAGGTGGAGAGAGAGACCAGACTGAGGGAATATAAACCTGAAATTGTGGGAAAAGCTGCTATAAAATTTGGGAAGTAACATTCTCAACAGACTTCAGAAAGGAAAGGAATAGGCTGACAGCTTGCAAGGATGGAGGAATCAAGGGTTGGCTTTTGAGGAGAGGGGTGATAATTGCAGGCTTGAAGAGAGGGAAACAATACCTAAGGAGTTAACAATATAAGTTAACATAAGAGCTAGGAAGGAAAGTGGGGTAGTCAGCAGTTTAATGGAAATAGGGTTTAGGGAGCAGAAAGTAGGCATCGTGAGTGAGATAAACTTAGATAATACGTGAGAGGACAGAGGGAAAAAGAAAGAGTAGAGGAAGATACAAATTCAGGGCTGGGACAGGTGGTCAGGTCCTTGAAGATGCTGATGAGGGGGTGGGAGAAGAGAGGGGATCAGAGCAGGGAGAGAGAGAGAAGGAAGCTTTTAAGGATGCTTGGCTCAGTAAGCTAGGGGAAGGGATGGAAGTTATCCACAACACAATAAAAAAGAAATCTGAATCCTCTTCACAGATTTTTTTTTACAAAGCATGGAGTTGAGCTAGATACGTAAGCAATGCACACACTCCATTTCCCATGGCTTTAATTGGTCAACACCCAGAAAGACAATAGGTGCACTATCAAGGATTTTCCCCCCACCTAACTATGCTTCTGTATCCCTCAATAAGAGGGAAAACACAAGTAGTAACACTATGATTTAAATTAATTGTTGGCAAACTAATATAACAGCTGAAGGATTGGAGAGTTAAGTATTTTGGAGTACTGTCCTTACATCTCCGAATTTCAAATGCTCCAAGTTCTAATTTGCATGCTATTTCCCTTCACCTTCCTTTCAGCAATCACGCCAAAATGAAGGTGTGGACTTTCCTGATATTGTCAGTAAAATGGCTAGGCATTACGGTCATCACTCCATGATTCTGCTGGGCTCCAACAAAGAACTCCCAGCATCTTCAGCATTTTCTGTAATAGGGAGGTCCTATCTGTTGGTAATGGCCAAATGATGGAGTATTCAGAAAACAATTATCACTCAACAAATGCTTCCTGGACTATAGTGCAGGAATCCCCCTGCACTGGAAATAAAATGCAGGAATTCAGATGGTCTACTGTATGGTGCTTTTTCAGAGAGTTGGTGCAGACTCGATGGGCCTGGACGGCTTCTTTCTGTAGGGATTCTACACTAAGTAACGTCACTGGAAGTATCTAGATGCATTAAAATTAAGGGCAAATGTTACTTCCACAGTAAAAATGAAAAGAAACTGCATGTCAAGTTTAGTAGCTGGCATATTTCCAGCTGCCTAGTCTCTATAGACTTTGCCAATGACCAAGATATCTTGCCAATTCATACCAGCATTTACCTTTTACGCTCATTTTCAAGGCTATCACAAATAAACACAACAGCACTTCCAATGTTCACAGGAATTCACAAAGAAGAGCAAATGTTGAAAAGCAGTGCCAATAGGAGTGAGCAACTGCCAAAAAAGGAAACAGTGTTCCACACAATATGATTTTTTTTGTCAAAGTCCATGAAAGAAAGCAGATCTGTGGACACTGTCAAATGGACACCTGTTTAACCTCTAAAATACTAGCCATTTTGTTCTGCTATTCATTAAAGAATGAACTGTAATGTAGTGGCAAGGTGGCACAGTGGTTAGCTTGGCAGCCACATAGCACCAAGGACCCAGGTTTGATTCCCGGTTTGGGTCACTTTCTGTGTGGAGTTTGCATGTTCTCCCAATATCTGCATGGGTTTCCTCCAGATGCTCTGGTTTCTCCCACAGTCCAAAGATGTGTGGGTTAGGTGGTTTGGCCATTCTAAATTTTTCCCTACTGTCCAAAGATGCACAGATTAGCGGATCAGTGAGGTAAATATTTAGGGCGGTATGGTGGTAGTGATTAGCATTGCTGCCTCACACTCCAAGGATCCAGGTTCAATTCCCAGCCTTGGGTCACTGTCTGTGTGGAGTTTGCACATTCTCTCAGTGTCTGAGTGGGTTTCCTCCAGGTGCACTGGTTTCCTCCCACAGTCCAAAGACGTATGGGTTAGATAGGCCATGCTAAGTTGTCCCTTAATATTGGGGAACCAGCTATAGTAAATGCATGGGGTTATGGGGATTGGGCTGCGTGGACTTGCGATCGGCGCAGATTTGATGGGCTGAATGGTCTCCTTCTGCACCGTAGGATTCTATGAATTAGTATCTTACAGAAATACTTTTTGTTCTAGTTATTCTTTGAGTATGTGGTGAATTATGAAATTGGATGTCAATCCTTTTCTTAATAGGAGGCTTATTTACTACATACGTCTGCTTCCAACCTACCAGCTCCCCAGCCCTACCCAATAATCCTACTAGTCTCTCTCTATAGGTGCTCTAGGTACTCAATTAAGCAATTCCCTTCATCTATGTATTTTACACAATATCAGTAACATACATACATACCTGCAACATGATAAACTGTTTGACGCTTCAGCCTTGAATCATGGAAAACCTGAGCATAACTCCACCTTTCCCAAAGTATTTAAAATATTTGAGTCAAGAATTATTCTTTCCCTCTTCACATGACCCACCACATCCCCTTTAAGCATTCACGATATCTTTAATTTTGTTTCATGATCTTGAGAGTTGCTTAAACACAGGTCTGATTTTACACAGCACTGATAACCAGCCCCAAGAAAATTCGCAATGGCATTGATCCATCATACCCGTGAAGCACAGCTGTCCACAGTCAACATACACAAACTAAACAGAACAGCATAGCAGATATAAATCTGTGATGAACTTCTGATTGTGTCAGACCACCAGTAAATATAAAATCAATCTCCAAAAAAAGTGCATTATATAAAAGTTAGCCTTCATATTTGTTCCAAATATGAAAAGGTTACATCCTTTGATTTTGATCCTGAAACGATCCTGCGTTCAACACAAAGCAAATGGTACATGCTAAAAAAAGTATCCAGGTTGGAGGTAGGACAGTTTGGAGGAACATATAAAAAACACAAATAAAGCAATAAAGACAGCTAGGATAGAAAGGTAAAAGACAAATTTAGGAATCCACATAAGGAGGACTGCATCTCAAATAATAAACAGCTGTCTACTTGTGATTTTAATTCTAAATAAATTCAAAATTAGAATATCCAACCTTTGTTTAAAAAAAGTATAATTCTGTTCGTCACCATACTTAAGTAATGTAAACCTCTCGTGCCTCTACCGCAGTAGTTTACTTTCGGAGGCCCATATCATATTTAATGAGGCAGATTTCGGAAATATTTAAAGAAAATAACTTTGAAAACAAAACACGTAACAAAATATGCAATAATAGGATTCTGAAATTTTGTTTTGCTTCGCACCCGATTTCCAAAATATTTTCTAAATTAGTAACTTTTAATTTTACTGAATAAAAATATTTATTCTGAACAATAATACCCCCCACAACCCCAACCCAAATTTAGCAAACTCTATGTTGCACACTACTTTAAAGCTACACAAGTGATGAACATCTGCCATCAGTTTGTCTGTCACCTGCTGCTTAAAGAGCTCTGAATGTCTTTGCCAGGCATTTCCAATTTGGCCAGAGGCCCACAGCTCCCGCAGGGATTCAGATCTAAATTGTAAACAGGATGCTGGCTGCTGACTGCAAGAGCTACAATCAGTTGCTAGAAGGACAAATGTAACCAAGCTGCTTTCCTGCCTGCTGGCTACATCCATTGTCCTGCCAAACTATTCTTTCGAGTCCGCTAACAGCCTGTTCCATTGCTGGATGGCATCCCTTTACAGGAAGACAGTGAAAAGTGACTGGGCAGCTTTGATCTCCCCAGCACTTATGAAGAGTGACAAGTAAAAATGCATCTGCATTTTATGAAATATTCCACTGGCATGTAAGCCTTCAGATCTTGACCATGAAACAAAGCCTGTACACAGAAAGGCAGTTATAAAATGTAGGACATTTGAACTATTTCTGTGGGGCAAATTTTATTGGGTTTGGTTTTGCAGAATAGGCAGCTGCAATAAGCACTGATGCTTTGCTGTTCTACTTCAGTTATATCAAAATAGAATCTTGTAAACCTAACTTAAAACTTTATTACTTAGTACCAGCCACAATAAATCCCTCTGTACAGTAAAGGGTATCTCTATATTGTGAAATATTGTGAGTTCTAAGCAATTTTTCAGTGCCCAAGAGGTCATAGCTTAAGGGTGCAAGTTGAATCTGAAGAATTTATCAGCTAGAAGTCACTATCATGCTAATAAGTTCATACTTTAGTTTTGTCCACAAAGAATTTTAATCTCAATTAATAAGCCCTTAATTCTGGAAGATTAAGATATGACTTGCTTGCTCTGGATTATAGCACATAATTTAGTGAAATCCATGAAAGTTAACCATGAATTTCTGCCCCTCCTTAGTGAGCTACCAGCCAATCTGGACGAGACAGCAATCAAGAGAAATTCTTTCTCTCACTTTCTGTGGAATCCCCTTCCCAGTAAGAAATCTGACAACACCAGGTTTAAATCCAAATGATTTATCTGATAGTAAACTCACAAGCTTTCCACCCTCTGGTCTTCGTCAGGTGAATGAGGTGTTCTGGTCTCCAACAGCACACATATCAGCACAGACAGTTTACAGATTACTGATTAAAATGCGAATCTTTACACCTAACCTGCTATTCAAGTCTTAAAGTGGCTAACAATGTGAGTTGAAGGAGCACTGAGCCCAGGTTAAAGAGATGTGTATTGTCTCCAAACAGCACAGTGAGGTTTTTTGCTAACCCAGGCAAGTTATGGGGGTTACAGATAGTGTGACATGAAGTCAAGATCCCTGTTAAGACCGTCCTCATGCGTGCAGAACTTGGCTATCAGTCTCTGCTCAGTGGCTCTGCGCTGTCGTGTGTCGTGAAGGCCCCCTTGAAGAACGTTTACCCGAAGGTCGGAGGCCGAATGCCCGTGACCACTGAAGTGTTCGCCAACAGGAAGGGAACAGTTTTGCCTGGTGATTATCAAATGATGTTCATTCATCCGCTGTCATAGTGTCTGCATGGTCTCCCCAATGTACATGTTTCGGGACATCATGAATCCCATCTACATCACGAATCCCCTTCCCAGACAGCACTGGCAGTTGGGACAGTGAATCTATTCAAGGCTGAGTTAAAAAACATTTTCAATGGAAAAAGAATCAAGGGTTATGTGAGGGCAGATAGGAAAGTGGAATTGAGACCAGTAGCAGATCAGCCTTGAACTTACTGTACGGTTCAAAGAGCTGAATGGCCTACATCTGCTCCAACAACTGGCCGTCTGAGGACTCACCTACCCAAGCATATAATCAATGCAAAATTGAGGCGAACAAGAAACCAGTAAGAACCCACTCGTGCCTATTTTATGCTACATCCCCCAAAAGTCTGTTAGTGGGAAATTCAGCTGTAAGTGATCCAGTACACTGGAGATCAATCCAGAGCAAAATACCTTGCTTCTGTTCTTCCCTTACCCACACCAACTAAAACACAAGCACACAAAAGAGAACTGTAGTCTCCCCATCTGGTACTAAATTTCCATATTACCTCAAGTAGCAAAATCACACTAAGATTACAGGTTTTTGTTCCAGCCATAGTAACCTAATAAATGGATCAAGAATAGCTCATTCTTGCAGAACCATTACCACTGGTCTCTATCTCACTCAGTAGCAATTGCCACAAAAAAAATTTCGGATGTTAAGATGACAGTGCTGAGATGTAGTCATCCTCATTCTGCATCTTCATTATTGGTATCATTCAACCAAGGGAAATGTTTGAGAATCCAGTAACCGGAACTAAACATGCATGTCAAAGGGTTCCAAGTTCCATTCCACATATCTAATGGGATCATTGAATTGAGATAGGCAGTATTTGGAGGTGCTACAATTAATCTTAGTGCTCTGGCAAAATGGGAGAGGAGTAGGAGCAGAGGAGTTAAATGATGGAACATTGCTAATAGTGTCTATTCAATAATTTAATTGAGAAATAAAAGTGTGTGGACATTTAGAGACACCAGAGAGAGGAGGTTCAAATGTCATGCCCTCTCTGACCGAATAGCCCTGTCAATACTTTGGCTCATTGAGGACATTTAACAGGCTGAGCTAAAATTCCATGCCTTTTAAATGATCTCAACCTTCTCAAAATGACTCTATGATTCTAAAATCTCTACATTTTCTCCTCTCTAGAAATATATCTGTTCTCTCTCAAATCCATTTAAGCTTTCAGTTCAATGATCTTCCTGGTAACTTAAGTTACAAATCTATTTTCCATTGGTATAAAATAAAACATCCATTTGTAACTCAAATTCTTTTTTAAAACCTGTCCTTGCTATGTAAACCACTTGTCATAATGAACAACTTGTCTGGATCAACATTGGAACAGAGCTTGCAAGGCTACTTCAAGTTCCTATTATTACAAAATGAATAAAATCCTTTGAAGTCTAGCTGAAGCGAATCATCCTTCTGCTCACTTTTGTAACCCATCTGTAGGATAAAAGCCAACACCAGAGCACCCTGCATATGTATTCTTCCATTTGAAAGTTTATGCTAACTCCCTGTTTCATCTTTGGTTATTTATTTAACACTCAAGTCACTTGACTTTCCATTTATTCCACGATTCCTTAGCTAAATCAATGTGAAACTTGTCCAAGTCTTCTGAAAATCCCTGTACTGTATTACACCGCAACACTAGGTCAGTTAAATATGATCTTCCCTCCAGCATCTGTGTAAGTTATGCACGACCAGGATTTTGCCTATTATATCTTAAAACATTACTAAAGTACGATCTACCCTCCAAAGTCTATGTAGACTATAGCTATAGTGTATAGCCATTCAAGATTTTATGTATTATATTGTTCAACATTCATTTCTAATATTTTCATTACAGTCATTATCAATCTGTAATTTTCAGGCAAGTCTCAGCCCTTTCCAAAGTCATAGAGATAGCTAACGACCAAAAAATTTCTCCCAAGTTTAAAATTAAGCATCTTCATCTTCAGAAACCTTGCTTATTTTAAGAGCATCTGTCCTCTCTATTATCATTACGTTATTTGTGTGCTGCATAGCTTCTCTGCCAGTTCTGGCAACAGGACATCTTTCCTGGGAAACAGCCATAGTTAAAGATATATTCTGGTACTACTTCGTCCTGGATTTCCAACTTCCCTTTATATTTATTAAATGGGCCAATAATTTCATAGTTTTCCAATCACTCGTCCAAAGAATTAATTTCTCATCCCTTTGAAGTCAAGTATTTCTGTTCCAGGTTGTCGTCTCCTACTCTGTTGAATATTCCTTCATTCTTATTTCTTGGCTGGAGATGCTAGCAGTCAAATCCAAGTAACACAAGACAACTGAAATATAAATAACACAATAGCTCTAAACTATGCCAGGTCAGAAATGGGAAGGAATCTTAAGAAACTTGTACACAAAACTGAACTTTGAAAAAAAAGTAAAACGGTATCTGTAATTTTTTATTGCTTCAACTTGTACATAAACAAGATATGCTCAAATTGGTGCAAAATGATAGTGTAAATGTCATGAGCATCATGGGCAGCTGAGGCACTTGAATGCCCATTATTCTGAATGCCTTAATAAAAGGCAGGAATATTTAGCAAAAGCGTTGCTTGCAGACATTTTATATGTTTGCCCAAGAGCTGAATTAGCTCCAACTTTCCCCGAAGATTCCATTGTGAATGCAAGGCCAATTTGTCCTTTCGTGTGTTTTTCCATCGTACTCTGATTCAGCCAAATTCAAACAACTAACCTCAATTAAGGAGCTTGTTTACTTAGTGTTGCTCGAAAGAAGAATTGATGTAGCTAGCATTGTTAAGCTATTCTCAAAGAATAAACAACATCACCATGCAAACCACAAGATTTGACAAAGGGTCACTGATCTGAAGTGGTAACTGTTTCTTTCCACAGATGCTGCCTGACCTGCTGAGTATTTCCAGCATTTTCTGTTTTTAATCTCACTTACACTAAGGCCAGGATTTTACACCACCCCCACCTCTCCCAATAGGCGGGAAATCATGGTCTAACTGAATTGAATGCCAATTTAAATGGCTCTCCGCTTCCGCTGGGGGAGAGGGGTATGATCAAGCCCTGGCCTGTGCTTCTATTTACTGATATGGATAGTATGATTTGGATAATCGTTCCTATTACAACAAAATGAATAAAATCCTTTGAAGTCTAGCTAAAGAGAATCATCCTTCTGCTCACTTTTGTAACCCATCAGTAGGATAAAAGCCAACACCTGGTGCCCAAAATGAGAAGAGGATAGCATATAAATACATAGTCAATTAGGCAAGACATGACAAATAGAATTCCAGGTCAGTAAAAGTGAGGTAATGTGTTTCATATTATACTTCAAATAGGAAAGGCTGGGAGACACAAAGTAGAAGAACTGGGGTTTTAGGTTCACCAGTTCTTAAAAGCATCACTCTAAGGCCACAAAAATAAAAGCCAACAGAAAGGATTGTACAGCAAGAAGTATAGAATATAAAAGTCAAGGTTTAATGATGAATTTATATAAAACAATAGCAAGGTTACAATTGGTGCACTTAGCACAACTATGGATAGGAAAGGGGAGGAGAAGCGAAATTAGAAAGAGGAGGAGGACCAAACGGCAAGAACGCAAAAGCAAAGCACTGTGCGAGAGTCCATAACACAGCAGAAGTTTGCAAAGAGAGAAAAGGAGCCCACATATACTGGAATTCGGGGGGGGGAGGGGGGGAAGAGAGAGAGAGAGAGAGAGAGAGAGAGAGAGAGAGAGAGAGAGAGACACATCGCAAGAGCATCGTCAGCACAAAAGGGGGGAAGCCTATAAAGCAGCAGGAGTTCACACAGAGAGCAGAGTGGTGGGAGTTTGGAGAGAGAGGAAAATAACCCATAAAGCAACAGGATATTGCAGAGGGAGAGAGAGCCCATAAAGCAGCAGGAGTTCACAGAGAGGGTGCACTCAAAGCAGCCGAAATTCAGAGAGAGAGAAGCCATTAAAATACCACTGAGTCTGTACGACTCTCCGACGACCATCCCATCCTGGCCCAACCCTGCAACTCAACACGTCCATCATAACAAATCCACCTAAGCTACACATTAGGGGGCAATTTAACATGACCAATTCAACCAACCTGCACATCTTTAGACTGAGAGGAAACCGAAGCACCTGGAGGAAACCTACACAGACACGGAGAAAACTTGTAAATGCCACACATACAGTTACCCGAGGCCAGAACTGAACCTGGGTTCCTGCACCATGAAGCAGCAGTGCTAACCACTGAAAATTTGACAGAATAAATATCAAGAGAGAACGCTTAAAACAGCAGGAGCTCAGAGAACCTATAGAGCAGTGGGAGTTTGCAGAGAGCAAGAGTTTATAGGAAGAAAGAGTTTGGGGAGAGACAGAGAGCCCATAAAGCAGTGACAGTAAGGAGAGAATTGATAAGGTATCGAGGACCAGATGAGATGCATCCAAGGGTACTAAGGGAAGTGAGGGTGGAAATTACAGAAACACTAGTGATAATCTTGCTGTCTTATGTAGACACAAAGGTAGTGCCATACGACTGGAGAATTATCAATGTTAATCCTTGTTCAAAAATGGGTGCAAAGATAAAGCCAACAACTAAAGATAAGTCAGTTTGACTTTAGTGACAGGGAAACATCTGGAAATGGTAGTTCAGGACAAAATCAATATCACGTAGACAATTGCAGAATAATTAATGGAAAGCCAACGTGGATTTATTAATGGAAAATCAGGTTTAACTAACCTGCTGGAGTTTTTTGAGAATGTAATAGAGAAGATTGATAAGGACAGAGCTGTTGATAGAACCATAGGACATTACACCATAGAAACAGGCCTTTTAGCCCTTCTTGGCTGTGCCAAACCATGTTCCTGCCTAATCCCATTGACCTGCACCTGGACCTGGACCACATCCCTCCACACCTCTCTCATCCATTACCTGTCCAAGTTTCTTTTAAAATGATAAGAATGAGCCTCCATTTATGACTTCATCTGGCAGCTCATTCCACACTCTCACCACTCTGTGTGAGCCAGCCCCTTAATATTCCTTTTAAACTTTCCCCCTTCATCCTTAACCCATGTCCTCTAGTTCTTTTCTCCCTTAGCCTCAGTGGAAAAAGCCTGCTTGCATTCACTCTATCTATACCCATCGTAATTTTATACACCTCTATCAAATCTCTCCTCATTCTTCAATGCTCCAGGGAATAAAGTCCTAATCTATTCAACCTTTCTCTATAACTCACTTTCTCAAGTCCCAGCAACATCCTTGTAAACCTTCTCTCTCTGCACTCTTTCAACCTTATTAATGTGGTGTACATGGATTTCCAAAAGACATTTGATACAATGCCACGCAACAGACTTGAGCAAAATTCAAACTTATGAAAGGGAAAGTAGGCACTTGGATAATAAACTAAATGATTGGCTGGAAACATAGTTAAAAAGAAACAGAAAAGCTTAATGCAGAGAAGCGTGCAAGAGTTCATTTTAGCAGGAAGAACACGGAGACAGCATAAACAAAGAAGAAACTCTAAAGGCTCTGCAGGAACAGTGGGATCTTGGTGTTTGTATACATAAGTCATTGAAGAAGGCAAGACACTAGAGAGCAGTTAGTAAAACATATAGTACCTTAAGCTTTATTAATGGAAGCATTGAGTATAGGAGCGTTAAGCATAAGAGTAAGGACATCATGTTGAATTTGTATAAGCTCCAGTTAGACATCTGTTGGAGTATGGCATTCAGCTCTGGGTACCATACTTGAGGAAGAACGTGAAGGTATTGAAGAGAGTACAGTGGACATTTAAAAGAATGATTCCAGGGATAAAGAACTGTAACTATGAGGATAGATTGGAGAGATTGGGACTGTTTTCATCGGAGAAAGGAAGTTGACAGGAGACTTAGAGGTTTTCAAGATCCTGAGAGCTAATGGTAAATAGTGAGAAATTGTTCGCACCCCAAAATGCATCAGGAACTAGACGGTACAGATTCAAAATAATTGGCAAAAGGAGTAAAAATGATGCAAAGAAAATTTTGAGAGTCAGGATGAACTTGAGAGGATAGTGGGGGCAGGTTCAATCGATATATTCAAAAGGAAATTGGAAAGCTATCTGAAAAGAAAGAATGTGTAAGGTTATCAGGGGAAGGCAGGGGAGAGCCAGTACAGACCTGATAGGCCAGACGGCCTCCTTTTGCACTGAAAAGATTCTATGAGAGGGAGATTTCTGTTGGACGATAAGAAAAAACCCAGGAACTTACGAACAAACTTTTTTTGCATAGTTTCCAATAGAGCCTGATGGGCATCTTCTGACTGTAGGGCCACTGAACATTCCCTGGCCAACATAGTCCGTACAAGGTGCTCTCCACAACCTGGAAAGGAGAAATTTTTAAAAATATAATTTGTAGAAAAGATCACGAATAGAAAGATAGCTATATGAATAGAAACAGATGCTGCCACATGTTTTCAAAACTATTTAATATTAGCCAATGAGTGGATAGGAAAACGTTACTTTTGCGGAAAATAAAGTTCACTCGAAACAAAGTAGTTCTTAAAAATGCCACTCTCGTGTTTACCGTTTTAGTCTTCTGTCAGAACTCTGTTCAAACCACAACGGAATTATTCTTCAAAAAACAGTCAATCTGAGGGATGGTTCTTCTAACAGAACCACAACAGAAGCCAAATATACTGCTTAAGACTAGTGCCACATGCGCGTTTGCCTTAAAACAACAAGAAAATTTTGGGGTTCATGGACAAAAAACGCCAAGTGTAAGCTTAAACAGTTGTTGTACGTCACAGCAAAATTTTTTTTTTTATATATAGATCTATCGATGGGCACGTCTTTCATCTTAGAAAATTGGAAACAGGTGCATGTAAAAGAACACACGTACATTTGTTGCATTAAGATACACACGTTTTCAATTTCCAAACATGAAAGAACCTCCTGTTAGAGGGCAAAAAGAAAAAATAAAATCCATTTCTGTTCTGTCTGCCATATGATGAAGACTTTACAGGCTGTGACATTGACATTAAAAAAATAAGCAGTCTTGGTTATCTTTTGTAGCAATTTGGTATGAAATATTTTCAATGGAAACAACTCTCTTCAACCTGCTATATAGCAGAAGACCTCTCTCTGTGCTAAAAGTCATCCTCGACAGCAAGAAATGTAAAACAATGCATCCTAGGTTTCTAAAATCATTTAAGAATGTTGAAACGTATTAATGGTAGTATGGTGGGACAGCACATGGTATAATCATGTGCTCAGCTACTTAGCAGCACTGTAACTGCAAAGAAAAAAAGTGGCAAGATGAGAATTTTTAAAAAATATTAAAGTAGCAAGTTATGATTTGCAATGTGCTATCTGGAAGGGTAGTGCAAGAAAATTCAGTAATTACTTTCAAAAGGGACTTAGAGAAAACTTTGGTAGGGCAATGAGGCCAATTGGATGGCTCTTCCAAATAACTGGCAAACGAATGATGCATTAAATGGCCTTCTTCACTTCTGTATCATTCAGATGATTCTGGAAAATGTGGCAGTTTAGATATGGCTTAACCTTGATCTTGTACAGCTGCAGTATAGTACCTCTTGTTTAGCGCTGTGTTTTCTTTGCAATAGTTTCTAATACTCCATTTAGTTTTGCTACAAGTTCACCACATTGATTGTGGTGCTTTGAGGGATTCAATTTTCTAGCCTGTTGTGGTGGCTATTTTTAGTTGCTAATGCACTTGGAGAGGTGAGGAGGCTGGTGTGGATTCGCTAGTGCTCAAAAAACCCCCCAAAATGAGGCTTTCCCCGTATGTTGTAGGATTTCAGCCTGAAGCTTAAAAAAGGTGTCTGAGTGCAGGAGCTCCAATTCTGCCCTTTAGCATTCCCGATTTTAATCATATCACCATCACTGGTCGCTTATTCAACTGCCAAGGCTCAATCTGTTCATAACCCTCTTTTCCTCTCTTTTCACCTGCAAAAGCCTCTTAAATTTATATTAGATTAGCCTCCTGTTAACAGCCTCGTGATGTTATAATATTCAAAAATCACTAAAATGAGTTGTTCATGTAAGCTCCAGGATAAAGTGACACTAATTCAAAATGGATGCAGATGCAGTTATGGTGTCATTTCTTCTTGTAAAGGAATGGTGAATCCATGGGATAAGCTTTCCAGAAATTTGGCGCAACCAAAAATATTATAATTTCAAATCTGGCCCAAGCTCAGTCATTTCCTTGCTCTCACTGGCGAAAAACAGCACCCTTGCAGTCATGACCTTCAGCGTTGTGTTTTTCATCAGCTTTTACTTCATCCAGTACTCCACTGTTCACGCATACTAGATCCCATTCAACACCCCTTAACCTTTTTATTCTCTGTCAGTGAGCAAAAGTTTTGTTCCAATTTGTAAACAGGGCATATATAGGCACAAACTTAATTTACAAGATAATGGTTGGAGTACAGGTCTTTATAGGTAATCAAGTCTTAAAAGGTACAGACAATATGAGTAAAGAGATGGTTAAGCACTTAAACAGTTGTGTATTGTCTCCAGCCAGGACAGTTAATGAGATTTTGCAAGCCCAGACAAGTCGTGGGGGGGTTACAGATAGCATGACACGAATCCAAGATCCTGGTTGAGGCTGTCCTTGTGTGTGTGGAACTTGGCTATCAATTTCTGCTCAGCAATTCTGTGTTATCGTGCGTTGTGAAGACAGCCTTGGAGAATGCTTACCTGAAGATCGGAGGCTGAATGCCTATGACTGCTGCAGTGTTTCCCAACAGGAAGAGAACACTCCTGCCTGGTGTTTGGCAAGCAGTGTTCATTCATCCGTTGTCATTGCATCTGCATGGTTTCCCCAATGTACCATGCCTTGGGACATTCGTTCCTGCAGCGTATCAGGCAGACAATGTTGACCAAATCGCAAGAATATGTACTGTCTATCTGGTGGATGGTCTTTTCATGAGAGATGATGGCATCCGTGTTGGTGATCCTGCAGAGGTTGCTGTAGTAGGGTTGTGTGGTGTCATGGTCATTATTCTCCTGAAGGCTGGGTAGTTTGATGTGGACAATGGTCTATTTGAAGTTGTGCGGTTGTTTGAAGGCAAGGAATGGGGGTGTGGGGATGGATGAATAACACCGCGCAACAATCACCAGGCACAAGTGTTCTCTTCCTGTTGGGGAACACTTCAGCAGTCATGGGCATTCAGCCTCTGATCTTCAGGTAAGCATTCTCCAAGCAGTTTTCATGACACACAATAATGCAGAATCACTGAGCAGAAACCGATAGCCAAGTTCCACACACAAGGACAGCCTCAACCGGGATCTTGGGCTCATGTCACACTATCTACAACCCTACGGCTTGCCTAAGCTTGCAAAATCTAACTGGCCTGGCAGTTAGATATACACATCACTTTAACGTGTACTTAACTCTCTCTCCACTCACATTGTCTGTACCTTTAAGACTTGATTGCCTGTAAGGAATCACATTCCAACCACTATCTTGTAAATTGAGTGCGTGTCTATAAATGCCCTGTTTATGAATACAACTCTTCACTCACCTGAAGAAGGAGCGACACTCCGAAAGCTTGTGCTATCAAATAAACCGATTGGACTTTAACCTAGTATTGAGAGACTTCTTACCTGTG
Source organism: Sphyrna mokarran (assembly GCA_024679065.1). Taxonomy (NCBI): domain Eukaryota; kingdom Metazoa; phylum Chordata; class Chondrichthyes; order Carcharhiniformes; family Carcharhinidae; genus Sphyrna; species Sphyrna mokarran. The sequence continues at coordinate 5,681,798 of JAGIQG010000012.1, read as the reverse complement.
CTTACTCGAGTCCAAGCTGGCATCTCCAAATCATGGCCGATTGTAAATCCATCTCTAATTTCTTTCAGCCCTGTTCCTCCAGTTCACAGACTATTTTTTCAATTCCAATCAATTGTGCACTATTTTTTCCACACATTCCATCATTTGTAAAGCGTTCAAATTTAAATTTTGCTAAATACAGTCACTGGCTGCTTCTCTCCCCAACTAAAAAAGACTGTTTAAAGTCTACCTTTCACTGCTTTTTTGATTATCTCCTGAGAATTCCTGCATGGATCCAGCTCCCAATTTTAGGATTATTTTCAAGTATATAAAGAGATCATAGAAGAACAAGTGTGCATTTAGATAATGGGTGGAAAGAGGTTTAAAAGCAAAACACTGACACACCATTATTCCCATTATTTACTCAATGGAGCATACATTAATAAAAATAGTTAGAAAGAGAAAATGTCTGCACGTGTAGCGAATACCTGATGTACTCACAGCTGTAGAATACACATTAGGGTCACTTGTATTTTCTGCCCAGCAACCACAGCCATACACAGCCGCCTGCAAACAAATATAGGCAAGAATGTTGAAAATTTCCCAGTAAACTTCAACAGAGAAAGAAACTGTTTCTAGAAAGTTAAAAGTTTTATTTGTCACAAGTAAGGCTTTTACATTAACGCTGCAATGAAATTACTGTGAAATTCTCCTAGTCGCCACATTTTGACATTTGTTCAGGCCAAAGCATCTAACCACTACGTCTTTCAAACTGAGAGAGGAAACTGAAGCATCCGGAGAAAACCCACACAAACACAGGGAGAACATGCAAACTCCATACAGACCTTGACCCAAGCCAGAAACTGAACCCAGGTCCCTTGCTGACACTGTGCCACCCTAATTTGCTTTATAATTACGTTGTAGTATAATCTCTATTATCTGATAAGTGAGAAGAATGGGAAGTGCTGGTTAATGGAGTCCCATTAACCAATGGAATACAGTGCACAAACTAAAACCAAGTACTTAGGAAGTAAAGAATAGTATCCTTCTTACTTCTAACCTTTGCATTAAAATATAAAGAACAAAATTATACAGTATATGGATACAGGTTCCTGATAACTTAATTGCTTCTGGTTGGTAATGTGATGATTCATTAGATGATCAGAAATTCCAGTTAGCAGAGAATTCCAGTTGGTAGCGTGCCGGATAACAACATTTACTGTATGTACTACCCATTCAGCATGCAATTCAGGTCTATCTTTTAATTAACATTTTCACAATGTACCTAAATCTTTGGCAGTGATCAATGATTAGCATAACATTTAGACGTTATATTCTACTGTATTTTTATTCATTCTTCCACTTTTTGATCTTTCTGCTCTTTACTATTGTTGAGGATTTGCTTAGCAGCAATCGTGACAGGAGTTTATAAAGGATTGAAATGTAGAAATCTGCCTAGCATTTCCAAGAGTAGGCAAGCTTCTGAAAGTGATCAGGACATTCCAGTGACCATCTAAAGATGGTCAGGCGTGAATTTCTCTAGGAGTACAGACAGATTACTTAGATGACTGCAATAGAAATGATAAGTTCTCCAAGCAGGAACAGTTTATCTAAATGACTGAGTGATCCAGAACTATAGAACTGCTAAGTACCACAAAAAGGAAGAAATTCGAGATATGTAGGCAGCTGCCTTGAGTTTGAAATAACAACTCCCGCAGAAACAGACAGGCTAATATCTATCTCACAGCCGAAGACTCAGACCTATTTCACAACCACGGAATCCTATAATATTTTGTACTTCTCATATTGTTGCACACAAGTCTTAACAGTCAAGGTGCTGCAGGAAACCTCCATTAAGACAGTTTCAACATTTTTGCTGCACCAGGAAAAGATATTTCCCAGAGTTGATCAGCAGCTCTGTATTGTGTGGTAATCATAAGCTGGATTTGGCTTATAGAGTTGCTTAATTTGCATGTTTTTTGGGAAAAGGAAGTCCTAGTGAGTTCAAGGATTGTGGATATATTTTGGAACAAGGGGTAATTTCTACATAAAGTATATGTGCATGTGTTTATTTATTCATGTACTTAAGTGTCTTAGAGTATTGTAATCCTTTTCATGAGTATTTTCCTTTTAAGTTAATAAAAATTCTTTAATAATTGTTTATATGCTGACTGGACTGCTTCCTCACTGGGGTTTCATGTGACTCTTCCCGAAAAGACTGCACATCACCACAAATCACAGGTAAAATCAGCGTGGTTCGTGACTCTATATTATGAGTTTCTCACTTCCTCCAAACAGGGCTTGAAATGTTATAATTTTTACATTCCATTGTTGCACAAGCAATGGAATGGTTTGGATTTTCTCACAACATAGCAAAGAGGCAGTTTCCATAAGATAATCAAGTTTCTGGTGAGTCAAGCCCTGTGACTGACAGTGTGGTAAGTGGGCAATAATAAGTCCTAACAACCACACCAGGGACTTTGTAGAATGCCCAACATTTTGTCCCATCTGCTCCAAAAAGTAGTAAATACATAAAACTCTCAATCTTTCCACTCAGGCTCACAAGTAGCTTGATCTGCTAATAGTATCCGAATTGGCTTTCATCCAAGTATAATTAGATTGCACAATTACACAACAGTTTCAAAACCAGAAGAGAGTTCTGAATCCTTCAAATTCTTTTCAGTAGCTTCTGACTAACGCGCTGTAGGCGAGCTTGCAAATGCCTCAAGTTTCATGCAATTAAAATAAGAGACAGTAGAGAACTGGTCTCCATGTTAATTTTTTAAAAAAATGTATGCATAATGATCAACATTCACTTGTTTAAAATCTACTTATTAGTGTCACAAGTTGGCTTGCATTAACACTGCAATGAAGTTACTGTGAAAACCCCCTTGTCGCCACACTCCGGTATCTGTTCGGGTACACTGAGGGAGAATTTAGCACGGTCAATGCACCTAACCAACACATCTTTCGGACTGTGGGAGGAAACTGGAGCACCCGGAGGAAACCCACGCAGACACAGGGAGAATATGCAGACTCCACAGACAGGTCTGAGGCAGCAGTACTAACGATTCTGTCACCCCTCTACAATGGTCAGACAATGATATTAACCTCTGTGTCAAAATGGTTATAACGTGAACTGAAGACCTCTTCTATGTGAGTTTTCTTTAATTACCTGGCAACAACTAAAATAGAATAGAAAAGCATAAACTGGAGTTTAAATATAAAATAACCGTTATCCTTGAAAGATCCAATAATTTGATTATCTTGAGATTAAGGCTGTCAAGAGCTTATTAGAGACAACTTGTCTGCAGTATTCCTGGTATAAAGGGGATGAGTTTCCTTTAAAGATAGGTTGAAGTAAATCACATCAAAAATACCATACATATTTCTTCTGAATGCAGCACAAACTAATTAAATATGAGTGAATAGGCAGCCAAGTGAGGATTAGTAGCCTAAAATAATGATACAATAAATTTGTTTTACAATGTACAAATTTCAACATAATAAATGTGCATGGTGTACATCTGATTACTGCTGTTGGCCTCTAGCATCAAAAGTGATTTTATTTCTTGACTGAGGCAAGAGACTACATTCAGCACATTAATACACATATCGTACAAATAAAAGCAGTATATTTACTTGGCCAACTCTCCCAGGATGCTTCATTGCCAAACCTCCACTGGAAACAGCAGCAGCAACATTTCCTGCATGGTCCACAACTACTGCCCCAACAGTGTCAAGTGAAGCTGTGACATTAGTCTAAAAGAAAACAAAGATCCAAATACATATTTAGAATTTCAAGATTACAAAATAACATGCTATAAAACACAAAGAAAAATGAACTTCCATCAATAAAGTCATCTTTCAGGAACATTCTTAAGAAACTCATAATGCATTGAAACCAATTACTTTGTCAGCACTGTAATGGTGCCAAATTTTATACTGACAGGTACAATAAAAGCACCGTGATAAATGACCAGATAATCTATTTGAGTTTAAAGTTTTATTTATTAGTGTCACAAGTAGGCTTATGTGAACACTGCAATGAAGCTACTGTGAAAATCGCCTAGTCGCCAGACTCCAGCACCCATTCGGGAACACCGAGGGAGAATTTAGCATGGCCAATGCATCTAACCAGTAGACCTTTTAGACCGTGGGAGGCAACTGGAACATCTGAAGGAAACCCATGCAGACACAGGGAGAAAGTGCAGACTCCGCACAGCCAGTGACACAAGCAGGGATTGAACTCAGGTCCCTGGTGCTAAGGCAGCAGTGCTAACCACTGTGCTGCCCATTAGGGTTTCATTGTTAAGTGAAAGATAGATGCTAGCCACAACACTGTAAAACTTGGCTTTTCTTTGAATAGTACCAAAGGCTATTGTAATAAGTCTTCAGAGGCAGAAGTCCCTTCACCAAATGTTTTTATTTATGATTCCAACAATAGTACGTAGAGTGCTATCAGTCAGCAGTCTACGTTGGAAGTGCTAGAAGAACTGACACTCCTGGTTAAATACAAGGAAAAGACTCCCTAAACAGGGATTTCGTTTTCCAAAAGGCCAACTTCAATGGCCTGACTGAAGTTATAGAATCATAAAATCCCTACTGTACAAGAGGCCATCATTTGGCTCTTCAAGTCTGTACTGACCACAATCCCACCCAGGGCCTATTCCCATAACCCTCGCTCCTCCCCAAAAGATGGTGCCACCCATTAGTGCAGCACTCCTTCAGTCCTGTGGGTGGCGCTTAAACGTCCCACTTCCTGTCACCAAAGCATGGACAACCAGATTGAAAGTGGTCGTAGACTTGGCAGAATTTCCTGAATGCAAATTCAAATACATTAAATCTTATTTTGCAGGAGAGTTATTTTTTTTTAAAAAAATCCGTGAAGGACATCACTTTACAGAAATTGATAGCTTTTCATTGAAATTAGTAGTAATGTTTCATTCCGATTTCACAATGCAATATTAATTGGTGCTTTTAATACAAATCTGTGAATTTTCAGTAGCATATCCAGTTTTCTGCACATTATTTTGATGTCAAAGTTAGCTTTTTCCAATTTTAGAATTATTACCTACGTGTTAAATTCCAAGACTCTTCAACACCTACTTTTTGCCTGTGCATTGAGTAAAATATTTGAATTCTACCAGTATTATAGCAATGGTTAATTCAGCAATACTGATCTTCGTATCTACATAAAATGTTGCTCCCTGTACTATCAGAACAATGAAAATAAACAGTAGAAACTCCACAGTAAAATTGGAGTGTACAGGCCTACAGACATAAAATTAAATGAAATAAATGAGAAATATGACATGCCTTTCTGGATTTTAATTCAAAGGGATCAGTAAACAAAAGAGGAAATCATTTTACAGCTAAAGACTATATTTAGTTCTCTGTGCCACACCTCAAATGGTATATTGGCCTTGGTGAGATTCAGCACAGATTCATTCGAGTGATACTGTAGCCAGAAAAGTTATGAGAAACAGCTTCTACAGGCTAGGCTTGTATTCTCTAGAGTACAGAAAACTGAGGGGGATGTAATTGAGATATTTATAAAATGATTAGGAGGAGTTGATAGGGTAGATAAAGAAATTATTTCCTGTAAAAAAAAAGGGGGGGGGGGCGTGAACTTAAAGTCTAAGCTGTTCAAGGGTGATGTCAGGAAGCACTTCATGACATGTAGGGTAATAGAAATCTGGAATTCTCTCAAAAACTGTGGAGGCTGGATCAATTGAAAAATTTTAAAAACAACTTAGACTAATAGATGTATGTTAGGCAAAGACAGATCAACCATGACCTAACAGAACAAAATATTAAGCCTGAGGGATTGAATGACCAAATCGTATTTGCTATGCTCCTACAATAATGATGTTTGCCTTTTGTTATTTGATGTCCAGTAGTGGTTGTACAACTTTTAAAAATGTTTTGAGGATCATTCAGTTACATATTTCTAAGTGAACTGCAAACTATATTACTTTTCAGTCTTCATTCAGAAAATAAAAGGCAATGCAACTTTTTTTTTTCCCACCCATAGTGGAACGAATCTTGCCCAATTTATAACTGGAGAATTTATTTGCCAGAAAATAAATTATCACAAATTTGAAAACTCTGGGTAGCTTTGTACCAACATTGTGATTTAAATGTCATCAATCTAATCATGCAAAATGCTTACTGCACAAAGAGGAGCTGGCCAAAGGTAGAATACTGCAAATACTCAAGATGTTAATTCACCAGATTAATGATGAATAATAAAAGAATACCTGGTAATTTCAGAAAGAACCACTGTGCCAGTGACACAGTGGTTAGCATTGCTACCTCATAGCACCAGAGATCCAGGTTCAATTTCTGGCTCGGGTCATTGTCTGTGTGGAGTCTGCATGTTCTCCCCATATCTGCACAGGTTTCCTCTGGGTGCTCCAGTTTCTTCCTACAGTCCAAAAGGCACACTGGTTAGGTGCAGTGGCCTTGCTAAATTGTTCCTCAGTGCAGCCAAACAGGTGCTGGAGTGTGCTGATTAGGGATTTTCACAATAATTTCATTGCAGTGATAATGTAAGCGTGCTTGTGACACTAATAAATAAACTAAGTACTGGTGTGTCTCAGTAAGCTGGTGAAGTGCATCACTGCATCACACAATAGTACAAATGCCAAGCTTTTCTCACAAGTGAAAAAAAAACACTTTTCTTTCTCTCCCCATCCAAAAGCCATTATTAACTTCTCGCCCAAGTGTCTAAAATCAGCACAAGGTATTTGTGTAAATAGCCGGAAGAGAAAAAACTTTTAATCATTGTGTCAACTGTGCCACTCAAATATCTCCACCTACTGGCCAGTAAAGGAATAACAATAATAGTGGCCTGGCCTGCGATAATCACAAAGACCGAGCACACTGCATTCAAAAGGCAGGCCATTACTTTCGGAAATGTTATCATCTTATTCCACATCTTGTGGACATGCCAAGCAGATTACAAACAGTCTATTTACTTCACCATTTCTTATTATGCTGGTGATAAACTGCTATGAAAAGACAGACAACTGCAAATCTCAAACTCGATAGCACCTCAAATACCAAATGAAAGGAAACACATAGTTGTAAGTAGCTACTAAGCATTTATGAGAAATACCAGCCTCGTGACTATAGTGAAAAGGCAGTAGGGCCTGTTTTTATAAGATCCAATTAATTTTTGCAGCAAAAGTTCCTCAAAGGGGGGGGGGGAATGGACAACAAAATAAAGATGGAATTCAGAAGAAAACCTCACTATACTCAGCAAAGACCCAACTTTAATACATCTACTGTTCTTTGTTATTGCCAACATGTTTTCAGCCACCTCCTATCCTGTACTCAGGATTCCAGGTAGGGCATTGGCAATTTGAGCCAGTGACTTTTTAAACACCATAGCTTCCCTACATTTCCCCAACCAACCTCCCCATCCTTGCACTAGCAGATAGTATTCGAGCTAAGACAAGAAATAGCATGAGATCATGCGCCCACAAATAATGCACCCTCATTACAGACACCAGAAAATGTTCTCTACTTCCACTGAGTGCATTAAGAAGTACACAGTTTAAGAATAAGTCTCACAACACCAGGTTAAAGTCCAACAGGTTTATTTGTCGCACGAGCTTTCGCAGCGCTGCTCCAAAAGCTCGTGCTACCAAATAAACCTATTGGACTTTAACTTGGCATTGAGAGACTTCTTACTGTGTCCATCCCAGTCCAACGCTGGCATCTCCATATCATATTTTAAAAGCAACCAGATAAGGAATAATGCACAACTCCAGCTAAATTAAATCGTATTATAAAGATTTTTGGATAAATGTCTTCTACTTCAGCTATATTTACTAATAACGTAAAATTTAAATATATAAATTTCCAAAACGGATCTTTATTTGCAGTAAGCTTCATTATCCAAACTGCTAGTGTCTGGCAATGAACACTGGCACCTTTTATTTCATAAAGTGCATTAGGTCACAAGATGAAGCTAGATATATTAGGCAATGTTCAGCAATAAAGTTGTTATGTAAAAACATTATCCAATTGTATCTACTTATCATTCCATTTTGCCTATGCAAGATAGGCCAAACCGAGACTATGCTACTTCTTCAAGAGATTCAAATTACTGCAAAAACATGCCCTTTAGACAGTTGAGCCAAAGCAAGCAAACGCCAATGCCAGGATAAACCTCAACTCTGACGGAGATTTATATTATCATTAAATCAAATCCAAAACATCAAACCCTAGACTTCACGTTTCCCTTCATAAAAATAGATTGACACAGATCTGGTTACCAACTATGTAACCCTCCTTAGACCTGACAGTGGAAGACATTGCCACTTTAGAAATTATGCATTCAACCACTTGCAGCCTCCTTGTATTTCATATGACATTTAACTGAAACACTAGATTGTAAATAAAAACAAAATGCTGAAAAGACTTGACTGGTCTGGTAGCATCTGTGGTTAGAGAAATAGAGTTAACATTTGAATCTGCATGGAACATAGGAACATAAGAATTAGGAGCAGAAATAGGCAAATTCAGCACTTTGAACCTGTCCTGCCATTCAGACCATGGCTAATCTCTCCCTGATGTTAAATCCACTTCCTCACCTGCTCATGTTTGCTTATCCCTTTTTTATGAAATACACCTATCTCCTTCTTGAAGCCATTTAATGATTCAGACTCCACCACGCTATGGGGTAGTGAGCTTCAAAATTCATCACCCTCTGCGAAAAATAGTTCTTTCTCATCTATGTTAAATCTACTGCCTCTAAACCTATACCTTTTGTTCCAGATTGCCCCATTTGGTCTACATTTATCAATCCCTTTTCCTTTTAAAATTTTATATACTCCAATGAGATCTCCTCTCATCCTTGTAAACTCCAGCAGGTATAAGCCTAAAAAAATTTAATCTCTCCATCCACCCTTTCGTCCCTGGAATCAATCTGGAGAACCGCCTTTGAACTGTCTCTGATGCCACCATACCCTTCCTCAATTAAGGAGGCCAAAAGTGGACACAATACTCCAGATGTGGTCCCACCAATACCCTATACAATTACAACAACAGTTCTCTACTTTTATATTCCAATCCCTTTGTAATAAAAGCCAACATTCCATTTGTCTTTTTTATTACATGCTGCACCTGCATACTGACTTTGAGATTCATGAACACAGACACCCAGATACCTCTGCCCACACACATTTTCAAAGTGCTTTCCATTTAAGTAATAATTTGCCTATTTTTTCTGCCAGAATGGACAATGTCACACTTAGGCACATTAAATTCTATCAGCCAAAATTTGACTATTCTCCTGGCCATTTTACAGATATGCATCTGTAAAATCTTTATGTCCTCTTCACTGCCTACTTTCCCATCTATTTTAGTATCATCCACAAATTTTACTATGTTACATTCTGTCCACTCTTGCAGATCACTGACTTTTATTCAAAGCAGAAGAGCAATAGGGACTTGAATCGTTAACTATTTCTTTCTTCATTGATACTACATGACCTATTAAATCTTTCCAGCAGGTTGCTTTTATTTCAGATTTTCATCTGCAGTATTTCACTTTTATTTTACCAGATGGTAAAGCTATGGTCTGTTAGAAACAATCATGTTAACTCTTCTAGCTGAATATTAAATTCACACATAAGAACATAAGCACGAACATCATGGCTGACATTCTAGTGCAGCTCCCAGGGTGTGCCACACTTTTTGTTCCTTTTATTCCTTCATGGAATGTGGGTGTTCATCCCTAAATACCTTTGATCTGAAATGCCTGTGGATCTGGAGTCACAAGAAAGCCAGACCAGCTGAGGACCAGTCAATTACTGACCAACTCAGGGCTGTATTCATCATTGCAGGAGTGGTTCAGGGTTGGGGGAGGGCAGGGAGATAGTGGGTGTACACCCATCATTTTTAAAAAAGATTTTTAGAAAAGAAAGCTACCCCATGCAAATATCTGAAACACTTCTGGATTCTTCTTTAAATTGAAAAAAAAAATCCCTTTCCTCAAGGAAACTATTTGTTAGATATTTTGTACTTAAAAAAAAAAAATCAAGTTCTAGGCAGATCATAAGTTTGCCAAAAATTTTCTGAAGTAACTTCAAACGCAAATATGTTTATGCTATATACTACTTATGTCCTATAATTACACGCAATAAATGTAGCAAAAGAACTGAAGAGAGACTGAGCTGAAGAGAAGGCCAGGGAATTGTAGACGATCAGAAATAAGACTTGGTATTTTGCAATGCTTTTAACATTTTACAGTGGCTGTATATTTTTAAGCATACATTTGCAAATTATGAGCTCGAAGATTAAAGGATTTGATCATGGAGAAAGTTTATGAATAAGAGTTTGGAAACTAAATGAATACAGGGCACTAATGTAGAAAAGATCCAAATCAGTTTAAGTTTTATATAATGCCATTTATTTCTAATCATTGCTATAAAAATTCATGCCTAAAAAGAGATAAACAGTAAAGAGCTGAGAATATTTATTTGCCAGCACACAGACAGGATGTGAAAGATTATTTCTACCTGTATGGGTATGGGTGACATTGCTTATCTTCATTAAAAAGTTTAAAACAAACTTCACTTTCTCTCTGGGAAGGTCTCATGAACATTTCAGCAGATTCATCCACCCTTTCTTTAATCCCCATCTGAGTGCTTTTCATTCTTTCATGGGATGTGAGTGCCATTGGCTGGGCCAGCATTTATTGCCCATCCCCAATTGCCCTTGAACTGTGCGACTCGCTGGGCCATTTCAGAGGGCAGCTGAGAGCCAACCACATTGGTTCTGGTGTCACATGCTGGCCAGACCATTTAAGAATGGCAGATTTCCTTCCCTTAAAAGGACATTAGTGAAACAGCTGGGCTTTTAACAACAATTGACAATGGCTTTGAGGTCCTCATTCAACTTTTAATTTCAGATTTTTAATTGAATTCGATCCTGGGTCCCCAGAGCATTACATTGGGACTGGATTACTAGTCATGATGTAGAGATGCTGGCGTTGGACTGGGGTAAACACAGTAAGAAGTCTGACAGTTTTAAATCCAACCGATTTATTTGATAGTAAACTTTACTATCAAATAAATCAGTTGGATTTAAAACTGGTGTTGTCAGACTTCTTACTGGATTACTAGTCCAGTGACAATACCACTATGCCACTGTCTCACCACAAGTCAACCACTGACTCTTAGTGATTCATCCACCAAAAACACAAAAAATCAGCTCATTTTAATTTTTTTTAATGATTTGAAAATTTCAGAAAGATCATAGCCAGCAGTTCCTTACGCACATCCACAATGGAGATGGATACAGGCTAAATGTGAATTTTCAGGTGGTTTTAATTAGTCCAATCCTCTTCCGAGGAAGCATTGGGTCATGTTGGTCATGCTGGTCATGCTGTTGAATTTGGATAACAAATGGCATTGAACAGCTGAGATAACACAACCAAACCTGAGCCAGTATCTGTACATAAACGTTTGCCAAAGGCATTCTAAGCAGCATCACTAACTGATCTATCCATTCCCTAGCTTAAGGGAGTAATTTATCTCAGTACTTTTACCATTGTTGTTATCAACCGACCCTTCGTTAAATAAGAAAAGAATGACTGCTACCGGCTCAGTTACAAACAGCAGTAAAACTATCCTTGCTTGTCAAGAAAACAAAAATATTTAAAATAAAATAATAAAAGTTTATTAATGTCACAAGTAGGCTTACATTAACACTGCAATGAAGTTACTATAAAAATATCCTAGTTGCCACACTCCGGCAGCTGTTTGGGTACACTGAGGAGAATTTAGCATGGCCAACGCACCCAATCAGCACTTCTTTCAGACTGCGGAAGGAAACCAGAGCGCCCGGAGGAAACTTGTGCAGAAATGAGGAGAATGTCTGTGGGCAGTCTGCACAGTCACCCAAACCGGGAATTGAGGCCAGGTCCGTGACACTGTGAGGGAGCAGTGCTGGCGACTGTGCCCCTGTGCCGCTCCTACATAAAATTTCTACACAAAAGCAACTGATCTTCAAAAGCAGTAAAACATTCAAACCTTGAATTCCCACTCCCAAAATAGAAACAAAAACAGTAAAATGGGGAAATGAGAATACTGGACTGAACTGATCTCGTATAAAGTGGAGCATTGATAAAATAAGAAAATTGGTCTGAATTGTTTTTTCCGTCTGATGGTGGTAATATATTCTTTTGATACAGAAACTGGAGTCTTACTGAGCAGGTGGTACATTTCAAAACTGTTTCCAAAACACAATTCTTTGCATCAGTGCATTAGTCACAAGTGATCCCTATTTGGCTACAAAGACAACACTGATAGATTACCACCAAAAGAACAGTGCACTATAGTTATATATTTGGCACTTATCAGAATCATGTTGTCATATGAACTAAACAGAAATGTAAATTCAGCGGAGCCAGGCAAAAAAAAAGAGTCTCACGCTGGTGCAATCCTGAAGTTTGTAAATGTAAATCAAATTAAGCTACAAATAAGGTATGCATATTTTAGAAATAACTCGGGTTAAGACAGAGTCTGTGCTTCCTTACTAAAATTCAAAATAGAAGCTGAAGCCTAGCTGTCTACAAGTTCCAAGCAGGTGTTTTGATCTGGTGCTGGCCAGGGTAAAGAGTTTTTTGGTTCTAGGTCCTAATCAAATTATGGGCCCTTTGAAGAATAATAGGAAGATTCCAAACTATGACAATCAGGCTGGAATAGCTTTAATTTCCAGCAAATATCAAAGTACAAGTTTGCATGTAGTACACCCGAAATGGCTGGATTACAAATGGAGTTTTGTTCGGAGAGGTTCAAAATAAGCACGGTTTAAACCATCAGCAAATTCTGGTTGACAGCTGACATGCTTATTAGCATGAAATCCAAACATCTATCAATTTGCCTTTGAACTGGATAGACTAACATGCCTTCCAACATGTTTATTTCACTTCCATTTCTGGAACTGACATTCAGACTTGATAAATGATTCACACTGCCCATGTATTGCATCACTGTGAAGTTTTGCCCAAGACTTTCATCCAAAAACTAAATTATTTGTGGACTGAACCTGCTTCTGTTGCTTTCCAAGTATTTTCACTATCAGTAGAAATTTCTGGATTAAGTGCACCTTCCTCAAATAGCTGGTTCAAAACAATGGACAGAATTTTATGGATCTTGCCAGTGGATTTATAAGTGAAGGGTCCCGAAAGTTCCCTGGGTAGTCTTCCCACCACTCTTATCATTTCTATAATATTATGTAGAGTGGGTGAGGCTGTGGACACCCACCTGCCCTGACTCCTCAGGACATAACTTAAGGTTAGGAAATCTTACAATCTATAAACATCTGTCAAATGTTTCAGAAGCTTCAGATAGATCTTCATTTTCATATCCTGGTGGGTTTTTTTTGGTCAGTTTTTCAAGATTACTTAGGGTTTAAAAAAAGCACTAACGTTTTCAGATACTTCTCTTCTCTTCTTGGTCTGAATCATTTCTGTTTCCACCTTCTCTGCAAGCTCCAGCTTTCGTCTGTTTTTCCTAAATGCAGATAAGCTGAACTCTAAATAGGATTTAAAAAAGACACTATTGATGGAATATGCCAAAAACAGTTACTCACAAAAGCCTACAATATTTGACAAATGGAAGTGAAGTTTGTACTGGTTGAGATTTTTTTTTTTAGTAGCAATGAACCAACCAAAGAAACATATAAAAGATTCCAAATGAGCTCAAAGGAGTTCAAAGATTTAGCAATGTTTCTGTCACACATTGTTGGGCCAGTTAACTTAGTATTTGATGCGAGACTGAGTCATACATTGTACAGAGACCTTGTTTTATCCCTGCTGAATGCTTAGATAGACAACCTCGGCTAGAACAGTACTGTAAGGAAAGAAAGAGAAAATGACATCTTTTTCATATATGCAGTTAGGGTCCCTGCTTTTGATAACTATCCAGCTAAGGAATCTGCCTGTTCTACATGCAATCTTTTAAAAGCAAAACTAGCAGGGTACAAAAAATTGCTGATTCATCATCACCTGCTTCAGGATACCAAATCCAAATGCAGCCTAAAGCTTTTGCTCCACATTTGAGATAATATTATTGCTCTAAACCCAAAAATAACTAAACAATTTCTTAAACTTATCATTAAGCAAAACTTGCTGTTTGAATCTAAGAATAGGGTCCTATCCAATTCTGTTGTACAGCAGTGTCATGTGCCATCATTTCTATTTAGCATTGTGTGGAATTTAAACTCTAGTGTTAAACATAGCTTATACACTTCTCAAGGAGCTTAGAGGGCACAAAGCAGTTCTTTAAATCTGTCTGATTTAAACAGCTAGAGAATACAAAATCTGCAATCCATATTCTTTACACTTAAACTGTTGGGATAGGCAGAGGATTGGCATCAATGTGCAGAGGTCTATTGGGGGATTGCCACAAACACAATGCAACAAATCACCTCTTTCCTATGCTTTAAAATTCTACACTTCTATTCTGATCAATTACATAGTTAAGTCTCTGAAAAATACATGTAGTTCGTTTGTAAATTTCACAGGCATTTCTTTCCTGCGACATAGTGATTGATCGTATACACATTGGGAGAATAATTTCTGAATTGTAACCAAATGGACTCTTGTCCTCGGTTCTCAGCTATGTCAGCCCTCTCTAGTGCTACTGCAGTTTCTTCAATATTGTCAACCCTCTCCCTATCTTTCCTCAATACTCTGTAGCCATTAAGCTTACAATTGTTCCCTTCTTTGAAAGGGGGTCCTTTTTTGGCACATTGAAATTCCACGTAACAATTTGTATTTGCAGCTCATTAGCCCTATTTACCACTATTTGTTTGTTTATGTACATTCACTCCAAATCCATCTTATATTGCCATTTCTTAGCCAGCTGCTTGTCCTGCTCCCCTGTGTACAATGTTTCTCTTCCCTTAATCTTTCTATTTCCTTGCCAAATTAATTTAAACTTGCTCCCCCATCCCACACCCCACAAAAATATTGATTTCAGCTTTCATAGAATCCTATATGCCATTCAGCCCATTGTGTTGGCACTGACTCTGAAGAACATCTTACCCAGGCCTATTCCCCCATCCTATCCCCATACTTCTGTGCATTTACCTGGCTAATCCATCTAAGCCATACACCTTCGGATACCATGGAATTTGGAATGGCCAATCCACCTAACTCGCACATTCTTGGGCTTTGTCGAAATGCAGTCCATCCATTTCTCCAGGAACTTCCTATTCCAGAATTGGCCACGATACTCGAAATCTGAAGGTATACCTCCTTCATTATTTATTAGTTTATAGCCTTGCATCTACTTGTTTTATCCTACTATCCCAATGCACATTAGTACGTGATAATGGGAACAATGTTGAAGGTCCAGCTTTTTAACTTCCACTCTAGTACCTGAAATGCTACTTGCTGCTCCTCAGCCTTTTCATGCCCATTTCATTATTCCCACACACAGCACAACTTCTAGCTGTTACCATGCCCCTCTCAAAGATTTTGCACTCTCCCAAATGACATCTTATAGCCAGGTATCAGGAAGCAAGTCTGGTATCAGAGGTTACAGAAATGCCCATCTCTCCCCAATTATGAAATCTCCTATGACCTCTGCACTTCCCTCCTGCACAGTTTATCCCACAAATTGCATTACGTAAGTCACGTACCATTTTGTTAACTTATACCGAATAAGCATCAACAATCAAGACAGGTGTCAGAACACTATTCTCAATCATTCACCAATAATAAAAAACAATGGATTAAATGTAGAAGATTCTTATTAGACAGTTTCAATGCACCAAAATCTCCTAAAGATAACATGAGCAGAGCTCAGAAACCAGGTTATCTTTAAAGATCCTTAAGATAAAACACTTTTCCTTCCCATAAATTAACTTTTTAAAAAGCTGGCCACTAATTTTAATGTCAGAATTGTACAGATCTATGTAGCAAATGTAAGTGCAAGGTATTTTGTAAAAAGTAATTTTATATTTTGACAAATAAATAATTCTGCCAATTTTTCTGAAGGATAGAAAAGCAAAGCTGAAAACTCCTTACTTGTTGCCATTACGTCAGGAGGACAAGGTACAATTCCATGATCTACTGCCCATTTGTAAGCCCCTTCACCTACTAAAAAACTAAAAAAAGGAGAAAGGAATTGATAGTTTCAAAAAACAACATTCATATATAATACACATACACCTTATAGGTAATTAAAAGATAATGATGCTAATTGTATAAACTAAGGTTGTGCCTTCAGGTTATGGTCTCTCATTGAGCAATAACTTGAGCACATTGATATCAAAGAGGTCCAGGCAACGGGCAGTTAAAATGGTCATTAGGCCGACTGCCTATTTCTCTTCTGTGGTTATATCCATGCCAGATGTCCCTGGAGAGGGAGAAAGCCATGCCTATCAATACACTCAAGGCCTTCTGCAACTGGTGGACACCACAGGTACTGGAAAGCATCATCAACAATTGGATTGTCATTTTAATTTGTTAAGTTTCCTGTCGCAATTTTGTTCCAATAATATGAAAGTACCCCTAAGGGAATTGTCATTTGTTTATTTTTTTATATTGTTTTTAACAAGAACAAAGAGACACTTATTGATGGTGGTGGTGGTGTAGAGTTAGGAGCATTTATAATGGCCCATTTTGTGGAGAAATCTAAAATTGACTTCTGGTCTCCTCCTTCACCAACTGTAAGGACTTTAACAAAGGAATGGAGAAGGTATCACAAACATACAAAGATACTTTATAAAAGAATAACAAGGAGAACACATCAAACCTTGGAAGTAATGATTGCGGTGGGTCTCTTGGAAGTTTTTAAAATGTGCTTAGTAGAAAGATAGGACAATTTAGGGGAAGGGCTCCAATGGTAGTACAGTGGGAAGGGGGAAATACACAGGCTAGGAACTGAAGATGGTGGGCAAAGATATCTAGCTGGGAGTATTTGCAGAGAAAGAAAGATGCAAGATTTGAAAATGTAACAGATTAATAAAAACAGAGGCAGTGTGTGAACTTAATCCAAAACACAATGCAAGCAACTATATTTTAGACAAGTTAAGGATTTGTGGAAAACAGAGCAAGGATAATTGTCTGGATGTGACAGAAGCATGAATAAAGGTTTAGGAAATGAAGAGGTAGCTGATGTTGAAGTGGAATTAAACAGATTTGGTGATGACGAAGTGGCTATGAAATTAAGTATCAAAAAATTAGGAATTCCTCAGTACACAAGAAGAATCTTTAGTAGCTCTTAAATGTGGGCAACGGACTGTGTGATAGTACTCGATATGAATTTGCCAAATTTGCCATTGATTTTTAGCAAGACCAATTGTGTACCAGGTATGCCCAAGTTTGGATGATCCTGATCTGAAAACATGAAGATGGGGGACCACTGGAATGAAGAGGTTGTGATTAATTTGCTGGGAACAAAGATCATCACAACAGCACACAAGCACAAATTTGAGTCTACGGCGGCAGAGATCTCAGGATGAAAGAAAGACTAGGAGAGGAGGTGGTGGTGCAGAAGCTAATGGGAATAAAACTGTTTTTGCTGGAGAAAAATTAGGAGAATTGAAAGGTTGTGAGTTTAGCAAAATGCAAGTGAGGGGAATGACATTAAAAGGCAGCTCCTTTCTAATCAAAGCTGATGTTCATCAAAATATTACAATAAAACTGTTACTCTGGTTTGGAATAATTTTCATCATATTACTGCTTACTAATATTCAGCTAATGGGTCTGTAATTGTATGGAACATGCTAACAGAAGTAGAGTGTTTAGTCCCTTGAGACTATTTTCCCATTCGATTCAATTGGGGCTGAACTATCTCAACTCTACTTACCCACCTTGATTTCATGTCTCAAAAAAAAAATTTTAGATCTCAATTTTGAAATTTTCTTTTGACATAATCTCAATATCTTTAAGGGAAGGGCAAAGGAGAGTGCCACGTTTCTAGTTGTATTGTGCTGCTATCAGCTCTTAAAGTTGAGCTTTAATTTTAACATTTTGTAGCCTTGTTTGGGATATTTCCAAAGAAAATTTCTATTTATCCCATCAAATCCTTTATTCATCTAATATCTCAATTAGATCATCCCCTAGCCTTCTACAGTCAAGGAAAGATAAGGCTACTACCAGTTCTAAATTTAACTTTTATCCCTGGTATCGTTCTGGTATGTGCATGCACCCATTTGTCAGACATGTCTCCTTTTAGGAAGCATCTAACTATATTCAAAAGGGAATGTGATTCAAAGCCGAAGTTTGAGGGCCTCTCACTATCATCCTCTTCAAAGGAGAAAAGGTAAGTCTACAATGAAATTAGTAAACTATTCCCTGGTCTTGGACAAGTCAGTTGAATGAAAATTGCAAAAATGGATCAGATACCAAGATTGCCCTGGCTTCTCCTGCTGACGAGATCGAGACTGGCACTTCTAGGTCAGTTCCACTGAAGCCAATGAAATAGCCAGTAAGTGTGGCAACTTAACAAGCTGTAAAAACAAACAAAAAAGATTCTCAATAGCTGAAGATATAGCATTGAAGGAACTTTGAGAAATTCTGAGAGGAAGCAGTCTCTCAATTCTTCTTCCATAGAGTGTTCTGGTGTTGATGGAAAACTTAATTGTTAGAGCACCTTCCACCTATTACATCTAGTTTCAACTTAGAAAAATCCAAAACTTGCAATAATGGCATGAGCATTGGGGACTAAGTCTCTCTGTCTCTTCTAGTCAAGTGAGTTTTACAGCAATAATTCAGGCAGTACAAATTGGTAACTGAGGTCTTTTGTGAATTTGAACAATACTGACATCTTCTCTATTGGCAAGTGAGCGGGTGCTCCCTACTTGAACTGTTGGAACGTTTTTTGGTCTACAACAGACTTGTTTTTGCCTATTGTATCAGAGGTGTTCCTCAGGATAAAAACAGAAACAGTGATCTCTCCTCAGCCATAAAAGTCTCTGTTGTCTGTATCTTCCAACAAACAAGTTAGTCAAGGTCAACATGATGGCAAACAGGGAAACGTTTGGTGTATCAGGCATAGAAAAATGGTCCAGGATTTTAAGAGTATTTTTATACCCAGAGCTGGTGTCAATTAGAAAAGTTTTAATCAATAATGAACCTAACAAGGTATACCTGCTGAACCAAATATCCACACAGTATGATCTACTTTTCTTAAAAGTAATCATTTTACCTCACTGCAATTGATAATCATTTGAGATTTACATCCAATATATCTATAAATAACCACATATATCACTCCAGTGATATTACACACTTTAAAACGCTCTTCTGTAAGCTTGTAACTGATATAAAAATGACTCATGGACATATTTTTTGATATTCATTGCTATCGGTTAAATTGGGTGCTTTACTCAATTCATGCAAATTGTACAGTTTTACGATTTTCAAAGTGTTAAGATTTTGCAAATTTCTAATTTTTCAACATGGACACTTCAGTTCACATTCAGAGTTCCATCTTCCACTAACCTGCACTCTCTCAGTTACAAATCTGCTCTTAATTTGAAAATGAAACCAAGCTACCATATTTATTTGTCAACAGCTCAACACAAACACAATATTTGCACGCTAGATTGTTTCATGCAACAGGACACATCTAAAGCAGCTAAAATAAGATGTGGTTATTTGCAAGTGGCATGTTGTACAATAACAGCCTCATGCAAGCAAAAATTGCCTTTCTTAATAAAAATAAAAACAAATTGAACTTTAGGACAATTCTGCAGAATAAAAAGGAAAATTTGCAATACAGGAACACAGTTTTGAATAAGAAGAGCCTGGTGTTATAAAGTATTGAAGGACAGTTGATTAAGCTAAATGCACTTTTCTCATCCCTACATGTGTATGCTTTTATCAAAATCCTTTTGATCTGAAAGACAAGGCCTGAATTGTCCACCAGCTGTTGACAGCCCTAGATATCAAGTACATTTCAGTTACTGGAGAAAGGGGTAGAGATTCCTCTCAAAGCTCAAAAATCAAAAAAATGTAACCAGTGCTGGTGATATGACACTTCAGATTTCCACTAAAATTAATTTGCACATTTACATAGGCAAAACATTTCATGAACAACTGCATTTCGACAGAAAAATAGAACACAATTGTGTTTTCTTCTCCATTAAGAAACAGTGATGTTGATGCCAGCGTCAGGTGACTTTTTGGACCTGCCATGCTGGGCATCAACAGAAGATCCCACTGTAAATCCACGCCAGTGTGAAACTAATTTATGGATCTCCTGCCATATTTTCCCCTCCAAGCCACCATTGAACATGCCAGTGCCGACTTAGAAGATTCCACCCATTGTTTTACCACAAATCATTAATGGTGCTCTGTGGGAAACACAAACAAGCTTAAAACTTTCCACAGAAATCTGCTGACTATCAACAGGTATTTATTTAGCATCCTTAACCAAGGTAAAACATCACACATCATTTTAAAGAGGGATAAAACTCAGATGCCAAGCAGAAATTATGAGGTAGGTTAGGGAAAATGATAGAAAACAAGTAGAATTTACAAAATTTTCTGCAAGTGGGAAGAGATGTGGCATGGCAGGATGGTTTCAGGAAGGGGGTGTTAGGAGTCTACACTGATTCAATTATATTAGGAAAAGTAGATACTCCTGTCATCACAAAATCTTTGCTAGTGTGTTCAGACAAACTATTAATGGGTTCACAGGTATTTCTATTGCTCATCATAGCTTCTGTACTGCTTGTATTTATTCAGTATTTCTATCCCAGTTTAAATCTGAGGCATGACAAGGTTTGACATTACTAAACAAAAATCACTGTGAACCATCATATAGGTCAGGACAATGTAAGTTCAAGATTAAGTGCCAACTTTGGAATCGTGATGATTCCTAATTTACAATATATGACATATCCACTCCTTTTGCCAAACTATCTTAATTTTTGCTCCACAAAATACTGCATGCTGTTTTAAATTTAATAAAAATCTACATCCAACAAATACTATTGCGTAGGTTGCACTGTGTGGAGCAGGAGGAGGAAGAGGAGAAAAATCTGTGGATACCAGGTTCACAATACTTTCAGGAGTCAATGGAAACAAGATCAACTTCCGAACGCAAGGACGAGTGCAAGAAACTAGCTCGTTCCTTCAATACAATCTGGAGCAGTTTGACAGCTTCCATAGATTTGTTTTTGTCCAGAGCTTCTCTGCCCACGTTTTAAAAAGAAGGCAGTATTAGGAGGTGCTAGGCTTGTTTGCAGGATAAATTACTTATGCCTGCAAGTCGTGGGGATTCCTTGTTCCAGCAGTAAACAGAATGAACGTGGAGTTGAGTTTAGTGCAATGGGAAGGCAGTCATAGCTTTGGTGGCCTGTATGCACTGATCCAGAAGAACTGATACTGGAATACACTGAGAATGTATGAAGTGTGGCCATTTGGCTACAGGCTTGTGAACATTTAACTAACTAAACTGGATGGAAATTATGGTATGTGTGAGGTGCCGCATTGAGCTAGATCTCCCTTGGTTTTGCTGGGATTGGTGTTATGCGAACATACAAATTAAGATCTACAGTAGGCCATGCAGCCCCTTAAACCCGCTCCTCAATTTGATAAGATTAATACTGACCTAATTGTGGCCTCAACTCACTTTCTCATCCACCGCCATACCCTCTGACTCCATTGTTGAATCAAGAATCTAACTCGGCCTTAAAAAGTATCCAATATCCTTGCCAATACTGCTCTCTGGGGAAAGAAAATTCCACTGGTATATGACCCTACTAGAAAGAAATTCCCCACATTTACCTCTTAAGTGAGAGGCACATTATTTTTATTGTGTCTCTTAGTTTCAGTCTCTCTCAGGGGGAAACATCCACCCTGTCCAGCCCAACCAGGATCTAATATTTCACTAAGATCACCTTTCATTCTTCTCACTCCAATGGATATAGCCCAACCTGTCCAAACAAAAGATAACCCTTCACCCCAGGAATTGGTAGAATGTACATTCTCTGAACTGCTTCTAATGCAATTATACCCTTTCTTAAAGGAGGAATGAATTATTATATTCCCAAGACTTACATAATATTCTGCTCCCATGTTGTCAGAAATCCTCAGGAGAAGATAACATACTTACAGGGAGTTCTCTGATGCAGACAGTCATTTCTTATAGGATGAATTGATTGAAAATTAGAATGAAACAAATATAGTATACTTTCTCTCTCTCCTGAGATCTTCCTTAAAATCTAGATTAACCAAGCTTTTGGTCACCTGTTCCAAAGTCTCATCTATGCCCATGTGTCAAATTTTGTTTGATAATTCCCCAAACATCTCCTTTTCCACAGAAGACCTTGGAAAGTTTTACTATATTTGACTTATTATTGTCACATGTATTATCATACATTCTTGCGTGCTATACAGACAAAGCACACCATTCATAGTGAAGGAAACAAGTGCATAGCTAGGGTGTAGAGAAAGATCAACTTAATGCAAGGTAAGTCCATTCAAAAATCTGACAGCAGCATGGAAGAACTGTCTCGACTCAGATGGCGAGTGGTCTCAGGCTTTTGTATACTTTTCCCCAACGGAAGAAGGTGAAAGAGAGAACATCCAGGGTGCTTGGTTTCCTTAATTATGCTGGCTGCTTTGCCAAGACAGCGGGTAAGTGTAGACAAATTCAATAGCTGGGAGGCTGGTTTGCGTGGATTGGGCTATATTCATGACCTTTTGTAGTTTCTTGTGGTCTTGGGTAAGAATGCTTTCTATGATGCATCTGTAAAAGTTGGTGAGAGTCGTAGCTGACATGCCAAAGTTCCTTAGTCTTCTGAGGCAGTAGAGATATTGGTGGGTTTTCTTAACTATAGTGTTGGCATAGAGGGACCAGACAGATCGTTGGTGATGTGTACACCTAAAAACTTAAATCTCTCAATGCTTTCTACTTGGTTCCCATTGACGATGACAGGGTCACGTTCTTTACACTTCCTGAAGTCTGTGACAATTTCCTTTGTTGACATTGAGGTAGAAATTATAGTTGTCGCGTCAGTTCACCAGATTCTCTATTTCATTCCTGTACTCGGTCTCATCATTGTTTGAGGTCTGACCCACTATGGTGGTGTTGCCAGCAAACTTGAAAATTGAATTGGAGGGAAATTTGGCCATACAGTCATATAAGGAGTATAACAGGAGTATATAAAAGCTGCACCATCTTTATGCATGATCTGTACTGTCTGTTAAATATTAACTACCGATTTTTGGTCATTGATAGAAAAAGAAACAAGATCATCTTCCATTTACATCATGCTTTATCTTTGCTCAGGATATCTTGAAGTTGCTGCAAATCTGTGGTGAAAAAGGTCCGTCAACCCAACTGATCTCCTTTACACTTGGGATTCATAGAATCCCTGCGGTACAGAAGGAGGCCATTCAGCCCATCGAGCCTGCACCAACCACAATCCCACCCAGGCACCAAATATTTACCCTGCTAATCCCCCTGATACTAGGATCAATTTAGCATGGTCAATCAACCTAACCCACACATTTTTTGGACGACGGGAGGAAAGCGGAGCACCCGGAAAAAATTCACACAGACAGGAAACACACAAACTCCGCACAGACAGTGACCCAAGGCCAGAATTGAACCCAGATCCCTGGTGCTGTAAGGTAGCAGTGCCAACCACCCTGATTAGACAACACAGATCCCAAAAGTGGATATTTCTTAACATAGGACAAGTAATTTTGTTTCCCAATTACAACAGTATTAGAAGATACTGTTTCTTAGTTAGCACAGTAAGAAAATACCAAGAATTCTCTTCATACAGGTGTACATATATGGATTGCATAAACCAGAGGAAAATAATGCTAATTTTATAAATATGCAGTTATAAATACATCAAATGTTGTGATCATGCACAAATTCAGAAACTATGGTTCATTACAAACATAAGGTACAAATAATAGGAAAAAAAATTACCAAGGAGGAATTCTGCCAGCAGAGAGCTTCCCCTTCTGAGCTTCACTTAACAATTTATTTGCAACTAAGATTGGATTCTTGATCCCTGAAAGTAAAATTCAATAAAGTTTTATCCACAGCACCCTTCAAAATATTGAGCATGATATTCAATAAATCTCAGGCAGATTAATATTTTGTTTGCTTGTTTACTTCACTGTATCACAAAAGCTCTAATTGGCTTTTAGCTAAGCACATCAACATGCAAGGAATAGAGAGACATGGACCAATGGTAGCTAGAAGTGGTTAGTTTAATTTGGTGTCATATTCGGCGCAACATCATGGGCCGAAGGACTTGTTCTTGTGCTGGACTGTTCCATGTTCTAAGGGCTTTGCAACGTACTGAGTTTGTGAAAGACATACATAAATACAAATCTTCTTTCCTAACATCTTGCTGTGTTCTTTGTATTTCAAAAGGGATTTGTGAAATGGGGAGGAGCAATTAACCAATAAAATAACTACAGATGTCAGTAACTCTGTTGCGCAATAGTGCATGTTACCAGAAAACAACTTGCACCACTCATTGAGCTAGCTTAAAAAAACTTCAGAATTAATAATTTAAAGGCCATCTCCGTTTTAGCACATTCTTCAGAAACCTCAAAACAATAGGTGTTTTATTTCTTACAACAGGAATTCGCAAGAAGTACACAAGTTTTGCAGAGAATAATACACAAAACATATCAGGATTTTTTTTATACAAGAATACACAAATATAATAGGACAGCAAAAGCCTTATATGCTCAAAACCACGTTGGTTAAAAATCTCAACTGCAGATTTGGGAAGAGCACAGACAGAACATAGATATGTATGAATATGCAAATTAGGAGTAGTAGGCCATTTGGATCCTCAAGCTTTTCCATCATTTGATAAGATTGCGATCTGATTCTAATCTGACTTTTCCACCCAGAATACCCTTCGATTCCATTGTTCATGAAGAATTAATCTAACTCTGCCTTGAAAATATTCAATGACCTTGCTTCCACCTCTCTTTGGAGAAGGAAGTCACTTGCCCTCAATTCCAGAAACCGCTTCTGCAGCAAATGCTCAAAAAAGATGTAGATGTTGGTTTCAAAATGGGCTCTGCTGGCTTGCCCATGCGAGTTACAAACTGACTGATCCTGCACACTGTCAAAAGGGTAAATAATTTGTTATGAAAATGCAAGACTTGGTAATCTGTTGGAGGATCAAGATGTCAATGTTCAAAAAAATTGAAGACTGCAAACTTTTAATCAGTTAACTGAAGCTCAAAACTAACTGCCTCAGAACTGATGTTTATTCATCTTTTCAACAGATACTTGTACAGATGTGTTATGTACTGGACATGTTGTTTCAAGGCTAGCTCCTATTTGTCAGTGATCAACATCAAAGGTTTTGAGATCACATTTAAAAGTGTTTATCAAATCATTCATTATTAAAATCAGGCTATGGATACTAATTGAGAATGGGTATGGCGAACTTGGATCCTGGAAAATTCCTGTTATGAATAGCATTCAATCAGGGGACACAGCACTAAAGTTAAACATGTCAAAGAGTGAAATTAAAAATTAAGCAACTTTTAACAGGGAAATGGACCCACAGGATAGATAACCGGCAACTTGACAGTACAGAAAGCAATTACAAGTTTTAGAGAACATAGAATGTAAGAGCGCAATACAGGATTTTCAGCCCTCAAAGTTGCACCGTTCTGTGAAACCAATCTAAAGCCCGTCTAACCTACACTATTCTAATGTTTATCCAATGATCATTTAAATACCCTTAATGTTGGTGATTCCACTACTGTTGCAGATAGGCCATTCCATGCTCTTACTATTCTGAGTAAAGAACTTACTGTTGACATCTGTCCTATATCTATCACCTCTCAATTTAAAGCTATGTCCCCTTGTGCTAGCCATCTCCGAGGAAAAAGGCTTTCACTGTCCACCTATCTAATCCTCTGATTATCTTATATGCCTCTATTAACATAAGAACATAAGAAATAGGAGCAGAAGTAAGTCATACAGCCCCTCGAGCCTGCCCCGCCATTCAATAAGATCATAGCTGATCTGTAGTGGTTCAGAACCACTTTCCCGCTTTCTCCCCATAACCCTTAATTCCCTTGTCAATCAAAAACCTATCCACTTTTGACTTGAACATATTCAGCGAGGAAGCCTCCACCACCTCATCAGGCAGAGAATTCCAAAGATTCACCACTCTGTGCGTGAAGAAACCCCTCTGCAACTCCGATCTGAACCGCTCCCCCCACCCCGCCTTCTAAATTCCAAAGACTACAAACCTATAGCCTGTTCAGTCTCTCCTCATAATCCAATGCCCTCATCTCCGGTATCAGCCTAGTAAACCTTCTCTGCACCCTCTCCAGGCCAATATATCCTTCCTCGAATGCAGCGACCAAAACTGCACACAGTACTCCAGCTGCAGCCTCACCAGCACCCTATACAGCTGCAACAGAACCTCCCAACTTTTATATTCTATCCCCCTAGCTATAAAGGCCAACATTGCATTCGCCTTCTTAATCACCCGCTGCACCTGCAGACTGTGTTTTTGCAATTCGTGTATAAAGACCTCTACACCATCGCATACTGCAGCTTTTCTTCATTTAAATAGTAATCCTTCCTACCATTATTCTTACCAAAGTGGATAACCTCACACTTGCTAACATTATACTCCATCTGCTAGATCCTCACCCATTCACTCATCCTATCCAGATCCCTCTGCAGGCTTTCCACACCTTCCACGCAATTTGCTTTTCCACTCATCTTCGTGTCATCAGCAAATTTCGTCACCCTGCACTCAGCCCCTTCCTCCAGATCATCTACGTAAATAGTTGAGGCCCCAGCACTGAACCTTGGGCACTCCACTTGTCACCAGCTGCCAATCAGAATAGCACCCATTAATACCCACCCTCTGCTTCCTATTAGACTGGATAGAGGATTGGTTGTCTAACACCCTACCATCAACTCCCTGCACCTTAACCTTCTGCAGTAATCTTTTGTGAGGTACCTTATCATACGCTATTAAGTCACCTCTTAACCTTAGAACATAGAACATAGAACATTACAGCACAGAACAGGCCCTTCGGCCTTCGATGCTGCGCCGACCAATATAAAAAGCAATGACCCTCCAAACTAAACCATTCCCTTCTCTTCCATATACTTATCAACTAACCTCTTAAACGCCACCAAACTTGGCGCATCTACAACTGCTGCAGGCAGGGCATTCCACTCCCGAACCACCCTTTGGGTAAAGAACCTGCATCTGATATCCGTCCTATAACTATCACCCCTTAATTTAAAGCTGTGTCCCCTCGTGCTAGCTTTTTCCATCCTAGGAAAAAGGAACCTTCATTAGAGAACCTTGTTCTCTAATGAAAACAGCTTCAAGTCCCTTAGCCTTTCCTCATAAAACCTCCCCACCATACCAGGCAACATTCTGATAAATCTCCTCTGCACCCTTTCCAATGCTTCCACATCCTTCCCATAATGCTGTGACAGAACTGCACGTAATATTCCAAGTGCAGCCACACCAGAGTTTTGT
The DNA here is from genome assembly GCA_024679065.1 of Sphyrna mokarran. Classification (NCBI taxonomy): domain Eukaryota; kingdom Metazoa; phylum Chordata; class Chondrichthyes; order Carcharhiniformes; family Carcharhinidae; genus Sphyrna; species Sphyrna mokarran. Next base: position 5,654,318 of record JAGIQG010000012.1, on the reverse strand, counting down.
ACACCTGCAACGTGACCTCATGATTCCTAAACTCAATCCCTCCACCAATAAAAGCTAACACACCATACGCCTTCTTAACAACTCTATCAACCTAGATGCCAACTTTCAGGGATCTATGCACATGGACACCAAGATCTCTCTGTTCAACCATTCTACAAAATAACTTACCATTAGCCCAGTACTCTGTATTCCTGTTATTCCTTCCTCCTTCCAAAATGAATCACTACACACTTTTCCACATTAAACTCCATTTGTCTGCTCTCAGCTCAGCTCTGCAGTTTATCTATGGCCCTCTATACTATACTGAGTTCTTACCACCCCAATCCAACGCCGGCATCTTTACATCATGACCTCTGTAACTGTAACATCCTTCCGCACTGTCCACAACTCCACCAACTTTAGTGTCATCCACAGATTTACTAATCCATTCTACTTCGCCTTCATCCAGGTCGTTTATAAAAAGGACAAATAGCAGTGGCCCCAAACCAGATTCTTGTGGTACACTACTAGCAACTGAACTCCAGGATAAACATTTCCCAGGAGGAGTGGACACATCTGTCTCAAGGGAGAATTTAGGGCTATGAATCCTATTATCAGTAAGAAGCGTGAAGATATGTTTCAGACATGGACAGAGTAGATAAGGTCATGAGGGGACTAGGTTCAAGTTGAGGGGCAGGAGGTTGAAGGAGGGTGTGAGCAAAAACTTTTTTTTTTTAAAACCAGAGAGCGGTGATGGTCTGGAATGCATTGCATGGGAGGGTGGTAGAGGCTGGTTGTCTCACATCCTTTAGAAAGTATCTGGACGAGCATTTGGCACATCATAGCATTCAACACTATGGGTTGTATTTCTGATGTGTTAGTGTGGACTCAATAGGGCAAAGGGCCTCTTTTGCACTCTATGATTCCATAAAAAGTTTTGTACAATCTCCTGCACAAAACATTATTCCATTTCTATGTATAGGTACGTAAAGGTGTAATGGTATGAGTGCACATGATCGAAGGAGCTAGTGAGGTGCCTAATGGATTCTCAACTGGTAGAAACGTGACTTTAAAGTCAGCAGCATACAATTTCAATTACATAATTATTAATTTTGAATGTAATTCTTTTCTCCACAGAAAATATAAAATAAAGTTTGGAACAGGGCTTTGCTTGGTGGTGCAACACTATAAAAGTCATACTGCAAATTATGCTTCCAACCCCAATAAAAAAACACACACATGGCTACCAGCTGTGACATTTTATATTTCTAACATTCACAAACATGATTGACTCATAACTTAGTCAGTCATTTGTTATGTGGTCAAGTTCACTTGTGGTAGAAAATCATGACACAGCTGGAACCATGTACTCTTGATTTAGACACACAGAAAAAAATTTGAATAAAGTGTCATCCAAGTTTAATACTATTTTTGCCTTCTGCTATTTTAAGAAGTTTGGCATGATATTTGATGATGGCAAACATCACCATCTTCGGGAGCAGAGAAAATGTAAGAAGCCCATTCTCTACTTAAGTTTTGACTTCTCGTCAATGAAATCCTTCCATAAATTTGCCTCTGACTTTCTGAACCTACTTATTATACATTTGGACACAGCAGTCCCTCCTCAATTAGGGCAAGTGAAGTACAAAAGCATCATCTCTCTCGGAACTGATGCTTTTACTTAACGCAACTCAAAGGAGTCCAGTCTGAAAAATAATTTTACACTAGTGAGTATAATGTTATGAAGAGAAAAAGCCCACAGGGATATAACTTCCTCTTGATTCTTAGCAAGAGTAATATCATCACATTTAGCCTATATAATGTGAGAAGTAAGAGCGGGACACTCAAGGTGGAGAAACATTGACTGTAAGAGAAAAGAGCTGCATATAATTAGCTTTAAATCAATTTTGCATTTCTTGGGCCTTATTCAAATATGCAATACCTGAAGAGGCCTGACAAGGTAGATGGTGAGATGTTTTCGCAAATGGGAGAGTCTCAAACAGAACATAGGTACAAGATAAAGGGCTGGTCATTTAAAACAGGTGGTGATTCTCTGGAAATCCAGGACAGTAGAGGCTGGACTATTAGAAATATTCAAAATGGAGGTGGATAAATATTAGATAGAGGAATAGTGGGCTCTAGGGGAATGGCACAGAAATGGAGCGAGACCAGCATAGATCAGTCACGATCACAGTGAATGGTGGGCAGGCTTGAAGGGCTTGGTGGCCAAGTCCTGTTTGTACTTGTGTTCTACTTCTATCTCCCAATAATCAATCAAATGAAGAAATATGTTAATATGAAAGAATTGATTCACCTGTGGTTCAAAGAACAAAGCAAATTACAGCACAGAAACAGGCCTTATGGCCCTCCAAGCCACAAAGTCATTACCATATCCGCTTCCACTACTTCCCCCGGCAATAAATTCCAGGCACCCACCACCCTCTGTCTAAAACATCTGCCTTGTACATCTCCTTTCAATCTTGCCCCTCGCAGCTTAAACCTGTGCCCCCTAGTAATTGACTCTTTCATCGTGGGAAAAAGCTTCTGACTATCCACTCTGTCCATGCCTCTCAATCTTGTAGACTTCTATCACTGCCCCTCAACCTCCATCGTTCCAGTGAGAACAAACCAAGTTTCTCCAACCTCTCCTCATAGCTAATGCCCTCTACGTTAGGCAACTTCCTGGAAAATTTTTTCTGCACCTTCTCCAAAGTCTCCATATCCTTCTGGTAGCCTGGCAACCAGAGTTGGACACTATACTCCAAATGCGGCCTAAGGTACTATAAAGCTGCAACATGACTTGCCAATTTTTAAACTCAATGCCCCAGCTGATGAAAGCAAGCATGCTGTATGCCTTCTTGACTATATTCTCCATCTGCATTGCCACTTTCAGTGGTCTGTGTACCTGTACACTCAGGTCCCTTTGCCTATCAATCTGCTATTTACTGTATGTTTCTTATCTGTATTAGGCCTTTCAAAACCTAATTACATTACCTCACACTTGTCCGGATTAAACTCCATCTGCCATCTCTCCATCCAAGACTCCAACTGATCTATATCCTGCTGTATCCTCTGATGGTCCTTATCGCAATTTGCAAATCTACAACCGTCGTGTCATCCACAAACTGACTAATCAAACCAGTTACATTTTCCTCCAAATCATTTATATATATATACTACAAACAGCAAAGGTCTCAGCACTGATCCCTGAGGAACGCCATTTATTACTGATCTCCATTCAGAAACATACCCTTCCACTGTTACCCTGTCTTCTTTGACCGAGCCAGTTTGGTATCCACATTACCAGCTGACCTCTGATCCCATTCGACTTCACTTCTGCACCAGTTTGCCATGAGGAACTTTGTCAAAGGTCTTACTGAAGTCCATGTAGATAACTTCCACTGTCCTATCCTTATCAATCATCTTTGTCACTTCCTTGAAAAACTCGATCAAGTTAGTGAGACACGACCTCCCCTTTACAAAACCATATTGCCTCTCACTAATAATAGGTTCCTTAACCTATTAATTATTGAATCTCTTTTGTACTAAAATGTACATACCCCTGAGTGCTCCAACAGCTCCAAAATTCAAAGACTTTCCATCCATTGTACTGGCATCACATTCTATATCCCCTGATAGATTAAGATTGGATCCCATCCCTGCATTGGTGAAAGGAGAGTCCTATAATGGAAAATTATTGTAAATTAAGCAAGTACAACATCCTTCCTTTGTATCTGTTACAAAAAAAGTGTTCATTTTTTGTTTATGCTTCAAGCCCTAAAATTCAGATGGGCTAAATCCAAATTTAAGGAAAAAGATAAATACAATTAACTTTGTTCCAAAGATGATATTGCTGACTATTTCCCTTAAGAAGCCAACTTTGACAGTTTAACTAATAACGCAGTATTTAAACAGAAGTTGTTCCCTTTTTGTTTATCTAGTGCAGTTCTGCTAGTTCTACTAACTGCGAGATAAAGTCTAGGGTCAGAGCTTTCCACGAGCACCTCCTTCCTCAACCTTGCCGTTTCATCAGCAAACTCCTGCAACGTAAAACCTCCTCTAGTTCAGTAATGTCCTTTAGGGAAGGAAATCTGGCATCCTTACCCAGTCTGGCTTACCTGTGGCTTCAAACCCAAACAACATAGCTGACTCTTAATTGCTCTCTAAAATGGTCTTGCAAGTCACTTAGTTCAAACAAAATTAGGGATGGGCAACAAATGCTCATCAGGGATTTCTATATCTCATGAAAGAATATAGAACAAAAAGATAAAACTTTTGGGAGCAAGCAGAAATAGCTGACAGCACCCTTAGTTGGATATTTTAAGTAGAGAGGGAAAAAAATGATCATAGCGATAAAGCAAAATAAAAATGGATTAAAAAGAAGCCAAAAAGGTAGACTTTGATTCCTTTTCATATTTGGTTAAATTACATGATTCCAGTATGGTTGCTTCAAATGTCTTCCACTCTCTTATTTAGTCTGGGTTTTTGTGCTTGTTTTAACTTAAGATGTAAGAATTAAACATATTTAGTTTAAGGGCCAAATGTCAACATCAAGCATTCAGGTCAGCTACAGGACAGTTAGATGCAAAAATAGTTCCCTCTACCACTGCAAATACAAAAGCTTAAGAGTCTCAATTTTTCTATTTCCAAGAAAGATTGTGAATTGGCTCTGAATTTGGGGCAGTCGCGTGCTGGGTGCCATGACCATGAGGAACAGGACCAAAACCACAAACTCAAACTTAAATTCCTTTGCCAGAGAATAGAGAAAAGCTTCACTGCATCAGTCACGGCCCAACCTAATGTTAATTGATGCTGGATTCCAACTCACCAGGCTACTTGGTGTCTCCTTTTCATTACATTTAGAATCCCAATCCAAGAAACTTGAATTAATGAAATTCAAAGAAAAAATCCACAAATAGTGACAATAAAAATCAAATCTTAATCGTATAAAAGGCATTATTGTTTTGGGTCTGGATGACTGCTCCAAACTATTTAAAAGAACTCCACTCAAAATTTTGAATTTTCTAATTCACTTTGGAATATTTTCAGCATTTTCTGTCCATTTGCTTTAATTTAAAACTAATAGAATATAGGATTTATCTAAATCACTTAAGGTGTTTGACTGCATTTATTGAGCTATATGGGACAGAAATATAGATAAGCTATAAAGTAAATAGTTGTACAAAATGTTCTGACCAATTTACCGTTCACAAGAATTTTGAACTGCTATTCATACAAGTTATGAAGCAGTTTGTTACTCGTATACTTACCTCTAGCTCAATAAGCGCTGCTGTGACTACATCAACAGCTAGAGCTCCAGCTTGCAGTTTCTCAATTGCCTGAAAGACAAACCGGTTTCTGATTAAATTATCTTTGCCATAAAATTAACTTAACAGACAAAAGCTTTTTCTTAATACTTTGACCAAGTTTCAAGACTTTTGTGAACACATTTTAATTGAGCAATTTGAACACACAGTATAAGTTAAAACATCAGAAAGCCAAACGTCAATAAGATTTCAGTATCAGCCAACAAGCAGCAAATATTCCTACCTTTTGGCAAGCCTTCTTACAAACTTGTTTATATTCCTTGGCCTTGGACTCAGAGTGATAGCCTGCCCCTAAAACAATCAAGTTTTAAATAATTAATTGATAATTACGCAAATTACATTTTTGGGCAATTTTAATTCATTACATCATCCACTTTGTCATACTTCAAATTGTAAATACAAACTTGTTTGTTGGGCACTTTTTCAAAGGAAAAGCTTCCTCAAAGCCCAATGAACAAAGTCACTGCTCAAAGTACTAACCCCCACCGACCAAATGATCTCAACTCGAGGAGGAGTCTGTGCTGCATTCATTGATTGGAACCGAGGCTGCAACTAGGATGATACCATTCTGGGGCTCCAAAGATTGGAAAAGCATCCAATTCCTGCTCCCAATGATCTTTTATTGAAAGTGTATATCCACAGGCATAAATGACATCAGAAGTACACTAGACTGTAATGTTGCCATCTTTTCTCAGTGTCGAGGCTCATTTAAGCAAAGTGTGGAGACAGCCAATTTCCACAGAACCTACCTCAGTAGCATCTTCAGAACAGATGGAGAAAGTGGATATTTTTGTTTAAAAAGTTACATTTACTCTATGTACCACAGTGACATCTCCTGGCATGAAAACACCTTGAAATAGCTACCTTAGTAAATTCTATTGGTAGTTTTATTTTTTCCATATAAAAACTTTCAGATTTGCATGTGAAAGATAATAGGTAAAGACATCTGAAATAGAATTTATAAGGCATACGCCTTATAAATAGGCAGTGTAAAGGCTTGTAGCTTTGTTTGGCTATGTTCAAAAAGTTAGGAAAAGACAAGTTACAAACATCAAAAAATTGGCAGTTAAGTTTCCTTCAACAATCCTCAATACAGAGCCACATAGGAGTGTCACAGTGGTTAGCACTGCTGCCTCACAGTATTAGAGACTCAGATTTGATTCTGGTTTGGGTCACTGTCTATACAGAGTCTGCACATTCTCGATGTCTGAGAGGGCTTTACCCAGGTGCTCCGGTTTCATCTCAGTCTGAGAAACTGATTAGGTGCACTAGCCATGCTAAATTCTCAGTCAGTGTACCCAAATAGGTGTCAAAGTGTGGCGACAAGGAGATTTTCACAGTAACTTCAATGTAGTGTTAATGTAAGACTACTTGCGACAATAATAAACAACTTTAAACTTTTTCTTATAGCAAGTTCCTTGCAGATACACAAACCAACATTATTAGGTCAAATCTCATTAACTGGGTGCAGTTTCACAGCAGTATACTAACAGACTGTATTAAAAAAAATGGTTGGACACAAGTCTTCTGCAACTTTTCAAGCAAGATATAAAATGGAGGACACGCTTGCAAGTCTGTACACTCCACCGGCAGGCCTAGGTAACATACAAATCAATTTTGATCACCAGGAACAAGAGGAGAAACCTGGACACAGGATAGGTTGTCACAATTAATAGAAGGGCTCTTCCTTAAAAATGTAAATATCTCTACTCCCTGAATCACCTTCAGCAATGGAAAGAATCCTGGACACAGGGTAACTTATCATCATTGACAAAAGATGGGCAACAACTAATTCCCGAATCACTTTAAAATAATATATATACATATATAAAATCATTCATAATGGGCCAGTGTGGGCACATTCATTAGCACTGCTGCCTCACAGGCTGAATTCCCAACTTGGATCACTACTGTGAAGGGCCTGCATGTTCTATGTCCATATGAGTTTCCCCTGGGTGCTCAAGTGTCCTCCCACATTCCAAACGTTAAGTGGATTGGCCATGATAAATTCTTCTTCAGTGTACCTTTCCAAAGTAACTTCATTACATTATTAATGAGGGAAACAATTTCATTAATAAAAGAAAGAAAATGGTCAAAGAAGTCATCTATGTACTGCCAAGTAAAGTTCTTGCCTCATGCCAAACCCATAAACCATCCAGATAAATGAAGATTCCCCTACAACCCCTTGCTCTGCCAACTGATATATTCTACCTGAATCCACCCACACTATCCTGCCCACAACATAAAAACACACAAATAAAAAGTCACCCTATCCCACCAGTTCCACAAGGCCCACAACTTCACCCACTTTAACTGAAACATAAAGTGCTAAGACATGGGAAAGCATCAAACCACCTTTCAACCCACAACTTACCCATCAACATCTGTATCAGAAAACCTCCAGGACTTTTTTCTACATTGTCTGATCTCCCTCTCCCCCACCCCCACAGCCCAACTACTACCCCCTCACCCGAACCCACTCCCTGTAACCCATTTGCTACCGCTCCCCTCTCCATAGCCCACCACCTGCTATTTCCCCCTCCCCGCCCCAAAAGAAATGAAGTCTGAGATCAGCAACAGATATAAAACTTCTCCTGCCAGGAAAGCCCTCTCCCCCACACAAAAAAAAAGACTCCCCAATACACACACTACTTTGACACCCACCCCAACGTCAGAAACACATAAACCCCCAACCTAACAGTCCTGTCCCCCCAACATACACCACCTCAATAACTCCCTCCCCCAACCACCTAAAATACAGCAGAACAATCATCCTGTTTTCTTTTCACCCCCATGAGGTTCCCCCCATTCACTATCCCGCACAAGAAAACTCTTATTGCCCTGTCCGTTTATTTTGACTTGTTCTTGTCTTGTCCCGTCCCCTGGGCCCTTCCTATTTTTTAAAATCCTATTGCTCCTGTTAGCATTTGAGGATATGGAACAAGTGTTGGAAAACAGGATTAGTAAGACTTCAGTAGTAGTTATTGCTGGTGCAGACTCTATAGGTTGAATGGCCTTTTCTGCACTGTGACTATAACTCTTCAAAAAAGCACAGTTAGAATGCCTAAGAAGCGTGAAATAGGTGCATATTAATGGAGTATAGAGATCACGGGCAGAATTTTCCCATCCTGCTCGCCACAGGAATCGTAGCGTGCAGAGCAGGACTGTGCAAAGGTTCATCGACCTCAAGTGGAATTTTCCAGTCTTCGGGCAAGCGCAGGCAGAAAATCCCTCTGTTTTTCGTTTTTGTGACACTGGGTACCACTCAATGCCATCCAAATGGTCCATTTTAAGAGAAGAAAAGCACCAGAGGTACAATAAATCTACCTCTGCATAACTGTCTCTCCTTTGCTCCTTGCAATAAAGGCATTGATGTCAGAAAGCAGGACATGTGAACTCTAATGGATCCCTAGTTTCAGAGTTGTCATGTTGGTGATGACAGACCTGCGATATATTCTTTACCCAAGGTAGGTTCTTTACCCAAAGGGTGGTTCGGGAGTGGAATGCCCTGCCTGCAGCAGTTGTAGATGCGCCAAGTTTGGTGGCGTTTAAGAGGTTAGTTGATAAGTATATGGAAGAGAAGGGAATGGTTTAGTTTGGAGGGGCATTGCTTTTTATATTGGTCGGCGCAACATCGAAGGCCGAAGGGCCTGTTCTGTGCTGTAATGTTCTATATTTACTCAATTGACCACAAACTGAAATATTCTATAATCCCATCAAAACTAGAAGTTTTAAAGAATCAAGATTCAAGGTGTTATATCTTTGGACTGTTGGAAGAAACTGGAGAATCCAAAGGAAACCCATGCTGATAGAGAATGTGGAAACTCCAGAGACCCAAGGCTAGAACTGAATGCTGAGACAGCAATGCTGACCAGTAATGCCACCTTAAAAATATGGTTTAAAATAAATACTTCTATACGCTAACCTGATTTAGAAGATAACATCTATCCTACTTGCTAGTTGCAGAAATATTTTCATTCTCCTGTCCAAAACTGAGAAAATACTTCTTTCCCATAATCAAATATTCAAATTCTTGCAATGCTCAAATAAGAAAAGTGAGAATAAGGGAATGAAAAATTTAATCCCTCTAAGGTAACAGCAATCCACTGATTCTGGATAATTATTAAATAATGTTTTGGGATTCACACAAAGAAATTGCCAGAATAAGGATGTATTCCACATTCTCAAAGGGTAATCAATTATTTCTAAAATAAAAGGAATATACTATCAGAACTTTTTTTTTGTATTCCTTGAAAGTGACCTCAACTTCAATCCAATAATATGGTCATATAAATCTAAATGTAGGTTTTTTTTTGGGAAAGGAAATTCTGAGAGATTAAACTCAGCTTCCAGAACAGAGTGTACAATATTGAGTGTTGTATTTCAGCAAGGCGTTTGATAAGGTTCCCCATGCAAGACTTCTTGAGAGGGCATGGGATCCAAGGGGCTTTGGCCTTGTGGATCTAGAACTGGCTTGCTTGCAGAAGGCACAGAGTAGTTGTGGATAGGTCTTTTTCTGCATGGAAGGGCCTGTTTTGTGCTGTAGTGTTCTATGTTCTAACCACCAGCAATTCATGCCACACAGATGTACACAGGATTATAATGGCATTTTGGATAGTACAGTGGTTAGCATTGCTGCCTCAGTTCTAGGAATCCAGGTTCAATTCCCAGCTTGGGTGACTGTGTGGAGTCTGCACATTCTCCCCATGTCTACATGGGTTTCCTCCAAATGTCTGATTAGGTGCATTGGCTATGCTGAATTCTCCCTGCGTCCCCAAACAGGTGCCACAGTACAGCAACTAAGGGATTTTCACAGTAACTTCATTGCAGTGTTAACATAAGCCTACTTGTGACACCAATAAATAAAAACTTAAACTCAATGATGTGGCTATACAAGTGAAATTGTACAATTTCTTGAAAGGGAATTCTGCAAGCGATTAACCTGAAAGCTTCCAACATGTCTAGAATGTACCACCATTGGCAATTCACACCACACAGATGCATACACCAAGGAAATTAAAACGATGTGCAGAATGAGAGGGCAAAAACAAAGACGAATTCACAAAAGGAAAATGGAGTGAAGACTTGGATATATGCACCAAAGAAATTAACTATGAGCAGATGAACATCAAGATAAACTTGAAGAAAAATGGAAAGTGTAGACTTGTAAAGGAAAGACGACAAAAGCGTGAAAAGGGCAAGTTAAAAGAGAAATTGAAAGGAAGAGTTTGTGCGTGTGAGGATGACAGTGACATGAAGTAACCTCTTTATCCAGGAGCAACGCTGCGGGAGGTCAGCTCATATTTACAAACAACAGGAAGACGCCTTCGATCGTACAGGAAATGACCTTTTGCACTTGCGGAATCCCGCAGTTAGAAACAACTCTTGCTTTTCCAAGGCCAGACTGGCCCAATCTGGGAGTCACCTTGCAGGATTGACATTGGGCCCCGGCGTGAGGGATTGCCGCTCACCTGCGTGCACCAGCACGAAGCCCACACTGCTCCCCTCGATAGCCGCTTCCCTTCCGCTCCTGTCCACCGGCGCGGCCCCCTCAGCAGCGCCAGGGGGCTGCAGGTGACCGGGCCCCAGACTTCCTGTGGCCTCCATGGTCACGGCCGGACAGCATGGCAACACCCCCCTTCCGCCATAGACTCAGACAAACAACACTAAGTGTAAAGGGGAGGGAAAGAGAGGAAGGGAGCAGCGCAACACCCCCCCCGCCACCACCCAAGACGGACGTCCTATCCGTCTGACAGATGCGAAAATAGGAAGGCCCGGGTCTAAGATATACGCAGGCGCAGTCTCTCCTCTCTCGCGCCTCGGCGGTTTAACGGCTGTGCGTTCCACTCGCCCCGCCCACCGCGCGTTTCGTCCCGCCCAGCGCGCTCGTCGCTCCGCCCACCGCGCTCTTCGCCGACCGTCCTCTCGCCCCATCCACAACCCACACGCCCCACCTACGACCGCCTCGCCCCGCCCACCGCGCCCGCCGACAACGCATTCGCCCCGCCCACGACCCGCCCAACCCCGCCTACGATCGCCTCGCCCCGCCCACCGCACCCGCCGACAACCCATTTGCCCCGCCCACGATCCCCTCGCCCCGCCCCCTCTGTGCACAGGTGTGAAGAGCCCAAACCAGAGGGAGGGCATTGGAAAGCCATTAATGGACAACTAATGGTGAGCTGTTGGATAGGGCCGATAGTGTGAGTTAATGGAACTGTTGTAAATAATTATCTTGTGATAATATTTTACAATAATTATTATTTTTGGGATGATCGACCCTTAACTGTAGAAAATGGAATACACATAAAGCTCAGTCTGTCACACAAAGCAGCTTCCTATCTATTGACTCCCTCATTATCAGTCTAACATATGAGGTAGTCATCAATTTCAGCAAGGAGAATTTGCATATGTTTACACCAAGGAGGACGAAGTGAAAATGCTCAAAAGCTTCTAGTTTTTAGGTGTCCAGATTGCTAACAACCTGTCCTGGTCTCCATGCCGAAGCTGTAGTTAAGAAAGCCCACCAATGCCCCTACTTTCTCAGGAGGTTAAGGAAATTAGGCATGTCAGCAAAGACTCTCACCAACTTGTGCAGGTGCACTGTAGAAAGCATCCTTTCTGGATGTATCATAGCTTAGCATAGCTTCTCCTCTGACACTACAAAGGGATGTGAACATAGCCCAGTCCATCACACAAACCAACCTCCCATCCATTACCTCTGTCTACACTTCCCACTGCCTTGGCAAAACAACCAACATAATCAAGGATTCCATGCTCACCAGACATACTCTATTCCATCTCTTCTCATCAGAAAAAAGATACAAAAGTTGGGCCTGGCACTTCCCACAGGGCACCCTGGCACTGCCCACCAGGCATCAAACAGTGCCCTGCAGACATCAAGTAGTGCCAAGTGGGTAGGGCCTTAGTGGTGGGGCCTGAGGTGGGTGGGGCCATTCTGTAACAATGATCACTTGGTCTGTTCCGGTGGGGGGAAAATTCAGCTGCAATCAGTCCATCTACGGGGTGAGAGATTCGGTTACATTCATTCTATGTAGAGGCAGACAATCAGCCACAAAGGCCAGGGGAGGCAGTGACAAATCTTCATGCTCACAGAATACAGAGATCTGCACATGTAAATTGCACTCTCTTTTGAGCAACTTAGGCTCCATTCACTCCTGCTGGCGAGACACCGGATTGGCTTCACTCTTTTGATGAAATCAGTTAAGATTTGATTTTTAAGTTGCCCAAAAATACTGCGCAAATGTTTTGGTAAGATCGTCCCTGTGTATCTCAGTGAGGATCCCACGTAGACAGTGCTGGCGTGGTTCAGACAGCAGTATAAAACGGGTTTGCTCGGCATCCTGTGAAAACATTGCCAACAACTTTAAGTGAAATAAATGACAAACATTGATTCCTCTCTGCCGACTACAAAATCCTGGCCAGTGTCAGTGGAAATGTTTTGGTATGGATTCAGGATGCAAATGAGGATAAATGGGAGGGGAAATGAAGTCGAGCTGAGGTGGCCTGCTCGCTTTGTGGTGAGATGGTCTATGGATAGGTGTTATTAGGAATGATGGATCTCCACATGACAAGTCGGGTCTTGTTTTTAGGTAGTGGCTTTCAGACATTAGTCATTAGTACTTGGTTGTATTTAGTGACTGCAAGATAGGGAGTAAATCAAAGGAAAATTCACTTCTTTGCTGGTGGAAACTTTTGCAAATCATTAGTTACATAGGAAAAGGGATTGGGAATAAAAAAAGACTCGAAACTCTTCATAGTTTTTCAAATACATATTGTCCAGGAGCAGAGAAGATTTAATTTTATCTATTATTGTCACAGTAAAAAGTATTGTTTCTTGTGTGTAATCCAGACGAAGCATACAGTACTTAGAAGAGAAGGAAAGAAGAGAGTGCAGAATGTAGTGCTGCAGTCATAGCTAGGGTGTAGAGAAAGATCAACTTAATATAAGATAGGTCCGTTCAAAAATCTGATGGCAGCAGGGAAGAAGCTGTTCTTGAGTCAAGAAAGCCAATGATGACCATAGCAGCTGAAACAATGATATGGGGAATATATCGGGCGCAGAAAAGTCATACAGTGGGTTAACAGAAAAATGCTTTGAAGGGTGAAACTCTGGAAACTTCCCACCAGAAATTCTGGTTTTGTTTCATTATCAATGGTATGCAGCGGACAACAGATTTTAAAATAATTTTTCCAGATGTTTTATGACTTAAGATGATTCCTATTTTAAAAAAATTCTGGAAGGATATCCAACTGACTTTTGAAGAACATCTTTCATGTAAAAGAAATCCAGAGGTAATTCACAAGTTCAAAATTAGAAAGGGAGATGGGCTCTGAACCACAGCAAAGGATTATTGAAAGCTTGGATAGAAAAATTGATTTTAAGGTGGCCTTTAAAAGAGAGCATGTGGAGAACTGAGACAATTTGAAGATGGGGTTCCGAAGAGCAGGAATAAGACAGTTGAAAAATGTCCCTGATGCAACAGGAAAGGCAAAATGTTAAAAGGGTGGAATCAAAGAATCCCTACAGGATAGAAAGAGGCCATCCGACCCATCGGGTCAGGATAGGGTCACCCAGGCTCTAATCCCTTAACCCCATATATTTACCCAGCTAGGCCCTTCTGACAGAGTGAAAGAATTGAATGAATCGGTGTGGGTGTGTAAGATTGTAGGTGTCAAGTTGACGAAATTAGAGGTTTGAAGACGAACATGCAAAGTTTAATTTTAAAATTCAGAGGGCAAAGAACCAATGACATTGATTGATGCTTAGTGTGGGACTATGATATAACCTGCTATATTTGCTTATGCTCAGAGTTTGAGACTTGTAAAGTATGGGGGTTAAAAAGTCAGAAGTTTTAAGTTTATTTATTAGTGTCACAAGTAGGCTAATGTTAACACTGCAATGAAGTTACTGTGAAAATCCCCTGGTCGCCACATTCCAGCACCTGTTTGGGTACACTGAGGGAGAACTTAGCATTGTCAATCCACCTAACCAGCATGTCTTTTGGACTGTGGGAGGAAACTGGAGCACCCACAGGAAACCCACTCAGAGAAGGGGTGAACATGCAGACTTTGCCTGGACAGTGCTCAAACTTAGTGGTTGAACACGGGTGCCTGGCACTGAGAGGCAGAAGTGCTAACTACTGTGCAGTAATCAGATGACAAAATCACAGGTAATGGTTTCAGTAGAAATTTTTTAATTCTTTCATTGAGTATGGGCATTGCTAGCTGGTCAACATTTATTGCCTATCTCTAGTTGCCCAAGGGCAGTGGAGAATGAACCATGTTGCTATGGTTCTGGAGTCACATGTAGGGCAGACCAAGTAAGGACGGCAGATTTCCTTCTCTAAAGGATATTAGTGAACCAGATGGGTTTTCCGACAGTCGACAATGGTTTCATGGTCATCAGTAGATTTTTAATTCCAGATTTTTTTTATTGAATTCAAATTCCACCATCTGCAGTGGTGGGATCCAAACTCAACCATTAACTGAGTTTCTGGATTAATAGTCTAGTGATAATACCACTAAGACATTACCTCCCCTACAAAGGCAGAGGTAGGGATGCAGGTAGTCCACACTATGTAAGTGGAATTAAAAGGGTCTTGGTGACATATGGGAGGTGGTCTTATTAGGTTTAGCTCTGTGTGGAACAATTCAAAGTTTTTCTCTGTCTGATTCAACTTGACCAAGGAAAGAGGGCTGCAATCAATGCCAAGGAATTTGAGTGTGTGCTGAGAGCCAGAAATAATGACTTCAATCTACCCAATGTTGATTGAAAGTGGTAGTGACACACAATGACTTGAAGACAGACAGTCTGCCAGGAAGTGGTTGTGGGGAGATTGAGCTGGGTAAAATCAACCAAAGCAGAGATTCACATTGGTAAATTGTCAAAGCAGAATAAGGTCAGGACATAGCATCTTTAGTATGTGGCTGCGAGAAGCTATGCATAGATTCTAAGAAACACCAATTGTCATTATGTGCTGAAGTTCTCCCTGCCTCCAACATTGTGAAGGATGAGTTTGGCTGCAGAATGCTCCAAGTAATTTGGACCATGCTGTACCATCTGTCCCTCCTGGAAAAATTAATGCTTAAACATTTCAACGACAAGTCTATCAGGCGGTGGACTGCATGTAACATTGTAGAGGCCCTGCAAGAAAAGGAGATGGTGGATCCTGTCAGATGGCTCCCTGAGTGGACTGTCAAGGTCATTTGGCAGAATGCCACATCATCAGAACTTTCAAACAAGCACTAAGAGTTAGCTTGGCTGGTAACAAGAAAGGCCTCCCCTGTCAGATCCTTCTTACACACTTAGAGTCTTGTCCCATTTCCATGTTGCCATTAAGATGACTGTGGTGAAGAGACTGTTGTCCACTTTCCTTTGGAATGAAGCTTTGCAAAGGAGATCTGGAGAGAGAGAAGGTGGTTTTTGGTTGAGATTCATCCCAAGCAGCTCTGTGACGCGGGACTCGGCTCTATGGGCTGTTCCCAGGGACCACGCTCTGAGACAAACTTCAACTCGGTGAAATATGCTAGTTGTTCAGCCCATAGTTTGTGACAAAGTTTTGTCCTGATCAAGTGTTGTAGACTGGTACATTCTAAAGTCCAGGAATACGTGCTGAGGAATGCAGCTGCTGCAGGGGTAAAATAGGGGAAGGTCACTGTCTAAGACCTTTCAACCACACTAAATTGTGGGGAGTGGAATTGTACAGAACACTCTTGGACTCTATGACTCACATTGAATATATACAGTGAATCACAATTACAATTGTAAGGAAGCAACTTTATCTAGGTAGACAACTTAAATACCTTTGCACCATTTGTAATGACCATTGTCTGTAATGTTTCTCTGACTGTGCTGAGACAGTTTGAGTGCAACAATATCTAGAGAACCTGAATATTATTGCACTGTGTCTGATGGCCTAGTAATCCAGAAATTCAGCTAATATTCTGGGGACCCCGGTTTGAATCTGCCTTTTTTCAACTACCTTTGGGCAACTAGGGATGGGCAATAAATGCTGGCCAGCCAGCGATGCCCACATCCCACTAATGAATAAAAAAGTTTGTAATGTTCTTTCAGATATTTTATAAATATCTGGGAAAACAAATTGGAAAACAAAAACATTATGGATTTAAAGAGGCTATATTCGGTAGCCTTGTGCCACCTCTTTTGTCAGTTCTTTAAAATAGTAATTGTTTATCCTTTTCCAAGCATGAACTGAGGCATCTCACTCCACCCTGCGATACCCTCCCTCATCCTCAGCAGAGCAATTCCTCATCCTTGAAGATTTTAATCTCAATACACTTCATTCATATAAATAATCACATTGATAATCACATTTGTCCCCTCAAAAATGGCCATTTCAAATGACCTTCATCGCAGGTGAATGATCTCTGACCACGTCTTATTTCAGTGTTCCTACTTCTCCACTCCTTATGATTTCACCTTCAAAGAAGTCTCCCACGTCACTTGCAAGCATACCATCAAACTCCTAAATGCCGAGCTTTTTTTGGGCTTTCATTTAGAGCCTTTCATCTGAACAACTTCCCATTTTTAATGCCCTTGTCAAGGCTTTACCCTCATTCAGGTCATCTCCGCTGGTTTGGCCCCCCACCTTCTCTCAAGTTTAACGTGTGTAGATCGTAACTGTATCTAGCACACAACTAATCGGTGTGCTACACTGATTTATTATTGTCCCATGCATTAACATATAGTGAGAAGTATTGTTTCTTGCATGCTATATAAAGCATACTGTTCAGAGAAGGATATGAGAGAGTACAGAATGTAGGGTTACAGCACAGCTAGAGCGCAGAGATAGATCAACTTAATGCAACTTAATCCATTCAAATGTCTGACGACAGCAGAGATGAAGCTTTTCTTGAGCCAATTGGTACATGATCTCAGACCTTGTATCTTTTTCCCAATGGAAGAAGGTGGGAAGAGAATGTCTAGCGTGTGTGGGGTCCCTAATTATGTTTGCTGCTGGCAGTGGGAAGTGTAGACATAGTCAGTGGATGGGAGGCTGTTTTGCATGAGAGATTGGGCTACATTCACAACCTTTTGTAGTTTCTTACAGTCTTGGACAGAGCAGGAGCAGAGCAAGCTGTGATAGTATTCTTTCTGGTTGTTTCTCTGGTGCATCTGTAAAAATTGATGAGTCATAACTGACATGACAAATTTCCTTAGTCTTATGAGAAAGTAGAGGGCTTTCTTAACTATAGTGTCAACCAGGGGACCAGGACAGGTTCTTGGTGATCTGGACGCCTAGAAACTTAAACATCTCGACCCTTTCTACTTTGTCCCACCATGGGTGAATAAAGAATTCAGGGCAACACTGAAATTAAAGAAAAGGCATACACTAGGTACATGGACAATAAAGTAGAGGATAACAAAAAGATATATGAAAACCTTAAGAAACTATTAGGAAAGCAAAATTAAATGTAAATATTCTACAGGCAAAAGAAAAATTACACTAATTATAGGGCTGCTAAGAAATACACACAATAAATTCCAGTTATAACAGCAAAATGACAAAAATATTAACTAATTATCATTCCTCACTATATACTAGTGGACATATTGACAAAGTGGACATGTGGAGGTTTGGGGAAAAAATTGATGAACTAATCAACTGTCAGCAGATAAAACCATACTCCAGATGGATTGAACAAGCACATACATTAAAAGTAGTTAGGGAAGAGAAACCTGAGACACTATTTCATATATAAAACCAGTGAAGAGACCATGTGCCTCTGTCATGCTGTGTTAACACTATTACAATTATGCAACTCTTCCTTGAGACTTGAGTATCAACCAAAGCTGAAAAAATAAATCTTTATATCAAGAGTTTCCATCTCATTTTAAGAGACCAACAGCTCCTGGGTTTATCATCAAATAAACTGGTTGGAATTTAACCTGGTGTTGTGAGTGTGTTTACCCCAGTTCAACGCCAGCATCTCCACATCAAGTGATCCCCGACAGAAGAGAACACTCCTGCCTGGTGATTGTTGAGCAGTGCTCATTCATCCATTGTCTATATGGTCTCAATTACCTAGTGTTTGGAGAACCTATAATTCCTTGTTGTTTTCTCCACGGTGATGCCTCAGCCAGAGTCAACCAATCACCATCTTTTTCTCCCGAAACAAAAAAAATGGTTGTAATTGCTTGAAATTTGACATTCTTGCATTTTTCCTCAGTGCAAGACAAAAAGTTTCAGCAACGTGTCTCTCTTTCAATCAATATTCAAGTTCTGTACTACCAAGCAATTACTAAGAGTGCTGCACAGTCTGAGGTGCTGTGTTTCAGATAAGATGTTAAGTTGGGTCTCTGGATGTAAAAGATCCTATAGCACTGTATCGAAGAATAACAGGAGAATACAATCAACATTGCAAAAAAAAATTATCTGGTCATTATCATATCGCTTGAGAGAGTTTGGTCTATACAAGTTGGCTGTTGTGTTTCCCACATTATAGTCAGCAAAGTAAGTGTAGTCACAGTGATAAAGTGCTTTGAGAGATCTAGTGGTTGTGAAAAGTGCTACATAAATGCAAGTCTGTCTTCTTTTCAAAAACTTTAATGTTACATCAAATTCCAAAGGAATGCAGCTCCCTGAATATATCCAAATATAGAATAACATTTGCATAAAATTTTAGCTGTATTGTTCCAAAGTTCCTGCCTCTTTAAATTTAAATTGAAGTTTTTGAGTACAGTTTTTGGACAATGGAGAACAGTATTTTGCCTGAATGTGGAAGATTTTTTTACAAATCTGACCATAAATGAAAGGAGAGGGCATTAAAAAAAAAACGATATTTATATTTTTCCTCATCACAAATTTAAAAGCTTTTGTCAATGCCATCTCCAATATTTGATCTTTAGCTTATTTTTCCCATGTGATTTTATGTGAAAGACTTTACTGATGGAAGGCACTTTTTTAGTGATGCCAAAAGGAATACACCTCATATTAGCTTCACCAAAGAACATGTGAGCATGAACAATAAAAAGAACTGATATTCACAACACTTCGAAGTTTTGGGTTCCAGCTGTGGGCAGGAGAATTTAATTCAAATGCAACTATTGGTAAAAATACATCCTTCCATTTAACATCATTGATATTAGTCCTGAATGTACATTAAACTAACTCAACAACTGACTTTAGTAAACCTATTTTCAGTGAAGTTTATGTACATTTTTAGCGATCAAACTACATTTGCAGCAATTAGAATGAATTTTCTTTTTTGGCACACATTCTATTACATAGTTTTTTGTTTCTTCCGAGCCTGAAATTGCTCAGTTTTTGCTTTGATCGATTTTACAAGCAAAGAAAGTGTGTTATCTACTGGTTTCTTTGTGGTTTTCGTTGTTTCCTCTCCAGTAACCTCACGTTCCTTTCTCTGGAGTGTTGCTGCCTGCCTCTGCTGCTCTTGTCTTTGCCTTGACTTCTCTTCCAGGATAGACTGTGTGGCAGCAGTCTTCTTAAAACTGGGGTCTGCAGGGTCCAGGTTGAAGAGGTGTGACGTGTATAAGGCTTGAAACCTTGGGTCAGCAACATCCACCTGTAAAAAAAAAATCAGACATAATAGCTTAAACCTTCGTTCTAGCTGTGCGGTTTTACAAGTTCATTGTTTAAAATTTAGGCAAACTTTGCTCTCCATAATAACACGATTGTGCTGTTCAAAACATCTTACATGTAATTTTTCTGTATCAAATTATCAGAATGGAAATGCATTCAATGCAAAGCCTCTTTCTTACAGAATCCTGCAGTGCAGAAGGAGAGCATTTGGCCCATCGCGTCAGTACCGCTCACAATCCCACCTAGGCTCTATCTCCATATCCCCATGCATTTATCCTAGCTAGTCCCCCTGACACTAAAGGGCAATTTAGCATGGCCAATCCACCTAACCTGCACATCCCTGGACTGTGGGAGGAAACTGGAGCACCTGGAGGAAACCCAGGCAGATACGGGGAGAATGTGCAAACATCACAGGAACAGCCACCCAAGCCAGGGATTGAACCTTGGTTCCTGGCGCTGTATGGCAGCAGTGCCGCCTTCTAGTTTTCATTCACAGCTCATTGTGCCTGCCCTGGTTTCCTGAACGAATCATGAAGTTTTGACTTTGTGACCAATTAGCCACTCCTCCATTGAATCTTGTACAATTTCTGTTTCCATCGTGTTTGTTTTTTGGGCATTTGATTCTCCAACAATCCATTGCATCAGCAAAATAAATTCTCACTGCTCCCTTTGTTCTTTCTGCCCACTGATCAAACTTGTCCAGTGGAAATGCCTTTCCTAGTTTACTTGATCAACACTCCTCTTAATTATCTTTGCTCTAATAAATGGACCTCCAGTTTCTCTTCATAACTGAACCTGTGTTATGCCCTCATAGCCGTAGAGAATTGTTCTGGGTTTACTTTCACTGATGAATTAAAGAGAACCTTAGAATTCCTACAGTACGGAAGAGGCCATTCAGCCCATCCGGCCTGCACGGACAACAATCCCACTCAAACCCTATCTCTGTCACCTCACATATTTACCTCGCTAATCCCCCTGATACTAAGGCACAATTTTAGCATGGCCAATCCACCCAACCTGTACATCTTTGTGGAGTATGGAAGGAAACCGGAGCACCCAGAGGAAATTCATGGAGACAAAAGAACCGGAGTTAAAGAATTAATTCCCAGAGCTTGTTACGTTCAGTTTTCACCTTCAAGGTATTGAGAGAGTAGTGAAAACATTTCTTGTTAGACTGTATACAAGTCATTCTGGTTCGTGGCATATCAATTGCACTACATCATACCACCAGGGGGAAGTGGTGGTTTAGTGGCATTGTCACTGGAATAGTAATCCAGAGACCCACGGTTCAAGTATTACCATGGCAGATGGTGAAATCTGAATCCAATATAAATCTGGAATTGAAAGTCTAATGATGAAACCATTGTCGATCACTGGAAAAACCTACCTGGTTTTCCAATGTCCTTTTAAGGAAGGAAATCTGTTGTCCTTACCTTGGTCTGGCGTACGTTTGACTCCAGATTCTCCAACAATGTGGTTGACTCTTAAAAGCCCTTCTGAAATGGCCCTAGCAATCCACTGAATTTATGGGCAATAAATGTCAGCCCTGCTAGTGATATCCAGAATGCCACAATTTAAGGAGAATATTGCTTGAACTGTAATAGCATTGTCTTTGTGTAGCTGACATTGTGGTTGTAGTTGGTCCTTCTGACCATAAAGCCATATCTGACTATCCATCCACCCATCTCCCGACCTACAGACCAGGAGATTGTTACCCCAGAATCAGATTTAAAGCAGTCTATTCTCCATTGTCTTCGAAATCTATTTTAACATGAATCACATCAGCAATCCACAGCAGGATATTTTTATATTTTTGACAAATATACAAAGATACTGGGTAAGATTATCTGGCCACATAGGCCCCAAAGAACAAAGAAAAGTACAGCACAGGAACAGGCCCTTTGCCCCTCCAAGCCTATGCTGATCAAGAGGCCCTAACTAAACTAAAAAAAACCTTCTGCCCTTACCCTGTCCATATCCCTCTATCCATGTACTCATCCAGATGCCTCTTAAATGTTGCTCATGTGGCTGGTTCCACCACCACCTCTAGAAGTGCGTTCCAGACACCTACTACTTTCTGTGTGAAAAAACTTATCTGGCACATCTCCCTTAAACTTTCCCCATCTCACACTGAACCTATGCCCTCTTGTAATTGACAATTCCATTCTGGGAAAAAGCCTCTGACTATCCGTAGCCCCAATATCGGAAATTCCAGCCCAAGGTTAATGGACCTTTAAATAGTCTGCCAAATTTTCTGTCCGGTCCACTAAGATTTCTGCAGTGGGTGGTAGGACTGGAAAATTTACTTAGATTTTATTATAAGGTAATCTTAAAACAAAGAAGCATTAAGTGAATAATAATTACCTTGAAGTTGTCTTCTTCCAAGAGTTGTTTCTTCTTAATTAATTTCTTCTTTTTACTCTTGCTGAGATTCTGATGTTCCACTATTTTGTCATAATTGAAGTGCTTTCGGTCTTCTGCCTCATCGTCCATCAAAAGTAAGGCCATCTTTGCCTGGTAATGAAAGATTTTGAGTTGTAAGTACAACTAAACATCTCTCCTTGAAGATTTAATGCGGAAACCTGATAATTAAGGCAAAAAAATGTATAGATGCTTGGAACAGTGTCCAAATATAGCTAAAAGCCCTCAAAATGAAAACTCTAATCCCCGTTGGTCCTGATGTCCCCCTCTCCCCCCGTTGACCCTAATGTTCTTATGCTCTGTTGGTCCAGCTGTTTTTTATCTTCTGTTGGTCCAGATGTTAAGCCATACTGGCTGTCGAGTGTTTCCATCGTTGCAGATCCTAAATCAAATGTGCAATTGTCAGTTCTTCCCAGAGATAGGGGCAAGTGAAGCAAGGAATGTCTACAATTCACCCAAGGATTGAAAGTCAAAAGTGCTAAAATAAATAACTTCAAAGCAGAGAAAGGCAGAAGAAAGAAAAAGTAAAGCATGACATTACAAGCATGTAAATTTATTTCCTTTGCATAAATCTTTCATTAAATTGTTAATTTTCAGCTTTTTCATAGAATCCCTGCATGCAGAAGGCCATTCAGCCTGCTGAGTCTACACTGACTCACAGAACATCCAATCCAGGCCCACTCCCAGCCCATCCCTGTAACCCCACATATTTATCCCAATCATCCCCCTAACCTACACATCTTTACACGAAGGGACAATTTAGCATGGCTAATCCCCCTGACCCGCACATCTTCAGAGTGTGGGAGGAAACCCACACAGACAAGAGAAGAACGTGCAAACTCCACATAGTCAGTAACCCAAGGCCAGAATCGAACTTGAGTCCCTCGGTGCTGTGAGCAGCAGTGCTAATCCACTGTGCCACCCTTTTTGTCACAGACCTACAGCTTGGATGAAAATATCATGGCTGGTCAATGGGCAGAGGGAAGGGCAGGCAGAAAGGAAATAAGGGGTAGGATTTATACATAGTTTCTATACAAACTTAGGTTTGAAAAACCTTTGAAACATGGTCACAAAAGTGTGCAGTGACAACTTTGACAGGATTTAGCTTCTCATGTGAAAGATGAGGCATCTCAGTCATGCCAATATGCATGATGTTGCTCAATTTTTCCAATGTGGAGCTCATTCTGACCTTTTCGTTTTCCGAATCATCTTCCTTCTCTGCTGTCAGCGGTTTATCCATTGGCTTTTTGATCTTTTTCTGTGTCTTCATTTGCTGCAGTTCTGCAAGAGAGAGGAAAACAAAGTACACAACATAAAGGTTGAATTCCAGTTTTGCTTGAATAAAAGATCCCAGCATTTTTGAAATATCTCAAAACGCTTCTCACAGTGAACTGCAAAATGCAGCGAATGTTGTTGCAAAGTGGAGAAGCAAAACGCAACCACTGGTATATTGGAATACAATATCCAATCTGCCTAGTGGATAATTTTTACTGCTTTGTTGAATATATAGTGACATCATTTAGCAGCACCCATGTGACTGATGAACATGGGTTCCTGGTTAGCGCTGCTGCCTCACAGCCCTAGAGACCTAGGTTTGATTCCCAGTTTGGGTCACGGTCTGTGCAGAGTCAGCACGTTCTCCCCAAGTCTGCATGGAGGTTTCCTCCAGGTGCTCTGGTTTCCTACCACAATCCGAAAGACATGCTGGATAGGTGCACTGGCCGTGCTAAATTCTCTCCCAGTGTACACGACCAGGTGCTGGTGTATGGCGACTCGAGGATTTTCACAATAACTGCATTGCGGTGTTAATGTAAGCCTACTTGTGCCAATAATCGATAAACTGTATAGTTAAGTAAATTGAAACTGAACATGAAGGTTTGTGTACAAGAAGTATGGAATAATAATCCTTATTCCACGTTTTCATTCCATAACCCAATTTTGGAAATACTGACTACATTATTTGCATATTTATCTGACAAAAAAAAAGTGCAAGGTCAAAGTCGAAAAGCAAAAATTAATCCTGAGTCATCGCTCAGCTTTAAAAAGGGACTGGTGCTCTGCTGAACCAGAATATACATATGTATATAAATCAAATTGACACACGACTAATTAGTTTGTCATAACTGATCTGTTGTGGTCCTCCCATGCTGACACTATAGTTGAGAAAACCCATCAATGCCTCTACTTTCTCAGAGAACTCAGGAAATTTGGCATGTCAGCTATGACTCTCACCAACTTTTACAGATACTCCATAGAAAGCATTCTTTCTGATTGTATCACAGCTTGGTATGGCTCCTGCCCTGGCCAAGACCGCAAGGAATTACAAAAGGTCGTGAATGTAGCCTGGTCGATCTGGCAAACCAGCCTCCCAGCCACTGACTCTGTCTACACTTCCCGCTGCCTCGGCAAAGTAGCCAGCATAATTAAGGACCTTATGCACCCCTGATATTCTCTCTTCCACCTTCTTCCATCTGAATTGATGTGCCAACCGACTCAAGAACAGCTTCATCCTTGCTGTCATCAGACTTTTGAATGGACCTACCTCGTATTAAATTGATTTTTGTCTGCACCCTACTTATGACTGTAACAATACATTCTGCATTGTCTCATTTCCTTCTCTATAAATGGTATATTTTGTACAGGCGCAAGAAACAATACTTTTCGCTGTATACTAATAAATCAAATAAGTGTCAACGCAGAAGTAGTACAAATCCTTTCTTGTAGTTTCAGTGCAGTGTCACAACAAACATGTTAAAATTTACATAAGATAATTTTGAATTGTTTCTACCATAAATCTGCAGACATGTTTTAGATGCAGACTTTAGATAAAGACTGCTATTAAGATTTCATATAAAATCACCATTGCCATCTTCACATAAGACAAAATAATGACATGTAAGCAGCAGTAACTTGTATGCCACAATATTCAAGATGTTTTTCTGTGCTTTCAAAAGGATTTGAAGAAAAGGACGGGGCTTATCAGAAATACCACTATAATTATACAGTTTAAAATATTAGTCTGAACGTTACTTTGATACCTTTCAGTTGATTTTGGAAACTCAGTTTTAACAGCATACACAAGCAATAGGCAGAGAAGAGTTAACGTGCCCAGGCATGATCTACAAAAACTTATTTTTTTCTTTTTACCTGATGGCCCCAGTTCACCTCTGAAGAAAGAATCATTCAAATCCACATCTGATGGAATCTCATCATCACTCAGTCCTTCAGCATTTTTAGCCTGTGCAGAAATCAGATAGAAATATGAATATCACAACCATCAAAAACCAGGTACAATAAATTGGGCCAGAATTCTCTGGCCATTCACACTGCTGAGATTCTCTGGTCCCGAAGTGATGTCGGGTGCTTCAACAGGAATTTGCACTGACTGCGGTGCAACTGAAGCAGCTAACAGTGTGCCACCTCCTTCCACTGAGAAAAATACTGAGGGGAAACCAGAGAATCTTGCCCCCAATGTCAGTCTTGTGCATTATATAAAAATGCAAACATTTCCCCAGACAAAATCAGATCACTGAGTTCTTCCCAATGATAAAATAGATCAAAATGTGTTTGGGTAGACATAAATCATTCAAAGAATTTGTTATGCTGGGACTCTTCATTGAAAAAAAAGCAGAGGAGATAAGCTGTTCCAGCTGTTTTCCCAGACTGCAGATTCACAATGACATACAATGACATACACATCACATACATTTCAAAACAAAACAAAACATAAAAAATGCAAATTTTATTATAGAGACAGACTTCTACAACTACAAAAACTGTACTAGCTCAAATATCAATTATGCCAAAGGAATCCTAAGCTTAGTTATCCATTTTAACTAGCTCTTTTCTCCGTCTCCTCCAACATGCTGCACTCTACAATTCAATATTCTTAATGAGAATAATTGACAAGTATGATGTGAATGCTTCATACAAATGCCAACGGGCGACATCTGTGAATTTTATTACTCTCCCTTATAGTTCGCATTTTTATTATCAGCATCCAAAGCTCTATGTTCAAATTGGGTATATGTTTTATTTGATTCTTATAAAATACTCATTACTTAATTTTTAATTAAAATGGAGTTGTGAGGTAAGCCAATACATTGACAGGGTTCCCAGCAGGCATCCTATGCCAAGCCTGTTGGCATCCATGCACATTTGAATCAGATCTCTTTTATAGACAATTTCAGGATGACTCGTTCACAATGGGAAATGAAGACTTAACATTTGGAATGAAGTCCTGTCTTTATGTGAAATGGGTCAATGGACACTCAGACATTGTGATTGGCAAAAGGGGTGTGTTTGTGTGTGTGAAATGCTCTATGTCGTAAACACATTTCTTCAAATAGTGAAGCAGTTCGTGCCAGCAAGCAGCAAGACCTAGACAACCAGGATTTAGCTTATGAATACCAATTCTGTCTGTCTTTTTTTCCCTATCAAGTAACATTCATACCATACCAATGGTCATCATCAACGAAAAAGAGCTTTACCACCTTCCCATGACAGTAGCATCACCAGGTTTCCCACCGTCAACTGGACCAGCTACATAAAATATTGTGGCTTTTCGAGCGGGTCAGACGCTAGTTATTCTGGACAGCAAGTCTTGACTCTCCCAAAGCTTCTCTACCATTCACAAGTTAGCAGTGTTAGCAGTGGGATACTCTCCATTTCCCATAGGTTGGAACTCCAGCAATGAAAAAGGACAAACCATCTCGCTTGATAGCCATCCCATTGACTGGCTTAAACATTAATTCCCTCCCTCATGGACAAGCCCTGACTGTAGTGTGTATTATTCAGTCTGTTCTACAGCAAGTCATCAAGATTACTCAGCCAGCATCTCTCAAACCCATGACCAGAAGAACAAAGGCACTGGATTTGATTCTGGCCTTGGAATTATGCCTGAAAACACCATCGCTTCTAGGTTAGCCACCATCAAATGTAGATCGATTAGAAGGTGCACCTCCACTCTCTGTGATTTGGTCTTTTAGAAGATTTTAGATCTCATACCTCTCAACCACCCCCCATGATGTGTCATATCAACTCAATGCCAAATCACTTGATATTTATCATAGACTGACCTGAGAAGGCAGGTTCTGGTAGCACTTAAAGCTGACACTAACCACTTCAAATACCCAAAACGTTGTTACATATGTACAAGACATTGGTACAGTCACATTTGGAGTACTGCGCACAATTCTGGTCACCCTGCTATAGAAAGGATGTTGTTGAACTAAAAAGGATGCAAAAAAGTTTCAGAAAGGATGTTACTGGGGACTGGAAGGTTTGAATTAGAAGGAGAGGATGGATAGACTGTAGGAGGATGAGGAGTGATCTTCGTAGAGATTTATAAAATCACGAGGGACACAGATAGGTGAATAGCCAAGGTCTTTTCCCAAGGGTCGAGGAATCCAAAACTAGAAGGCAGAGGTTTAAGATGAAAGATTTAAAAGGAACCTGAGGGACAGCTTTTTCACAGAGAGAATAGTGCATATATGGAATAAGCTGCCAGAGGAGGTGGTAGAGGTGGGTACAATTACAATATTTAAAAGACATTTGGACAGATACATGGATGGGAAAGATTTAAAGGGATATGGACCAAACGCAGGCAAATAGGACTAGTTCAGTTTACGAAACCTGGTCAGCGTGGACGAGTTGGGCTGAAGGGCCTGTTTCTGTGTTGCATATCTCTATGCAAGGGCCCAATTTTACCATCGTGTTGCACCCATTTTTGGGTGCGAAAACTTGGTAAAGTCGGGTGTGAGGCAAGTAGTGCCATCTGTGCTCACCTCCTCGCTGGTTCCCCTTTCACCAAGGCCCAAAAACGACATTTAAATTAATGGGCTGATGCCGAACCTTACCAGCACTTCCCCACTTACCACTGCATTCTCCCAATCAGAATCAGGGGGAAACAGACATGCTCCTCAAAGGTCCAATCCGGGCGGTCCAGTTAGTGAGGAGGTAAGTGCTGAGCGTCCGCCGGCTCTCTGCTTGAGATTGGTGAGGGGTTGGGCATGGGGGAAGTGGGGCTGATGGCTTTCTGCTTGAGATTAGTCTGGGAGGGCAGGGGGAATCTGCTGCAACTTTGCCTGTGATCAATTGGGGGAGGGAGGAAAAGGGGTCTACTGTGACTCTGCCTGTGGTGAGTGAGGGGGAAAGGACTTGGATGGCAGGGGGATAAGGGGGTTGTTAATGTTGTGGGGGTGGGAGCCAGTAGGAGGCATTATCTGGCCTGGGAATGATGTGGTAGAGGAGCCGCATTCTATGATTTCTTTTTCTGCGCATGTGCAATTGGAGGCGCTGATCGGAGCTGCAGGATTTCGGGTGCATTAAGTTCCACCCACAGGCTTCTGCAGCACAATTCGGAATTGCTGGTGTTTTCTCAGGCAGAGTGTTTATGGAGGCACCTGAGAACAGATCTAAAAGTCAGATCTGAAACACTCCTAGTTTCAAGTCTGCTCAGCACTTACAATCAAAATGGCGAAATAGGTCTCTAAGTGTTTTCTCCATTTCTAAATTTGCTTATTTCAATGAGTGCTGAATAGAATCCCTTAGTTTCTCAGGATTCAACTCTTGTGATAGCTTTGGCACAGTCACATTCAATGACCTGAGTCTGTTCGGCACACCAGTCTCCAAACTGGATGACTTCACAATAACTCTCTGTAGCTTAGCTGTATTCTCTCGGAGTGCATTACTTCACTTAGATAGATGATATCCGAGTTTATCCCTTTCAGTTTACCTTGGATGGTTACATTTGGCAAGGTAACATCAATCTACTCCAACACAATTCACAATGCTGTCAAAAGGCATTACAAAATAAATCAAAATTGGTGACTTCTGGCACTGTGCAAGTTTAAAAAAACACCAAATTTGATCAAAATTGTACATTTGTCGATTAAACATTCCACCTTCCTCCCCCCACAGAGCTTGCTTCAAACATGAATGGAAGAGGTACATACTCTTTAGTAAACCAATAAATGAGAAGATCGAGAAACAATTATAAACAAACAGTTTCCCATTTAAAACCCCCATACGGAAATTCAATTAAAACAAAAATCTGTTAAGTGATTCACAAATGCAGAGCGCTTTACAAAATTGCTTAACATTTGGTAAAATAGTTGCTCACAAGTTTACAGTGCAAAAGAGATTGGAATGTTTAAATTCTGTAATTTTTGATTGCTGAAGTTTAAGTGACACACCACTGCAGTATCCCAGCTCGCGTGTCCGTGTAATTGAGACAGGCAGCCAGCAGACTATCCACCTCATATGGATTCAATCTGGCAGCTCGGTTGTCACGACACTTTGCCTTGTTTTAACATCTGAAGCCACCAGGCAGCCAAAAATGTCAATATATACAGATTTTAAAATCTACATAACATTAGCTGATAGCGCAGCTACAGCAGGCCATCACAGGCTTTAAGTATGAACAATGCACAATTACCTAAATGGTGCCCAGAGTATAATTCAACTCAACGAGTGTCTGGCAAAAATCAAGAGGTTGCTCATAAAATGAACCTTTCACTTTCCTTAAATTTCCACAGCTATGAAACACAGAACCATTTTTGGAGAAAGAGCTGAATTTTTGATTTTTGTTTTAATAAATAAAATGAAAAGCTTAAGTTTCTCCACACTAAAACTTATAAAGCCAGACATTGCAATAAACAGAATTCCAGACAGTGGATGGGTCATATCTTCCTGTCCAGACACATGTTCATTCTGACAAATACGCTAGGAAGTCTCATAACACCAGGTTAAAGTCCAACAGGTTTCCCCCTTGCCGACACCATAGTTAAGAAAGCTCACCAATGCCTCTACTTTCTCAGAAGACTGAGGAAATTTGGCATGTCAGTTACTACTCTCACCAACTTTTATAGATGCAATTTGGAAAACATTCTTTCTGGTTCTATCATGGCTTGGTATGGCTCCTGTTCTGACCAAGACAGCAAGAAACTATAAAGGGCCGTGAATGTAGCCCAGTCCATCACATAAACCAGGCTCCCATCCATTGACTCTGTCTACACATCCCACTGCCTCAGCGAAGCAGTTGGCATAATTAAGGACCTTATGTACCCCAGTCATTCTCTCTATCACCTTTTCCCATTGGGAAAAAAATACAAAAGTCTGAGGTCACATACCAACCAACTCAAGAACAGCTCCTTCCCTGCTGCCATCAGACTTTTGAATGGATTATCTCGCATTAAGTTAATCATTTTCTACACCTCAGCTATGACTGTACATTACATTCTAGAAATCACAGAAACCCTACAGTACAGAAAGAGGTCATTTGGCCCATCGCGTCTGCATTAACCACAATCCCACCCAGGCCCTACCCCTATATCTCTACATATTTTACCCGTTAATTCCTCTAACCTCTGCATCTCAGGATACTAAGGTGCCTGTCCAATCAATCTAACCTGCTCATCTTTGGACTGTGGGAGGAAACTGGAGCACCCGGAGAAAACTCACGCAGACACGAGGAGAATGTGCAAACTCCACACAGACAGTGACCCAAGCCGGGAATCGAACCTAGGTCCCTGGAGCTATGGAGCAGCGGTGCTAACCACTGTGCTACCGTGCTGCCCTCTCTCATTTCCTTCTCTATTAACGGTGTGTTTTGCCCTTACAGTATGCAAGAAATAATAGTTTTCACTGTATACTAATACGTGTGACAATAATAAATTAGATCAAATCCATTTCAGCCATGAGGATTGTTGGGTGCTCAGGGTCCTGATGAAAGATTGATTTGAAATATTAGCTCTGATTTGTTCTCCAGAGATGCTGCCGGGCCTGCCAGGTATTTTTGATTTTAATTGCAGGACATGTTGCATAGACAACCCTTTTTTTGGGCCAGTAAGCCTCACAAATCATAGAATCCCTACAGTGCAGAAGGAGGCTCTCGCACCAACCACAATCCCACGCAGGCCCTATCCCCATAACCCCGCACATTTACCCTACTAATCCCTGACACTAGGGTCAATTTAGCATGGCTAATCAACCTAATGCACACATTTTTGGACTTTTGACAGCTATCAAAAAAGGATTTCAACATCTTAAAAATTCAGTTACTGGTAAATGCAAGCTTTATCAACCACAAATGAGTTAAAGTTTTATGGTTTAACTGTTAGTGTCACGTAATAGGCTTGCATTAACACTGCAATGAAGTTACTGTGACAATCCGCTAGTCGCCACACTCCAACTCCTGTTTGGGTTCACTGAGGAAAATTTAGCCAATGCCCCTAACCAGGATGTCTTTTGGACTGTGGGGGGAAACGGGAGCACCTGGAGGAAACCTGCGCAGACACAGGGAGAACGTGCAGGGTCCACAGAGACATTGACCCTAGCCAGGAATTGAAGCCAGGTCCGTAGCACAGTGAGACAGCAGTGCTATTCACTGTGACATTGGTTTAAAAAGAAAAGTAAAAATAAAAGTACTTATTTTAACCAAGCAGCGATGTGCACGAGCAGGCAGGGGTTAACCTACCAACATTGCATTATTTGGGGTAGTGAAAAGAGAGGATTGACCACAACATTCCACTAGAGATAGTTTGCAATTGAATGTGTGATGGCACGGAATATGCTGTGATCTATTTCACTTCACCAACAAATTGTTGGGAGTTTGTTTTAAAGTTAATAGTTTCCAAACCAAAATAAAACATCAGCCCCGACTTATCGAATGCCAGTGATTTTAATTTTAATAAGTTCTGCAACCCACTGGTCTGCAAAATGCTTTCATGTTCTAAATTTCACTCCCTTGTTTGGAATGTAACCACCAAATATCACAATCACATCCCCCAAGACAACAACTCCTACTTACATTTACATAGCGCCTTTGGTGTACAGAAAGAAAAAATACCCAATGTCACTTTGCAGGAAAGGTACAAGACTATTTTGGAGAATAAAAAGTTAGAAAAGCAGAAAGCTGAACTACATCTGTACTTGATCAAGGTTCTCCGCAGATCTTCAATCAAGAAGTCACATAACAGTCACGTCAAAGGCAAGGTAGCAGAATGGATTGTAAGTTATAAATTAAGAACAACACGGGGACAGATCAGGGGAGAATTTCTGAAAGGTCACGTGTGCATGTGTATATTTGGACTCGGGAATTGTGGGGGTGTTGTGTCAAAATTGGGTGGATTGTAGTCATCCTTGTGCCTCATTTGCCCCGTTAACCAATTTGGGGTGGGGCTGCATAGGTAATAACGTAGAGAACTCTGCAACAATACGTAGGAAGCTGCAAATAGGCTTAAAAGAAGAAGAGGGCAACTAAAGGTAAATGAGATTCAACGTAGTGGAGTATCCAACATTGCAACATTAAACCTCAAAGTACGAGATTAGCTGTAAAGCAGTGAGACATTCGCAGTGCTATATAAATGCAAGTATTTCTTTTCTCTAAGTGTGAAGTGGTTTATTTTAATGGGGGGGGGGGCTCTAATTACTTGGAAGGCAGAAGAGCAATGTGATCTAAGGATGCAGTTGCAAGAGTTGGTAACAGTAGTAGCATTGGTTGATGTGACCATAAAGCGTGCAAAGTGGTTCATTCCTAGAACCACAAAGCATCATCAGGGTCTGAACCCACTAACTGTTTCTCCCACAGATGCTGCCCAATTTGCTGCGCACTTGCAGCAATTTATTTTGTTTTGAAAAGCATCATGGTAATGTTAACATTTTTATAAAAATTTGGTTGTGTCACACTTGAAGCACTGTGTACAATTCTGGTTTCTGCACTACAAAATGGATACTGAAGGTCTGGAAATCTACAGGCATGCTACCAGAATTAAGAGGATGCTGTCAGAGAAGTGAATGAAGTTTTTGGGGTGGGGGAGAAGAGCTTAAAAGGAAACCCTAATTCAGGTCTTTAAAATTTCCAGAGCAGTTCGGTAACATCAATGAGAAGAAACAATGAATGATTCCAAAAAAAGGCAATTAAATACCAGAAATTCACTAACAGATCAAATAAAGAATTTGTTTTTATTGCATAACGAGAAACTGGATAATGCTGCCACCTGAAATAGAACTACAGAAATGATATAGCTCCAAAAGGGACCTTTAGGCCCATCTTATCCACCCAAAGATACCCCGGTGCCCTTTCTAATCCCATTTTCCTGCATGCAGCCCATAGCCTTACAACTTATAGCACTTAAGGTGCAAACCCAGGTACAATTCAGGCAGCAAATTCCAAACATCCACCATCCTTGGTGTAAAAAAAATTTTCCTCATGACCTCTCTAATCTTTGTGTCATTTATGACACCGTGACCACTGGTTTTTGAACATTCTGCAAGGAAAACAGGTTCCTCTCGTCTACTCCATTTTTAACCCTTAAATTTTATACGCCTCAATCATGTCACCATTCAGCCTTCTCTGCTTCAAGAAAAAGAACGCCAATTCTTTCAATCTCTCCTTGTATCTACAATTATCTCAGGCCTGCAACATTCTAGGAAATCCTCTCTGCACTCTCACCACAGCAATTACGTCTTTCTGTAATATGGTCACCAGAACTGGACACAGGTGATACAAATAGCTTCGCTGCATCTATGACAGGCTTGACACATTACGTTGCACATTACAGCTCAGGCACAGAGGAATACGGCGATAGAATGAGAGCAGGTAATTAGAGGCGGTTGATGTAGAGTACAAACACTGACATAAACCACTTGCGCTGAATGCCCTGTTGTTTTGTTGTAAATTCTAAGATGAGAAGATAATTCATTAATCTATGTTTACACAGAATCATAGAACTGTCACAGCACAGAAAGAGGCCATTCAGGCCATCATATCTGTAATGTCCCAACATTATGTTAGGGGTTATGGGTTTTAACAGAAAGAAACTATCTGGTTTGCATAAGTAGGTTCAAACTAACAAACAAAAGGTTTTGTTTTTGGAGAACACAAAATTGCAAGTAAAACAGCAGCATGAGCACACATGTGATCAGCTTTTATAGAAACCTGCAATCCTTTTAAATATGTAAATATCTGCACTGCTTCTCTGAATGAACTTAACGCCACTTTCCTGACATTTTCTTGTAAATGTGCACTTTTTTTTTCAAATAACGGTCTAGTTCCCTTTTGAATGCCTCAACTGAACCTGCCTCCACCATACTCTCAGGCAATACATTTCAGACCATAATTACTCACTGTATGAAAAAGTTTCTCCTCATATCACTCCTGCCTCTTTTGCCATACTTTAAATCTATGCCCTCAGGTTCTTGATTCTCTCATGAGTGGGAACAGTTTTTCCCTATCTATTCTGTGCAGATGTGTCACAATTTTGAGTCTCTCTCTCAAATCTCCTCTTCTCCAAAGAATACAGTCATCTACCATTCTCATAATTCAGAATATTATGTTTTAAGACCTGATTATAAAGACTAATAACAGGCCACAGAGTCAATAGAAATAAGCTACTGGAACTCTTTATTAACACGTCTGTTTTCTAGCACAGTCAGCACAATGCAAACTTCACCAAGGGTGAAGCTTGAGTCCCAGGTCACCTGATCTATTCTCTTAAAAGGGAGTGCCACAACATTTATAACACAGGAAAGCACCCATTCTAATGTTTTCACATCCTTCCTAATGTGTGGCAACCGAACTAATTAGTGCTTTAAGTACATTTACGCCACTTTCTATAGCTGAAACTTTTAATTCCTAAAACCAAAAGTTATATTCTACAACACAGCAGGTGGCATTCTAGTTAGCACTGCTGCCCCACAGCACCAGGGACCTGGGTTCAATTCCGATCTCAGGTGATTGTGCGGAGTTTGCATATATCTGTCTGCGTGGTTTCCTCTGGGTGCTCTGGTTTCCTTCTGGCGTCCAATGATGTGTGGGTAGATGGATTGGCCATGCTAAATTGCCCCTTTGTGTCAGAGGAACTAGCAGGGTAAATATGTGGGGTTATGGGGCAAGGGCCTGGGTAGGATTTTTGTTGGTGCAGGCTTGATGGGCTGAAGGGCCACCTCTGTACAGTATGGATTCTAAGATTCTAATACATGAACCTTCTAACTGACCGTAAGGCCACAGATAGTACCTGTGAGGGAGACTGTACACAAGTTAAAGGTTATCAGTCAGATACCTAATGTGGATAAAGTTTAATTCAATAAGTATGTGTACAAGGCGAATATCGACATTTTTATGGCCAAGTATACATGTGTGACATACAGAACGGCATTTTCTCATTGGTGTCATGTTCCAAGTGCACTTGAATAATAAGGGAAAAAAAAGAACGAAAATTGTTACAGATTGACAATTGTCCACTTTCATAAGAAACCAATTGTTTAATGGTGTTAAATTAACCAGCAAAAGGGGGCTAATCAATTTTGCTCAGTCGCCTATTATAGTAACTTCCTTCACAAAAATTATCCCAAACATCTGGATCACATACGATACTAGTGTGCCCCTTGATCTTTCAAGAACTAAATTCCCTCAGCACCTTCCATAAGAGGCCGGTTTTAATCACACATCTGCAAGATTTAAAAAGAGAGAATTCCAATCCTGTACAATACGCATGATTCTGCCAAATTGCCAGGCTGTCTTCTCAGAACTCTGTAAATTGAAACTTCGCAATCGGGTTGCCAAAGGGCCCCCTCTTCCCCACCCCGTACAATCTTCAAATGTTTAAACTATTAATTTAACAGATTGCCTGTGCTTTGGTTTCAACATCCATTAAATGGAAATTACCAGTGAAATTCAGCGGGAAACTCAGGGATTTCTCAGTTTACAACTTCAATAGGAATTCAATACATTGGTTTGTCCTCTTCTGATGTTTAGCTGGAGTTTATTTCAAATTCCTTTCAAGCTCAGACAATATGTCCAATACACGGGGTCTATTTATATCTTTCACATAAACCATTTGTTTACTGACCTTTTTCAGCTTGCAAAACATGTTTCACCCATCCTCTCCATTTGAATCATAGAATCCCTCCAGTGCAGAAGGGGCCATTTGGCCCATTAAGTCTACACCAACAACAATCCCAGCCAGACCCCATCCTCATAACTGCAAATATTTACCCTGCTCATCTCCATGACATTAAAGGACAATTTAGCATGGCCAATCCACCTAACCTGCACACCTTTGGAATCTCACAACACCAGCTTTAAGTCCAATGGGTTTGTTTGGAATCACATAAGCTTTTAGGGCGTTGCTCCTTCCTCAGGAGGACTCACCTGAGGAAAGAGTGCTGCTCTGAAAGCTCATGATTCCAAATAAACCTGTTAGACTTAAATCTGGTGAGATTTTTTTACTGTACCCATCCCAGTCCAAGGCTGGAACCTCCACATCGTCTTTGGAATGTGGGAGGAAACTCCGCACAGACAGTTATCCAAAACCAAAATTGAACCTGGGTCTCTGGCACTGTGAGGCAGCAGTACTAACCACTGTGCCACCCCAAAACAAAGTGGTTACAAGAGCAGAATTGCAATGCATATTCACAGGGACATACAGAAGCCAGGGGCTAAAAGACCCTCATCACTGAGACAATTTTGTTCAATTTGAACTTTATCACTGAAATCTCTACAGGGTTAATGAACAGTTTCAGAAACACATTGTGATCCGCATAGTCCAATTAGCAGAAAGACCCTACCAACAGTTACATTTGGAAGCATGACTCAAACAAATGCCAGACACTAATACAATATTTACTTTTTTTTCTGAAGAAGTCCAAACAGTTAAATTAAGCAAGTGCATTCCAAAACTTGACAAATTTCAAATGATCAAAGTTAGTTTCCAACTTTCTTGGGTGGATCAAGAAGACGTTTATTTTTCTTTAATCACAGAAGACTCTTAATGATGTTTATCCTGGCAGTCACACGAAGATTAGAAATATGTAGAATGCCTTTTCTTTCCTCCTCCAAAAAAACACCGCAAGCTCGATTGTCATTCAAGTTATAAATTAAAGGAGATTATTTAAGCATGGTATGCAGTTTCCAAGTAAACAAAACTGTCTTTGGGGACAAGCCAATATTTGCTATTCATCAGAAATTTATCACGTTTGCACATCCTAACTTTGCCTCACTTTCACCGTAATAAAGTTTTAATGTTATAAATGACTAATTACCTGCTGCTCCTCAGCTTTGTTCTGTCTTTTCTCCTTTCTCTGCTCCAAGTACTTTTCCCATGGCTTCTGTTTGTTAGTTCCCTTCAATTTCTTTTTTACAATTGCTTCTGTTGTTTCCTTTAGACCTGAAATAAGATGTAACATTTCCAGTCACGCGCAAGATGTACAAAATGTCTCAGATGGTTGCAGGAGGCTCTAGTTTCAGAATCTAGTGATGATGCGAAGTATTACAGCATACAAAGGCATGATGTAGGGCAGGTAAACTGCAGACAATCATTAGTGAGTGAGGCACAGTGGTTTAGCACTGCTGCCTCACTGTGCCAATACATGGGTCAATTCCAGCCTTGGGTGATTGTGTGGATTTTCCATATTCTCCCTGTGTTAGCATGGGTTTCTGCAGGGTGCTTCAAGTTCCACTCATAATCCAAAATGTGCAGGTTAGGCTGATTGGCCATGTTATATTGACTCTTACTAGCAGGGGGATTAGCAGGGTAAACGTGTGGGTTATGGGACCTGGGTGGAATTGTTGTTGGTGCAGGCTAGATGGGCGAATGGCCTCCTTCTATAACTGTAGGGATTATATGGGCGGAATTTTCCTGTCCTGCCTGCCACAGGAATCATACTGGGTGGGACATGGATCACATGGCCCAAGTGGGACTTCCCGGACTTAGGATGAGTGCAGCTGGAAAATCCCGTCTATTGTTGAGTTCTCCTGGTGACAAGTCACAGATTAACTATCCTGAGCAAAAAAAGAATCACTATTAAGGATAGAAGAGGATCATTGTGTATCCTATGAAACACACACTATCCAATCTGAGCCCATTATCTGGAAAGAAGAATCACTTGGTGGTAACTAGCTCTCTTAGTGTTACTGCTGTATTACTAATCAAAATTTGGACTTAATGTTCCTTCCTAGACCCAGTTTGTGAACATCTGAACTGTGCTTCATCCTATTTAACCCAAACTCCTCCTGGATTGCTGGGTTCAATAGCACTAAGTCTGCACATTACCACTTTCCCACCACAATCCGCATCTTGTTGGTACCACAGTGGATAATTGTTCTGTAACCTGAATGGAACAGGGCACAACATTTGCTTTTCCAAAAGCACACTTGCTCTATGACCGTGGGCAGCACAGTGATTAGCACTGCTGCCTCACAGCGCCAGGGATCCGGGTTCGATTCCGGCTTGGGTCACTGTGTGTGTGGAGTTTGCACGCTCTACCCGTGTTTGCGTGGGTTTCCTCCACAGTCAGATGTTCAGGTTAGGTGGATTGGCTGTGATAAACTGACTCTTAGTGTCCAATAATGTGCAGGTTAGGTCATACTAAATTGACCCTTACTGTCTGGGGGATTAGCTGCGTAATTGTGTGGAATTATCAGGAATACGGCATGGGTGGGATTGTTGTCATCGCAGGCTCAACAGACCAAATAGCCTCCTTCTGCACTGTAGGGATTCTGTGATTGAGCTGGAGTTGTGCTCTGTAGTATTGTAGCAGTAAAACGCATGCTTATCCAGACGAGGAAATGATCATTTTTGGCCCTTTGTGTGTTGTGAGTTTGAAGAAGAACTTGTGGATTGACAATTTTTTACTTCCTCTTGGAGAATGTGAAATCCAGAATATTTACTGAATTCTCTCCTCGGCTGTTGATCTCTGCAGAAGAGGCCAATTGGCCCATTGAGCCTGAATAGGCAACAATCCCACCCAGATCCTATTAATGCAGTGAGTTGCAATTCTTTCATCCTTTTTCATCTCCTTACACAGGCTGATGTTTTCCGAATGCCTGGCAGGGGCAAATCCCTTTGTGCTGGATTCAATGATTAGTGAGTCTATATTAGATTGTTGGCGACCATTCCAACAGCATCAGACAAAGATGCAAAGGCAATTTTCAGCTGGAATAATTGATCTGAAAAATTACAAGTCAGCCATTTTCATTTGAGCACCGAGTTGGCTTGTAGCTTTAACATCTGGTACATTTCATTTATTAAAGCAAAATATTAAATATCACAAATATAAAGTGAACACCTGAGAATGTAGTGACTGGGGCTTTAAATGGTGAACACTGCCAGAGGGAAATGCAAGAGTTTAGAAGATTTTCCTGAGCCCAAAGATTTCAATATCTGCTTTGCTATTTTTAACATCACATTATTACGTATTTTTAAGTTATGCTGCAATTTGATTTTTATATAAATCAAGATTGACTAGTGCTGTATCCGTATGAGATTATTAGCAAGAATTCGGAGCTTGTAACTCAATTATCAGTTTGTAGTTGTTGATGAAAATATCCTGGAATTCACCTCTACGTATGAATCCTCACCTAATTGTTGATGTCTTCCCACTCCTCTCAGTTGCGGCTGGCAGGAAATTACCCATAAGGGGCCATTATTTGGCCACTTAAGGTCCTTAAGTGGGGTGAGGGTGAGCAGGCCCCATGAAATTTCAGACAGGTCATCTGGAGAGTCTTCTGTGTCGCACCAGCAAGCACCCTCAGATTTCTGCCCCAAGTATCATTCGCACAGGTCAGCAAGATGGCTCAGTGGTTACCACTGCTGGGCCTCACAGCAGCAGAAACCTGAGCTCAATTCCCGGCTCGGGCCACTGTCTGTGTGGAGTTTGCATGTTCTTCCCACATCTGCCAGGGTTTCCTTCAGATGCCCTGGTTTCCTTCCATAGTCCAAAGATGTGCTGGTTAGGTGCATTGGCTATGCTAAATTCTCCCTCAGTGTATCCGAACAGACTCCAGAATTGGGCAATTAGAGGATTTTTACAGTAACTCTATTTGTTGTAGTGTTAATGTAAGCCTATTTGTGACACTAATAAATAAACTTTACTTTTACTTCTCTTCTGCTGGGTAAAAATACCAAAAGTGACAAAACTCATTACATGGTGTAGTTTTTTTGAAAAAACAGATGTGCAGGGCATTGCTTATCCCTGATACTTCCAAAGAATGTTCTGAAAGGACAGCTAAGAATATTCACTGTTGGGATTTAGACACAGATGTTGGTTTAGACTCAATACACTTACATCAACACCTCAGGATTAACAGATGATAACGAGTGCAGGACCAAAGTTAAATGCACTGCTATTGAATGCAATGGAACGTTTAATCTGTCAAAAATTAAAGGGAATGGAAATCATGTTTCTGCTTGAGACATTGATTCGGTCAATGTGATCCACTTCACCTGTGGGAGTTGAAACCATTGCTAATGGTTGAAATACACGGCCAGTGATTAAGGCTTCAGGGATCTCAGCGAAGATTTAGATTACTCATCTTGAACTGAAGGCAGTTACTGAACTGTAAACGCAGCACTCCAATTAATCTCTGGAGGTAATCTTTAACTTCCTTGCAAGCAAACTTTACTATTATTTTAGAGAAAACATAAGGGTTCAGTTAAGAAAAAAACTCCATGCGGACCGTTTAGCCGCTGCACTGGTTTCCCCCCACTGCAGCACACAAAGTAAAAATGCACCCACAAGACGGCCAACAGCATACCACGTTTAAAAGAACCCCCCCATTGGAGAAATGTGGTGCTTAAGTTCTATGTTCTGACTGTATAAGCAGGTGCAGTGAAGGCTTTTATTTAAACTCAGTCCTCCTGCTGTAGAACCAGTACGCTTCCACACAAATGGCCAGACAAATCAGTCAAAGTTTTGTGGTCACAGGATAGGAATTGTAGCCACAATGACACCTGCTGGCTGAAAGAGTGGTTTTTACCCAGAGAAACTATTGGAAAAAAAATCTCCAAAGCACAATCCATCTCATCTCTAGCTGCAAGGAAAACTGGTGTATCCAGCAGACATTTTATTTTGTTGTATTATTTTGTTTGTTTGCGGGGGGGGGGGGGGGGGGGGGGGGAGGATAGTTTAGTGGTATTATTGCAAGACCATTCATATAGAAACTGAACTAATGTTTTGGGGACCGGGGTTCAAATTGCACCATCTGCTGTGGTGGAATTCAAATTCAATTTTTAAAAAATCTGGAATTAACTATCGATGACCATGAAACCCTTGGAAAAACCCAGCTTGTTCACTAATGTCTTTTAGGGAAGGAAATCTGCCATCCTTACCCGGTCTGGCCTACATGTGACTCAGAGGCACAGCAATGTGGTTGACTCTCAACTGCCTGCGGGCAATTAGGGATGGATAATAAATGCTGACCAGCCATTGACGTTCAAGTCCCATAAATGAATTAAAAAAAAGTGTTATCTAACTTGTGAATCATTCAGACAACAAGCTTACCTGGAACCCAGGTGATCTCCATCTCCATGTCTTTACTTTTTTCCTCCTTCTCTTGTATATTTTTCAACAGGTCTTTGTATTTTGAAATCTGGTCTTCAACACTCTTCTTTGTTTTAGTTGTTCCTTTACTTTCTGCCATACTTTGCGAATCATCCTCTAAGAAGGAAAACACATCTGTAAATTCACCATGGTATAATTTAGCGCACAAATATTTCTGAATAAAATATGGATTGAAAAGAGAACGTGCAAATTTAATTTTAAAGTTAAAGTTAATCTATTAGTCACAAGTAAGGTTTACATTTACACTGCCAGGAAGTTACTGTGAAAGTTCTTAGTCGTCATACTCTGGCACCTGTTCCGGTCGATGCACCTAATCCGCACATCTTTCAGACTGTGGGAGAAAATTGGAGCACCCGAAGGAAACTCACGCAGACACGGGGAGAAAAGCGCAGACTCCACACAATGACTAAAGCCGGAAATAGAACCCAGATCCCTATGCTGTGAGGCAGCAGTGCTAACCACTGTGCCACCATGTCTCAATTTTACTCATGTCAAGGAACAAAACCACTGAAGGTGCACACATTGTAACACATTACTGACTCAGATTCAGAACCCCTTTGCAAATGGGTCAAATTTGGAAAATGATGCTTAAACCAATAGAAGAAATGGACTCAGTGGAGACATTTGATTTGATTTATTATTGTCACGTGTATTAACATACAGTGAAAAGTATTGATTCTTGCGTGCTAGGTAGACAAAGCATACCATTCAGAGAAGAAAAGGAGCACAGAATGTAGTGTTTCAGTCATAGCTAGGGTGTCGAGAAAGATCAACTTGGTGCAAGGTAGGTCCATTCAAAAATCTGACAGCAGCAGGGAAGAAGCTGTTCTTGAATTGGTTGACACATGACCTCAAACTTTTGTATCTTTTTACTGATGAAAGAAGGTGGAAGAGAGAATGTCCGTGGTGCACGGTGTCCCTGATTAAGCTGGCTGCTTTGCCAAGACAGCGGAAAATGTGGACAGAGTCAATGGATGGGAGGCTGATTTGCGTGATGGATTGGGGGATATTCAGGACCTTTTGTAGTCCCTTGCAGTCTTGGGCAGAGCAGGAGCCACACCAAACTGTGATACAGCTCCAAAGTTAGAAAAAAAGGATAAGTGGATAGAACAACGGTAAATTACATTTAACATCATCAAATATCAAGCATTGTACAAAATAATAAAAATAGGCAAGTAGTCTGTGAATGCCACTGAAGTAGCCAAGAACAAAGCTGAAAGAAAACTAAGAGTCTTAGGCCAGAATTCTCTGATCTGATTTGTCCTATCACTGCTGCCCAACGAGAATGGAAAATTTGACGCTCAGCGAAAAATCCATTGACTGCAGCAGGGCTGGAGAATCCCAGTTGCATGGGAGGTTGGAGAATTCTGCCCTTAGTGTTTACACATAGAGTTTCAACTTCCAATGCTAAATCAAGGTACCCCATTAATAATGCGCATGTGCCATTATGCAGACACAACAAACAACAATAACCAAATCTTCCAACATGATCAGTGTTCCTAAGTCAAAATAATACTTTCCATTTGACACATCACAGTAATTATCACAAAGCTGCAGGGCACTAAGGCTGAGAGATACACAGTGAAGCACATTTACTGAGGACCAAAAGAGAAAGACTAGATGGGCATAGGCAAATCGCAGCTGCACCACTGCTTTTGAGAGATCCATAGATCTATCCTCACCTTGCTCAGACTCCTCTGCATCCTCCATGTCTACTTCATCACCTTCCTCACTCGACGAAGCCAAGTACGCTTTGAAATCCATTTCCTCAATCTCATTATCTTTAAATCGTTTTGTTAGGGTAGAGACACGCTCATGGTCAGTTGCGTCCCATGTCAGTTCCACCTACGAAGCAAAAACAAAACCAAAGTTGATAAAAGCAAAATACTGCGAATGCTGGATTCTGAAACAAAAGCAGAAATATGAAAAAATCTCAGCAGATCTGACAGCATCTGTGGGGAGAGAATACAGCCAATATTTTGAGTATAGATGACCCTTCCCTCTCCACAAAGTCAGGGTTGATTTCTGGCCAAAAGGGCAACACGTTATAACAGATTGTCATATTGTGTTGATGGTTTTTGGTGTTTGGAAGCTGAGGTAAGATAATGGGCGCATCATGCAGTACCAAGTGCATCAGTACATGGGCATACAAGGCAACATGGTGACATAGTGGTTAGCACTGCTACCTCAGAGCAGGAACCTGGGATCAATTCCGACTTTGGGTCACTATGTGGAGTTTGCACATTCTCTCGTGTCCTCTGGGTGCTCCGGGTGCTTCAGTTTCTTCCCACAGTTCAAAAATATGCAGGTTAGGTAGACTGGATGTGCTAAATTAGACCATAAAACATAGGAGCAGAATTAGGCCACTCAGCCCATTGACTCTGCTCTACCATTCAATCATGACTGATATTTTTCTCATCTCCAATCTCCTGCCTTTTCCCCATAACCTTTGACCACCTCATTAATTAAGGACTTACCTATCTCTGTCTTAAAGACACTCAAATGATCTGGCCTCCACAGCTTTCTACAGCAAAGAGTTCCAAAGATTCATCACAAGGATTGTCGATC